>OZ012739.1:383397492-383997492 GCA_963859935.3 Lathyrus sativus
TATTATTATTATTATTAATCTCATCTAATTAAAATAATAATAATAATAATTCCCAACAATTATCTAATTAAGTTAGTATCAATCTAATATTAAATAATTAAATAATTATCACTAATTTTTCAATTTCGTTTTACTTCTCACGCCACCCATCTCTACTCAACTGCCCACACACTTTTCCACCCTCAAAGTCTACTCTTAAGGTTACTACCTCACACTAAGAGTATCTCCAAACACAACAAAATACATATAATCACATTTATACACATAACTTCATGTAATTAAATTACGAAAAATAATTTAAAATAAAGTGGGGTGTTACACTGCCCCTGATCGGACCTCTTCGACGAGTTCGAGCTCTTCCCTTAGTGCCTCATTGTTCGTATCTTTGTTCAGGGGAGCTCCAGTCCGTCTGGAGGGCACATGTATTTTGATGGGTATCGCCGCCTCGGTTCCTTATGCTAATCGGAAAGGGGTCTCTTTGATTGTTGAATGGGGTGTGGTTCTGTAGGCCCATAGCATGCTGTGCAGACCCTCGACCCACAGTTTTTTGGTTTCCTTCAGTCTTTGTTTGAGACATCGCAGGATTACCCTGTTCACTGCTTCGATTTGCCCGTTCGTCTGCCGGTGTTCGATAGATGCAAAATGTTGTTTGGTGCCCAGTTTGGCGACAAACTCTTGGAAAGTTTTGTCCATGAACTATGTCTCAGTTTCGGTGACGATTCCCTGGGGTATGTCGAAGCAGGAAAGATTATTTTGCTTGTAGAAACGAAGTATGTTTTGGGCAATTATTTTTTCCGGAACCTCTGCTTTTATCCATTTTGTAAAATAATTCACGCCCACTATCAAGTATTTGTTCTGATATAGTTCTACAATGAATGTTCCTTGGATGTCCAGGCCCTACCATGCGAAGGGCCACGGGGAGGATATTGTTTTGAGCTCGTTGGGCGGTGCCAGGTGCATGTCCCTGTGGCTTTGGCATTTGTCACATCTTTTCACATGTTCCTTCGCATCATGTTGTATGGTCAGCCAGTAATATCCTGCTCGTAGGGCTTTCCTGGCGAGAGATCTTCCTCCGAGGTGTTGGGCGTTGATTCCCTCGTAGATTTCACGCAGGATATGGGTGACCATGTTTTCCTTGACACATTTAAGGAGGGGAATGGATAATCTTCTCCTTTAAAGCTTGTTTTCAACCAGGACATAGGAACAAGCTCCGCGCCTTACCACCCTAGCCTCATTTGGGTCGGATGGTAGTTCATCCTTGGCAAGTAGT
The DNA here is from genome assembly GCA_963859935.3 of Lathyrus sativus. NCBI lineage: Eukaryota > Viridiplantae > Streptophyta > Magnoliopsida > Fabales > Fabaceae > Lathyrus > Lathyrus sativus. Next base: position 383,398,763 of record OZ012739.1, read on the forward strand.
TGTAGACGGGGGTCATCCAGCAGTCGCTATCACCAATGACGTTTGCATCGAGGGTTGGGGAGTTCTCTCGATGCTTGGTCACGAAAGTATCTCTTGGATGACGAATTTGCTTCCTCCTTTCTTTTTTGTGCTTGCTAGTTTTGATAGGATATTAGACTGGACATTGTGTTCGCGGGGGACGTGCTTTACTTCCACAGATTTGAACCTCGTCATTTTTTTCTTTGACCGAGGTCAAGTACTCGGAGAGATTATCATTTTTAGCTTGATACTTTCCCCGTACCTGGAGGGCTACGAGCTGAGAGTCTGTGCAGATTATGACTTTCGCAAGGAAAGCTTCGTACTCTACTTGATTATTGGAGGTGGGGAAAGACAGAGCGAGCGAGACCTCGACGAGGATACCTTCCTCGTTTTCCAAGATGATGTCTGCTCCGCTCCATGTCGAGTTGGACGCTCCGTCGACGAAGATTGTCCATTTGCAAGCTCCGCAGATCGGGGAGGCAGGCAAGGTCATCTCAGCCACAAAGTCGACCAACACCTTAGCTTTAAGGGATTTTCTTCTTTCGTACTTGATGTCGAACTCGGACAGCTCCAACGACCATTTGGGCATCCTGCCGGCCATGTCTGGACGACCCAACAGTTGCCTCACGAGTTGGTCCATACATACCACGATGGTGTGGGCTAGAAAATAGTGCCTCAACCTCCTCGTTGCATTGATGAGGGCTAGGGCTACTTTTTTGATATGTTGATACCTAAGTTATGGCCCCTGCAGTGCCTTGCTCATGAAGTATATGAGCTTTTGACCTTCTGAGGTTTCTTGAGTGAGGGTTACGCTGTCAACTTCGGCTACAACTGGGAGATAGAGATAAAGGGTCTCCATGTTGTCTGGTCAGGAGAAGACCGGAGGTTCTGATAGCGCTCACTTTAGGTGGAGGAAGGCTTTATCGTATTCCTTTGTCCATTAAAAAACTACCTTTTTGCGGAGGAGTTTGAAAAATGGAAGTGCGTGCTGAGCAGATTTTGCCACAAAATAAAGAAGTGAGGTGAGCACCCCATTCAGTGATTAGATCGATTTTTTTGAACTCGACATAAGAAATTCAGATAAGGCTCTGCATTTGTCGGGGTTGGATTTGATTCCTTGTTCTATCAAGTAGAAATTGAGGAATTTTCCTACCCGTACCTTGAACATGCACTTCTCCGGATTGAATCGTATCCTGTACTTCCTGGCTTGTTCGAAGACCTTCTTCAGATGAAGCGTATGGTTGGATTCCTCGTGGGATTTCACGATCATGTCATCCATGTAAACCTCGAGCATATCCTTGATTTCTCCTCGGAAGACTTTGTTCATCATTCTCTGGTAGGTAACACCATCGTTTTTTAAGCTGGAGAGCATTACATTATAATAATAGTTGCCCGATTCGTTCAGAAAGTTGTGTACCTTTTATCTCTTTTGGCTACGGGTATTTGGTTGTAGCCCGAATATGCATCCATGAACGATAATAATTTAAAACTGACAGAATTATCAACTAATTTATCTATGTTGGGGAGGGGATAAATAGACCATATTAAGATCGGTATAGTCAATACACACTCTCCATTTTCCATTTGATTTCTTTACAAGCACAACATTTGACAGCCAAGTAGTGTACTTGGCTTCCGAAATGAAATTTTCCTTTAAGAGGTCTTTGCTTGCTCGACAACCTCCGTTTTTTCCGGGGACTACTTGCGCCTACGCTGGGCTAATGCCCTTACAGTGGTGTCGATGGTGAGCTGGTGGCAGGCCACCTCTGGATCCAGCTCGGGCATCTCCGAAGCGTTCCACGCAAACAGGTCATCATTCTCCCTGAGGCAGGCCTTCAGCTATTTCCTCGCAAGGTCGGTGAGGTCGGTCTCAATCTTTACTTCCTTGTGGAGGTCGTCACCAAGGAGGACTAGCTCAAATTCTCCATCTGGGATTAGCTGCAAAGGATGGGCAGGCTCGCCGCTGCTTGTTGATGTTGAGGGGCTGCTCGAGCTTGGATGAGACTCCTTCCCCTTCTTCTTTTGGTCCCACAGGTCGTCCTTGGAAAAACAGTTATCGAGGTCGATATAGTCGATGTGAGGTAGTGGTTTTTCCTCGTCGGAGCTGTAGGGAAAGACAAACCTGCTGGATGTCTTCGGTCGAGTCGTGATGGTGCTCATCCCTTTTGAGGTTGCCTCAAAGCACCTTTTTGCTACCTCTATGTCTCCGTGCAGGGTAGTGACGAGCTCTTTGGAAGTGTAGTACTTCATCTTCAGGTGCACCGTGGAGGGCATGGCTACCAACTCGGCCAGTGTTAGTCGTCCAAAGATGCACTAATAGAGGGATGGACAGTCAATTACCAGGAACTGGACCTTTATAGATCTGGCCGTCTCCTCTGATCTGAAGGTGACAATCAACTCCATGTATCCCTAGGGCTTTGTGACAGAATCGTTAAAGCCTTGTAGATCCGAGCCTATATAGGGTGTCAGGTACGTCTCATCCAACTAAAGTGTGAAAAACAGTTTGGAGTACATAATGTCGATCGAACTTCCCTGGTCGACCAGGATTCACCGAACGTCGAAGTTGGCCATCTTTGCCTTTATGAGCAGGGGAAATACTAGAGTTAGGGGCTATGCTGAGGAGTTTCTCGCGATAGAAGGTGATGGAAACTGATTCTCCCCGGACCTTGTCGAGGGTAGAACTTTGGCTCGAGCTCGTGTTAATGAGGTACTCGAACTTCCTCTTTACGGACCCCACGGTCACCTTGTTGAATCCTCCGCCTAATATGACCATGGCGGAGGGAAAGGCTTCCCAAGGGCTGTGTGCGGAGAAATAAAGAGGAAAGTTGAGTCCATCGGGGACATAGAAGTCTTCAGGTCATGAGATGCTTATGGCGACCTGAAGGATGATGTCATCCATAAATGGTACTTCTTCTTCGACCTTCTTTGACTCCTGAGCGTCTTATCAGGGAGCGTCTTTCCTCTTTGCAAACTGCTTCAGATGCATGTCCCTGATCAAGATTTAACTTGCATCTTTGAGGTGGATGTAGTCGTCAGTTGTATACCCGTGGCTCTTGTTGAACTGGCAGTACTTTGTTTTGTTCGTGTTCAGCTTGGCAGGTATCTGCTTTGGGAAATAGACCCCTGCCTGTCAGAACTCCGAATTCGTGCACTCTGAGAGGATCTTCTTGCGTGATGTTGTCAGTGGCGTGTATTCGTGGAACCGGCCAGACGAACCTTTGTGATCTAGAGATTCCCGGGGGTGGTCATCCCTTCTTTTTCGGCTCCCTGACGAGAAGTCAAGAGGTCGTCGTGCCTCGAAGACCTGGCGTTCTCCTGGTGCCTCGAGTCCTGGGCGGTGTTCGTTGCTTCCCTTTCTTCGTACTGGATGTATGCCTGAGCCTTAAGGAGGAGGGCGTCCAATGTTGTTGGGGTTTCGATGCCAACCGCCTTGGAAAAGTCCCTGCGGGAACGGAGCCTGCACTCTAGCAAATATTTTTTATTGCCTTCAGTCGTGGGGACCTGAACAACTTTTTTGTTAAATCTTTCGATGTATGCCTGAAGAGATTCATCCCATCCCTGAATGATAGCCTTAAGGGAGGCTTCTGTCCTCGGGTGACAACGAGAGGCTGTAAAATTTCTTAAGAACATCCTCCCCAACTGCCTCCATGAGGTGATGGATTTCTAGGGGAGGCTCTTGTACCAGAACATTGCTCCACTCCTGAGTGTTGTCAAGAACAACTTGCATTTGATGGCGCCTCGGATGTCGCGATAGTTGAGCAGGGCATCAATGTTCTCGATATGCTCGTCAAGATCTGCTGTGCCATCATATGTGCCCAGGTGTGGAGGTTTCTCCAGCCCCTGGGTAGTCGAGTGTGCATGATCTCTTGGGATAATGTGCCTCAAAGTTCTTCGTCGTCACTGTAACTACTCGACAACGAACGTGAGCAGGTGTCTCTGCTGGGGTGAAGACCGCGATCTCGACGGGGAGAAGGAGTTTGCGACTGACCCTTAGGTATGGGTGGAGGTGAACGACAGCCTTCTGCCCGCGGGTCTCTTCTTACAAATATTTGAATCTAACAATGTATTTTTTTCCGTAAGTAAATATTATTTTGTTCAATTAGGGATGACAATGGATAGGGTTTGGGCAAAATACTATAGTACTCGTCCCCATACCCATATTTTAAAAAAAATCCTCGTACCCGAGATCATACCCGCATGGGTGTCCATGTTTGTACCCGTATCCGTACCCTGTGGGTACCTAAGTACCCATTTTCATGTCTGTTACCCGCATTTCTAGTAAAAATAAATTGATCAATTATGAAATATCAAATATTTTAAAGTTTTTTTAACAACATTTAAAAAAATTCAAAGATTCTATTGTTGAATTATAAAATAAACAAACATTTATATTAAAATGTGTGGTACTTTATAGTCATTTTTTTTAAATTGATAGACATGTACTTTTATATAATAATATAAATGATAATATATAAATATATATTGTGCGTGTATGAGGCGAGTTGGGTACTAAGGTACCCGTACCCGGACTCATACATGTTTATTTTAGTGAACAAAGTTAAGTATGAATATTAAAATTTTAACATTACTATGTAGCACCAAGTTAACTATCCAATGGAAAATATAAGAACGATCAAATAAGTGAATATGAGATATTGAGCTTATTTGTTGTTATCAAGTATATACTGGGATCAAGGAATATAATATTTGATTATACAAAGGTGACCCATTTTATGTCTTGTGTTAAGTGTAGATGCAAGGGCAAAAGGATAATTGTACACATGATCATTATTGTAGAAAAGTTGTGTCATATCACATGAAATTCTCGTTACTTGGATAACAATGATGTGTTGTTAGATACCGGTCACTGTTTATAATGTTAAATATGTGATTCAATAATATTGTCAATCTAACACGAATCTACAAAGTCACACACATGGAGTATTGACAATTGAACAAATGATAAAATTAAATAAAATTTAATTGTATTATTTAATAAATTAACACAAATATAATTTATTTAATTAAATATATTTCAATTAAATAAATGAAAATTGATAGATAACTAAATTAAATATGATTTAATTTATTAATATTTAATTTAATTTAATTTTTTTATTAAATATAAATCATATTTATTTAATTAAAAAATTAATTAAATAATATTGAGCTTATTTTGGAAAAGACGAAAATAAGAGCATTAAGATTTTAGTAGCTCTCTATAAATAAGAAAGCTATTTTCCTTGCAATCCTAATCGTCGTTATTCTCAGAAAAGAAAAGGCTAGCACCGTATTCCGCTTTTTACTCGCATGGACTTCGTATAGACGATGATATTTTTCATGTTCATGATCAAAGCTAAAGCACACTTCAAAAGATATTTCTTAAATCTTTATTTTAATGTTTGATTTGTGATTAATAGTTTAATTAAGATCTCTTCACTGAAATTGTTCCGCTAAGAGATCAAAATTTTAAAAAAAAACTATTAAATCCCTTTAGCGAACTATGTCCCATTGTCGGAGATGATAGTCGTGGGTAGGCAAAATCGGTAAATGATATTCCTCTAGTAAAAATATTGCACTCTTTTTGCTGTTATCTTGGCCACCGCCTCAACTTCCACCCACTTAATGAAATATTTGACCTCGACCAGTATAAATTTTAGCTTACATAGGGCCAATGGGAATGACCGATTATATCCACATTCCACTTATGTAACGATAACAACAAGATTATTATATGTAGGAACTCAGTTGGGGTGTGGATGAAAAGCAGATATCTTTGGCATTTATCAAACTCATTGACAAACCTTCTCACTGATGTCAATGTGTTCTTCAAATATTTATAATGTCGTCCTTCTTCCAATATTTTAATCGTCATGTCATCAACATATACTTCAAGGTTCCAACCTATCTGATAGGAAAATACAGTATATGTGAGTCTCTAGTATGACGATCCGACATTATTTAAACCAAAATACATGACGTCTTAGTAGTAGTTTTTATGGTTTGTCATGAATGTTGTTTTTAGAGGCGTCATTGGGGCTCATCCTAATCCGGTTGTAACTAGAGTATGCACCCATGAAACTTAATGGCTTGAAACCAGGCGTGTCTTCGATGAGCATGTCAATGCTGATTAGTGGATAAGGATCTTTATGGCAAGCCTTGTTGAGATCCGTGAAATCCATGTAGACTCACCACTTTTCCAAGTTCTTCTTCACCATTAATATGTTAGCCAACCACGTCAGATACTTGATTTCTTGGATGGATCTCGCCTCCAACAACTTACTTACCTCTTCTGCCATGGCCAAACTCTTTTCTTCCCCTTCTTTGCTCTTTCTTTATGCAACATGATTTACTGCAAGCTTTATTGATAGTTGGTATGAAACAATGTCTGGGGCTATTCTAGGCATATCCGCAGGTGCCCAGGCGAAAAAGGTCCACATTCTACTGTAACAGCTACACAACCTCAACTTCTTCATCCTCTAGAAGCGTTATCCCGATATGCATACTCTGGTACTCTTTGGTGCATATCTGAATAGTCTTCAATTCCTCCATGGGCGTCAGACTAGGAGGATCTCCATGAGGATCGAGGTCAACATAGTGGATTTTGTGTGCATCTGCTGATTAATTGGGCTCTCTGTTGTTAATTTTTCTTCAACTTTAAACTATCTCGAAAAAACTTCCTCGTTAAATATTAATTCCCATTTATTACGCAAACTCTTCCATTTCTCAATGGATATTTCATGGTCTGATACAACATTGATTTGTCTTCTTCCAAGGCGTTAAAAGTCAGCCTACCTACAATGATATTGTAAGGTGATGGAACATTTATCACCATGTATCGTACTTTATTTTCTTTTCACTCCCATCTTTCTCAAAGGCGTTGATGGTGACATAACTCAGGACTTCCAATTACCCCCTAAAAACAACTAATGATCCTTTGAACGATTCAAGGAGTTCATGTTCAACTTAAATCCTTGGAAAACCTCCAAATAAAGGTTATACATTGAGCTTCCAGGATCAATCAATACTATTTTCAAATTTTAATCATGGATCTGGAGATTAATAATCATTGGATCATCTTCATATGGAATTATACCATATGCATCGTTGTGAGAGAAATTGACAGTCAGGATCGAGGCTCTTGATTCTGTTGGTGGAACATTGGCAACATGAATCACTTGTCATGCATATTTATTTCTAGATAAACTAGACTCATTGTCGCCTGCAAATCTACCAGATATTATATTAAAAGTATGACACGTTTCAATTTTTCCATGTTGATCCTCTTCTTTCTTTCTATGATGATCTACTTCTTTCTACACCTCAGCCACTTTCCTACATATATTTTTATAGGTGTCTTTTTATAGGTGTCCTCTATGGATCAACTTATCAATCTCCTACTTTAAGTGGTGACAGTCGTCTGTGTGATGACCCTGCACTCTCTAGTACTTGCACCATTTGCTAATGTCCAGTCCTATCACATTGCCCTTGAGAGGGTTTGGCTTACGGAGGATCTTCGTATGACATACTTCTTGCAAAATCCGCTCAAACCTTGCATTCAGCGGGGGTGAAATACTCATATGGTTTTTGGTTGGGCTTGGATGTTTCTTTTTCTCATACAGGCGCCTGGTTTTAATGTTTTCTTTGCCTGCCCATTTCTGATTTTGATACCCCCCATCTTCTTTACATCCATTGTTCTTGTTTCCACATTAATCTCCTCTCTTTTAATGCAACACTCTGCCAATACCATGATCTCATTAATTGTTGATGTCGACTTCTAGGCTAGGGACTCATTGAAATGTCCCGCATTGAGGCAGTTCTGTAAGTCTTGTACGAACATCTATTGATTAGGATGGCGACTTTGATAATTTCTTTATTAAACCGAGCAAAGTATTATCGTAGTGACTTCATATGTCCTTGGAGGACATTAAAGAGACTTGTGGTTGATACACTTTTGTGCTTGCTGGCAGAAAAATGATGTATCATTTTCCTAGACAAGTCTTGCTAAATGGTCACAAAGAACCTCAAGAGGCTCATGTGTCAGTGTAAAGTGGCATCGATTAGGATGCATGCCGTCATATTTTATTTTAGCCAGTCAGTGGCCCCAATGATGACCATCCGAGTGTTAACCATTATAATATGCTTCTGATGGTCACTCTTGCCATCAAAGGTTGCCAATGGAGGAGGTTTGCAGTTATATTGAACTTAATCATCCCAAATTTCCTCCTTCAGGGGTTATGGGTCGATTGTGTCCCTTAATTCCACTCCTCCAAGTTAGGTTTGGTGTTGGTTTTGTGATAAAATAATCATGTTATTTTGTAGTAGTTCATCCTGACAACATAGATCTTCCATGACAGCAAGTAGTTCCACCACAATAGTCTATGACCCTTGATTATCGTTGTTGGCTGCTCTCATCATAGAGAGAGAGAGAGGGGGGGTGGGTTGAGATCGAAAATGTTTAAAGAGTATTGTATGGCCCATGAAAATTTTACCGGAGCCCCACGGTGGGCGCCAAATGTTCATGCAAGAACACCACTAATGCAAGTCAGAAAAAGTCATAATAGGTAACTCCTCTCTAGGAATCGAGTCTGTCTTTTCCGCTTGATGTGCCCCTTTTATATATTGGCTCTAGATTGCTTGATCCAAGGAAAAGGTTTTGAAATGCCATTAATAAAATAATGGGCATCCATGGTCATTGATTTAATACTTATTACACTTGGAGACACACTTGAATGTGCTTATGTTACATGATAATGATCCATTAATGATTGTCTGCTAGTATCTTGCTTAGGGTGGCTTTTGTCACGTCGAATTCCCAAAAATGGGTTGCGCTAACATTGGTTACAACCATAACCCGCCCCATCTTAATTCTCAGGATGTACACATTTTGTTTTAATATGAACTTTTATAAAGCATGCTTACCAAACAAATTGATTGCTAAGTAACATGCTTCATTTATAACAAACTCTTAGAGATCCTAGGGCAATATAACCGCAACAAAATAAGATTTTATAGTTCATAAATAAGATGACTATTTTACATAACACAATTACCCAACAAATTGATTGCCAAGTAACTAGTTTGTCAGAAGTGACCCTTAGAGACCCTGGGGGAATATAACCGCAATTAGAGAATGTTTTATAACAAATAAAATAAGGCTAATTATTAAAGACTATTCTTATCAAGGTTCGAGAAATCAGAACAATCCCATGATTTTATTAATCGTATGTTCAAATTTCTGGTCAAGTCTCAGTTGTCATCTAAATTAATTCTCTCAACCCCATAGATGAGAAAAAAATATTAAACTCAAATATAATTATATAATTCATCCAACAAATGCTCGTTACAAAGACAATCAAGAAAAATCATATTATAATGGTAAATCATCTATGGGAGCCTAATCTAAAAGAACTAGCCACCCACCCTTACATGGTTCATAACTATTACAATTAAAAGTGAATTATAAAACTTACTAATGATTAGAGATTAAGTACCAAAGTTGCAGACAGACTTGGAAAATTGAAACCTTTGCCTTAATTATCATTAAATAGATATTGTAATTAGCTTTTAGGATTTAAAAAATAGCTTAATTTTACTCATCAACATTGTAATAATGTTAGATTTTGACTCGCTATTTCTCGTTTTTTTAGATTCTCAATTAAACTTTGACCTCATTCGAAATTATGAAATTCTAGATATGATCAAAATACTACACAAGGTAAAACTAAATTTACCTACACGTCACTATTGACCTACACCATACTGCTATTTTGCAATTAATCTGAGAATAATGTTAACTTGTGGCCCAGAAACACAACTTAAGAAATCCACTTATATTAAATTAGTTTTGAAAAAAATAATAAAAAAATGAATTTTATATTTATATTAAAATTAATGTATAATTTGTAATACAATATTTTTTAATTTAGTTATTAACTTGTGTCTTTAAACACAAGTTAGCATTACCTTTAATCTGATGTAAAAGTTTGACATCGTAATAACCACACCATACCTTCCTTTGGGAACGACACTATTTTCTTGATGTAATGTTTGAATATCGTCTTTTTGTCATTGTAGCACCGCTCTAGCCATTTACTCTTAACTAATGCAATTATTGGATGAGGTCGCACCATTATTGACTGTCTTTTGAAAATTTTCCATGTTTTTCTTTCATTCTTCTTGTGTTTAGGGGTGTGCAAAAAAACGGGTTATTATTAACCAAATGATAAAATATAAATTTGATTATCCATTTTGTTATCCAAATATAAACCGGTTTCCATGTGGTTTATCCATTGGTTATCCAAATTTTATTATTTGTTAAATTAATATGTTTTTGTCTCTTTTCATGTTTTATCATATACACGTTATAAACTAATTTTATATTTTAAACTAAAAGATTTAAAATTTTGTATTTCAAAATGAAAAAAAAAATTGTTTACAAATTCTCTAACTACTTAAAATGATGTACTAATACTTCACAAATTATATGGACTTTTATCAGTTAATTATATGAACTTTCAGTAATTAATTATATAGATCTTAGTGCATCGAGTTTGATTTGACATGTGCAAGAAAATATACCAAAACTTAACTTGTTGAATTTGACTATAGTTTTCATTTATAAATCTCAAAGTTCATTAAAGCTTTATGAAAAAATAATTATAAATATTATAGATTTCTCCACCAATAGATAGAGGTTTTGAAATATACAAATATATGTATTATAAATATTAGTTATCATTTTAAGTCTATAATTTGCTGAAATTTTTTATTTTAGAATTTTTCAATTTTTTTTAGTTTTTTAAATTTTTTTTTATATATTTATTTTCAAAGAAAAAATATATTAAAATCTAAGTATTAAATTTAAAAATTGATATAATTAAAAAAAAATTAAATTTAAATTTAACTAAATAATTTGAATTAAAATCAAAATCTATTTAGAACCGGTTTTAAACCGGTTTAGAACAAGTGGTTTAGTTTATAAACCATAATCATAAAAATGGTTTGATTTATAAACAATATCCATAAACTTAAATTAGTTCATATTAAATGGTTATTCATGTACACCCAACTTGTGTTAGTACTCTCTTTATTTCATCATTTTAATTTTTACATTAAAATACTATACAATTTATTTGGTTAAAATAATTTCAACTTAATTTAATCTTTTCCACGAATTTACAGAATCTTTATTAAAAACTAATAAAACAGAAATAAATAAATAGTAAAGTACTTAAAAGTATATAAATTTAATACTAAAAATATGGTACGACGAACTCTCATCATCTATCAATATTTGTATCGAATTTGGTGAAACAGAAGAATACCTCAAAGGTTTTGTTTTTATCAACAATAAAGGAAGCATATGTAATTTGTGGAATTCATGCTAATTTCCCTCATTGTATTGTGCCATAATTTCAAACTCATAAATCCACACTCCAACACTTTTATTGAAAAGTGATATTTTTATAATTATTAAAGATGATTTAAGACTTTTTATATGTGGATTTAAAAGATTTTTTTAACTGAATTTAAGTGCTAAAACTTTTAATTATAATTTTTTATATATAAATTAGATATCGTCTACGCACAATTATAAATCTTATCCTTCGAGTCAAAGAGAAACATTATTGATAAAAAAAATTTTATTTAAGAGATTTACACCACTGAACTCATAGGAGTTCATTCAAGTCAAATATTTAATTAGGTTAAAATATATCAATATTAGGGATGAAAATTGTTAAAATATTATATAAAATTAGATTAGATTTAATATTTAGATATAATATAAACTGTGTTGGTCCAAATTCAATTAAAATTTGTTATTTACTTAGTTATTTTGAGTGTATATAAATAGTTATATTATGTATCATTATTTTATAACAATTCAATAAATTCTTATTTCCTTATCCTCTATCTTTTTCTTCTTATAAAAGGTGTCTCACACGCTAACATAAATGATTTGAGTCGAGTCAAACTCGTCTCAACTCGACTCATCTCGTTAAGAATTAGTTCTGCTCAAATCTCGATTCGAGTTTGACACAAATTGTTTTAAGCTTAAACTTGACACTTATAAGTTCTTGAGCAACTCGATTCAACTCGTTTGATTTATATCATTAGGTTCAGTTCGTTTGCTTCACATACTTAATAGACATTTTTTTAAAATATTTTTTAAAGTCTATTTTTTATATATATTTAATATATTAAATTAATATATTTTTTTTTAAATATTGAAATACAAAAAATTATAAAATTAGTAAATATTACATATTAAATCCACAAATCTAATCTAATTAAAATAAATTTTAAAATCAATTACAAGATATATGCTACAAACTTTTAAAGATAACTATTTTCTTAAAGATTTATTTTATTTTATTTTTAATTTAAAGATATTTTTATATGATGCAATTTTCTTAGAAAATATTTTTTTAAATTAAAATAAATTTAGAATATATGTTTTATTTTCTTAAATTTAAAGAAATTTAAAAGATATTTTTTAAATTAGAAAATATATGTTGGTTTTTAAATAATTAAAAAAAACATAAATTGTATGACGATGATTCTATTTGTATAATTATTTTTAAAAATATTTTACTCATTTGAGAATATAAGTTATTAATTAAAATTGTTAAATTAAAAGAAAATATTAGGCTAAGATTTAGAGTAGATCTTTAAACTTATTCTTAAAGATAATATAATCTTTCTCATATATAATCGAGTTGACTCATTAACCTAACTAGTCAAATTATGGATAGTTCAAGTTCGACTCAATCAATTAACAAACTTAGTTTTTTTTTCTTATATTCAGCTCATTTAATTAATGAACCTAATTCAATGCACTACTAAAAAATTTGTGTTTAGTGATCGAAAAAACCTAAAAATCGGTCACTATAACGTTTAGCAACCAATAGTGTGACTATCAAATTTCGGTTGGAAAAATGCTAGTCGCTAACCTTTAGAGACGAATTTAGTGACCGATTTTAGCGACTGAATTTAGTGGTCGATTTTAAAAAACTTAAAATAAAACAAAAGTTTTGTCTCTAACAAGAATTGAACCAATGCATTTTCCTTTGTGAGGCTTTCAAATGTCCCTAAACTATTTGATTTTTATTGTATAATTTACATTTGAAATGTATATATTATTAATGAAGTAGAACTTTCAAATATTATTTAAGAAGATTCTTACACTAATTGTCATTAAAATTATATTTTATCTAAATTAATAATTTTCTTTTAAAATTTTACTAACATGATGTTTAATTTTGGTGGCTAATTCGGTCACTAGAGTGATCAAAAATTTTCAATCACTAATTCGGCCACTAAAAACGAATTTTTTAGTAGTGACGATTTAATTATCAAATTAATTTCCAAACTATATTCGAGTTGATTTGCTTCATTGTCACCCTAATTAACATCATTTCATTTAAATACTATTAAATTTAAATTATAAAATTTTGCATAAATATTTACATTTTTTATAAAATATCTTGTCATAGATTAACTACAAACCTTACCCATTCATCATTGAATTATATTAGTTCTCATCACACATGGCAAGAGGGAGGGGCAAAAACGAGTTTAAGTATTACCAACTCCGCTTATGTCTTTATGTACCAACTCCGCACTGCCTCTGCTCCCGATCGAGAGTAACAATTGACCACCCATCCCGCCTCACATGTACCCATTTATAAAAAATGTAATTTTTCTAAAATATATATTTTTATAGCAATAAAAATTAATAATTAAATTAAATATTTGATCATTTCAATAATAATAATAATAATAATAATAATAATAATATTTGGTCATTTTTATTTGATCTATACTATAAAAAAATGAATAATAATTTAAATAAATTTGCTATCTTAAAATTAAAAAATATAAATGAGTAGTAAAATCATTAAAAATAAAAATAATAAAATAAATTTAATAAATCGGGACAAAGGCGATACATGTACTAACATCCTCCGCTCTTGTCTCAAGTTAAATCAATTTTTCTCCATTAAATTTAGGGTTGGGGAGTCATGGCGGAATTTTTTGCCAAGCCTAATTCTTATTGATGTAAAAAATGTGGATTTTTTAAGCTTAATCCTAAACCAATAAAATTAAATTAATTCGAGTAACATATTCAATTGTTTTTATAGGAAGCAACATATTCGATAAAAACGATGCAATCCAGGAACACTATTATTTAAAAATATTGAAGGGGAATAAAAGAAAATGTCTTACTCAGAATGTCTAGGAGGGTATCATTGCCTAGTTATCATTAAAAGAACCGTCGAACCGAATTAAATCGTCGAATCAAATTAAATTGTAGTTAAAATAATCAAATCGTGATGTTTGGTTAGTGACGAATAATATTATACAAATGGCTCTAGAATCAAATCAAATAGCAAATAAATTGAATCAAATATGTAACTAAAAATGATAAATGCTAAAAATATGTTAAAAAAATTTAATTAAAAATTCAATAAAAAGTATACAATTCAATACTTTAACAAATAATTCAATTTGAAAAAAATTCTCTTCTAACAATTTGGTTCGATTCAAAATTCCAAACCAATATATCAAATTAATAAATTTTAATTTGATTCGATTTTGAATTAATTGAAACGATTCAGTTCAAATAACAGTTTTCTATAATTCGGTTTAGTTTTCTCGCGGCACAATAAACAACCTTAAATATCATTTACTTAAAAAAAAAGGAAATATTACATCATATTGTAATGTTTTAAATAACTAATAAAAAAATATTAATATAAAGAAAACTAGTATATCCAAAGAAGTAAATAGAGGGAGAAAAAAACAAAAAGAAATAAAGACACACACTCTATCTCCTTGGCTAGTAGTTGGAAGTTGAGCTAAAGTTGTTCCCTAAAAAAGCCTTTTTGTTTCATTCACTATCATTCTCCTTTTTCATTCTCATAAAGTCAAAGAAACCAACCCCATTTAACAATAATAACTCTTTTATACTTTATACAATTTTATTTTCCTCTTCCATTTTCTAATGCAAATGGTATTAATCTACTGTAGTATTGAAAGTGATGGTTTCTCTAATCAACAACACCACCACCTACATTTGTTATGGCGACGAAGTCATAAAGACCACACCCACCTCGTTGATTTCACATCTTGCCCCACGTTTATGCCTCTTTTACTCTCTCTGGTAATAATATAGCACCCCATGTGTTTGTTTTTATTCTCTTCATGTTATTACCTTCAAAGTTTGAGTCTTTTTGCAATTTTGTTTCACTTAATGACCAACTCTTACTCTCTTTGATAATATAACAAACAAACACAAGCACCCCATGTGTTGGTTTTTACTTGGTTTGTGTTATTAGCTTCAAAGGTTGAGTCTTTTTTGGTTTTGGTTTCAGTTTTGCTTCTGTTGTTTCAGGTGGAATTCTGATTTTGTTTGGTGTCTAGCTGGTTTTGTGGTTATATGTTTGTGTGGGGTTGTTTTTGGTTTCTATCTTGATTTGTTGTTGTTAGCAGGGAGAGATATTTAAAGGGCTGTGTTGTGGTGATTTCTATATATTTCAAGGATGTTTCTTTCAGAAGGTCACAAGCATCAAGTTGTTTTCATTTTATGGTTTTGCTGCTATTTGGTGGTTATTGCTGCACAGAATAATATCACTGACCCTACCGAAGGTATAGTTATTTTTCTCCTTTTTTGGCATTTCATGATTACTTTTCTCCTCAATTCTGAAGTGTCCTTGTGTGAGGGAGATGTTGGGGATGTAATTATTAAATTTTTTTTTATGTCTTTGGGCCTGATTGGATTGATTTATATAAGCGTATCTACCACCATAAACACTTGTCGAAGATTGTTTGAAAGAGTTTATGGAAACAACTTATGACATGTTGTTAAGTTGTTTTTCAATTTATTTCCGTAAATCTTCCAAGCTAACTAATGAAAACAACTTGGAGCTTATATGAAAGTAATTTGACTTTATTTTATCTTTTGATATAGAAATAGCTTATACATAAATACTTATAAAGTTATAACTTAGACTTTTGGCATATTTGGTTCTTGATAAATTCTCTTTGATGGTAAAAGTGATGCAATTTGCAAATATATTCTTTT
Organism: Lathyrus sativus; assembly: GCA_963859935.3. Taxonomy (NCBI): domain Eukaryota; kingdom Viridiplantae; phylum Streptophyta; class Magnoliopsida; order Fabales; family Fabaceae; genus Lathyrus; species Lathyrus sativus. The sequence goes on from OZ012739.1 coordinate 383,414,871, forward strand.
AGTTAGTTACATTGATGATTAGTTTAAGGATTCAGTTGTACAAAAAAACCTTAAATGACTAATTTTTTTTAACATAAAACCATTTATACGTCTTTGTCTAATAGCTTAAGCTTTTGCAATAGTTGATTCATGACATGGTTTCTAAACTTCTATGAGCCAAGTGGTCTCGAGTTTAGTCCTAGTTTCCTTCAACAACAACAACAACAACAACAACAAAACCTTATTCCACTAAGTGGGGTCGGCTACATGGATCAACTTTTACCATAATGTTCTATTTAGGACCATGTTTCTATCCAAATCGTTAATCTCAAGATCTTTCTTAAATACTTATAGTTTTTCTAGGTCTACTTCTACCTCTAGTTGTTTGATTTCTCTCCCTGTAATCTATTCTTCTTATCACAAATTTACAATCTACAGGTCTTCTCTCACAAGAAGAAATTGAATTTCAGCACGAGATAGGCGGTCCTTTCATTTTTTACATTTTAAGCTCAGGGAGCCCATTTGCATGAAGGGGCATGTTAGAAAATTAATATAGAAACATCCTAATGTCTATACCAAAAAGTTTTATTTTATGGGATAGTTCATTGAAACAGTATCATTTGGATGATGTTCACTGTGGAGTTTTCTCTACTTGACTCAAATGAAAGAGAATTTTGTGTTATATCGAATAGCTATTTTCATGAATATTTCTTCATACTAATTTGTTTATGTGTATAATTATGGTGTCAAATATCACAAGTAAAAATACTGCATATGCAAAAAAATGGATACTATGAGACTATCCATAAAGCATTGCTTATACTATATAATGTTGTTTTTGTTGGCTCTATTTGATATTGTCAATTTGTGATAATTTTATTTGAATTGACATGCAGTTGAAGCATTAAAAGCCATAAAAGAAAGGTTGATTGATCCTAATGGAAATTTGAGCAATTGGAATCGCGGAGACCCATGTATGTCTCACTGGACAGGAGTATTATGTTTCAATGAAACATTAGTTGATGGCTATTTACATGTTCAAGAATTGTATGCTTTCTGTCTTCTACTTGACATTTCTGTTCATAGTTCACAGTTCTTTATGATGAATTTTTCAATTTATTTTCCCGAGTTAATATGTCCTGTAATCTCCATTTGACAAACTATCAATCTTATTCGTTGTTTTTTTTCTTTCATTTTTTCATTTCTTTTCCAGAATCAACACTAAATGCAGAGCGTGATTCTGTGTTTGAAATTTGAGAATTTTCTTTCTGCTGCTACTCGTTTTTTATGTTTGTTTTTCTTGTTTGTAGGCAACTAATGAATTTGAGCTTGTCCGGAAATTTGGCACCAGAAATTGGAAGCTTAGCTTATATGGAAAGATTGTAAGACTATAGCTTCATTTATGTTTGAAACAACAAATATTGCGAATGAATTTCAATTTAACAATTGTTCGATCCCGCTTTGCTTAGGTAGTAGTTTTGACTCATTTGAGTGTTTCCTAATTTGCTAATACATGTTTTTCGGTGTTCTAAAGGAACTTCATGTGGAACAAAATTACTGGGAGTATTCCAAAGGAAATTGGCAATATCAAATCTTTAGTCCTCTTGTAAGTCAACCCTTTTTCTTTTGGCATGTATGCTAGTTGTGATATATGATTAAAGAGCTCAATTGCTTTATCGCCTTGGTAAAAAATGGTTCTTCACATTACCTTTTTTTTTCTTTTTCATTTTTTGTAGGCTATTAAATGGAAATCTATTAACAGGTTCACTGCCAGATGAGCTTGGCTTTCTTCCAAACCTTGATAGAATACAAATCGATCAAAATAATATATCAGGATCTCTACCAACATCATTTGCAAACCTGAACAAGACAAAGCACTTGTATGGTTCTTTACAACGGAAATTTAGTTTAACCATGGCCATTGTAATTATTAACATAACAATAGAAAGAAAATAATGTTTCATTTTTCCCCCCCAATGGTGCAGTCACATGAACAATAATTCAATTAGCGGGCAAATCCCACCAGAACTCTCGCGATTACCAAAGCTTGTTCACTTGTAAGTTTCTCAACGAAAGTATCCATTAACATATTTCTTTGTTTAATTAAATCCTTAGATATATCATGCTTATATGTTTGTTAACAATGTTTTTCTCTGGACCTGCAGCCTTCTTGACAACAACAATTTATCAGGACATCTTCCTCCTGAGCTATCCAAACTTCCAAACCTACTTATTCTGTATGATTTCTTATTCTCTGAGATGTTTGTGTGTGCGCATGTAAAGGACATCTCATAATTCTTGGTTGTATTATAAAATAGTTTAGAGTGTCCTAGATGATATGTTAGGAATAGTTTCCGTAGTTCATTTGTTGAGTATGACTCATATATATGCAAATTAGGAGTATTGTTATGCAGTAATATTATATATATTGCTTGTAATACTGTAACCCTGATTTCATCAAAGAAATAAAACGGAACTATAACTGCTCTATACTTATAGTCCCAGTCTCCCAGAGGTAGGCACCATTGGCCGAACTGCGTTAACAAAGATCAATCGTCTTCATTGTCTTTTACTTTCGTTTCTTTAATCTTCTATATTGGTTGCTGTTCTAACATCACTATATATCATGATTTTATTTTCTGATTAAATTTCTAGTCATGTTTTATTATAAATAAGAGATCAGTACTTTGTCTTTGTGTGATCATTGTAACACGTCCTTCACAGTAAACCTCTTTTGATGTCTACATTACAGCTCTTAAATGTTCGTTTGTATATTTTATGCAGTATAATAAGAATTTTGAAGTGTTGTTTTGGATTTTCTTGTTTTTGCAGTCAACTTGACAATAATAACTTCGAAGGAAATAGCATTCCAGATACTTATAGCGACATGTCAAAATTGTTGAAGTTGTAAGTGAATTTTATAATCCCTTGTCTCTAAGTTTATAAGAACAGTGAGTGGAGTCTAGGTACTACATTTTTTAGAGAAGATAGCACATAGTTTGGTTAGGAGAAGGATTTGATTTCAAGTATGGTCATCTAAATGTTGTTATTGGTTTCTTGACATTATCAGGAGCCTTAAGAATTGCAACTTGCATGGACCAATTCCCGACTTAAGCCGAATACCACACCTTCTTTATCTGTAAGTTCAGTTATCAGTACTAAAAGAGGTTACTGTTCTAGGCAAAGAGTTGCTGAAACTAGCGTGTAACTATTTTTATTTAGCATTATTATATGTATTTCAGCGACCTCAGTTCCAATCAGTTGAATGAATCAATTCCCTCCGATCTTTCACAAAACATCACAACCATGTAAGAATCTCTTTCATTGAAATAATTTGTACTCTATTGATTTTCCATTTAATTATTTGAATTGAACTACATATGCCAATATTTCCCACCTGTTTTTTGTCCTCTGGGGTTATATGCAGTGATTTATCATACAACGTACTTACAGGAACCATTCCGTCCTCATTTTCTAATCTTCCAAATCTTCAGAAATTGTAAGTTGTCATTTGTTTTATCTTTTCTTCTTCTATAGAATTAATTGTTAACATAAGCCAAATGAAAGTTACTATCTAGTATCTACCACATTTATAATTTTCCCACCACATACTGAATTTTGTACTAGTTAGTAAGACCCTATTTTATGTTTCTTATTAATCAATCGTGATATAAAATAAACGGTTTCTTACTAATGTCATTCTCCGTGGTAGGTCTCTTGCAAACAATTCATTGATTGGCAGTGTTCCTTCTACAATTTGGCAGAACAAGACTTTAAATGGAACAGAAAGATTTATCTTGTAAGCTCTAAAGCGATAAATTCCACAATTTTATTTTCTTAGCTAAATATGTATGGGGAGTGTGTGTTCGTGCTCTTTCATATGTAGAAAATCATAGTATGTGTGTGTATGAAACATTGACATAGATTCCAACACCTGACAGAACACTGATACATAGACACCAGTAATAATTACAGAAAACAAAAGTAATTTAATCACGTGTCAATGTCATGTGGGTGCAGATTTGAACCTTGTGGCATATTTTGGGATTTTTTCTATGATAATATGTTCAATATATAATAGTATTTCCTTCTGCATAGATGCTAGTGAATACTTTGATTTACACTTTTGATTTTCATAGCCTGTGATTCTGATCTTGCAGGGAGTTGGAAAATAATCGATTCACAACTGTATCAGGCAGTATTGATCTTCCTCCAAATGTCACAGTCTTGTAAGGTTCTTAACTTTCTACGCAGTTTGTACTGAAAGCATTCAAATTCCTTGTGTAATTTTCTGAAGATCAAGCATCAAGCACTAGATTCAGCATATGTACCCGATTGTTTTTAAATAGCTTCCACGTTGTTATCTGAAAATAATTGTCTTCCAGGCTTCGTGGGAATCCTCTATGCTCAAATAACAGCCTGGATCAGCTCTGTAGCTCCGAAGGTGTTAACAACGCAGATGGCCTAATTCCAACAAACTCCAATGGCTTATGTCCCGCTCAATCGTGCCCACCACCATACGAGTACTCTTTGGATTGTTTCTGTGCAGCCCCATTGCTTGTTGATTACCGATTGAAAAGTCCTGGGTTTTCAGATTTCCTTCCATTTATTAATGAATTTGAGAAGTACTTGACTACCGGTCTTACTATAAATATGACTCAGCTAAACTTTACTTTTCGGTGGGAGGCAGGACCTCGACTGCGAATGAACTTGAAGTTTTTTCCTGTATATCTTGGTCAAAATAGTTCTCATACTTTCAATGAAACCGAGGTCGCACGAATTAAAAGCATGTTCACCGGATGGAATATTCCTGACAGTGATTTATTTGGGCCCTATGAATTGATCAACTTCAATATGGGTATTTACCAGAATGGTAAGTCTCAGAAACTACTTATGAATATTATGAATTTCAATTAAAATCTCTGTTAGGGTTAATGCATATTTCTCATTATTGTTGCAGTTACCGTCACCTCTTCAAAATCAGGGATAAGTACAGGAGCAATAGTCGGCATAGTCTTAGGAGCAATTGCATGTGCGGTGACGTTGTCTGCAATTGTTACTCTCCTTATATTAAGAACAAAATTGAAAGATTATCGTGCAGTTTCCAAACGGCGTCATGGTGAGTTCCTTATCATGAATCAGCAAGTGTATTGTTATTTTGTTTCTTATCAAAATCTGGAAGTGGTGCTACTAATTTACTGTTACAGACAATATTTAATCGGTTATCAAGAATAACATAGTTTCTTATTTATTAACAGTGTCTAAAATCTCGATAAAAATTGATGGTGTAAGGGCCTTCACTTACGGAGAATTGTCCTCCGCTACAAACAATTTTAACAGCTCTGCTCAAGTCGGACAAGGGGGATACGGGAAGGTATATAAAGGTATTATATCCGATGGCACTGTTGTTGCCATTAAACGTGCACAGGAGGGGTCATTGCAAGGCGAGAAGGAGTTCCTTACAGAAATATCGTTACTATCAAGGTTACATCATCGCAACCTTGTCTCTTTGGTTGGATACTGTGACGAAGAAGGTGAACAGATGCTGGTTTATGAATATATGCCAAATGGCACACTAAGGGATCACCTTTCTGGTACATTTGAAGTTCTCGTTTTCTAGTTTTTCGATATTGTATATTAACTTCTTATAAGTTAGTAACATCGTATGCTGTTCTAAACAGTTTCATCAAAAGAACCTCTGACTTTTATCACGAGATTGAAGATTGCACTAGGGTCAGCTAAAGGTCTCATGTATCTACACAATGAAGCTGATCCTCCCATATTTCATCGGGATGTCAAGGCTAGCAACATATTATTGGACTCTAAGCTCTCCGCAAAAGTTGCAGATTTTGGACTTTCAAGGCTTGCCCCAGTTCCAGATATGGAAGGCATTGTGCCGGGTCATGTATCTACTGTGGTAAAAGGGACACCGGTAAGGCTTTCATAGTTGGACTTGACTTTTCTAAAATGTGCATGTGTATGTTAAGAGGATTAGCACATTTAATGTTGAGCTAGAGCCAATTTGGATTTAACTTATTCGAGCTTATCTATTGACGTAAACACTTGTGAAATTATTTGGGGGAGAATATCGAAGAAGCTTATGATATGTCTATAAGCAGTTTTTAGCTTATTTTCATAAGCTCTCTAGAATAGCTTATGAAAACAACTTTTAATTTATCTGAAAACAATTTGATTTGATTTTATCTTTTGGTATAGAAATAGCTTATACATGAACACTTGAGTGCTTTTGCTACAAACGCTTAATTAAACTGTTTATCTAAACTCGTCCGTAATCAGGAAATTAAAAAGCCCATCTCAGATAAACGGCCAGCCAAAATAGTGTGTGCGGATGTGTGTGTTGGAAGCTTGATTTTATTTATTCAACAAATATTTATCTTTTGTTAATCTTTTCCCTTCCCTCGATTTTAAATATGCAGGGTTACCTTGATCCCGAGTACTTCTTAACTCACAAGTTGACCGACAAGAGTGATGTTTACAGTCTTGGTGTTGTGTTTCTTGAACTTTTGACCGGAATGCATCCTATCTCACATGGCAAAAACATTGTTAGAGAGGTATGTACTTGACTCAGTTTCTCTCCCAATTCTCTTTTAAGTGTGTTTGGATCAAACTAATATCAACAGTTGGAAAATATAATTTCTGCAACTTTTTTCAGGTCAATCTTTCGTACCAAGCCGGCGTAATATTTTCAATCATCGACGAGCGAATGGGGTCTTATCCATCCGAGCACGTAGAGAAATTTTTAACATTGGCCCTCAAGTGTTGCAATGACGAGCCAGATAATCGACCAAAAATGGCAGAAGTAGTTAGAGAGCTTGAAAACATATGGAATGTAATGCCAGAATCAGATACAAGAAGAGGTGAATCTATAACCAGTGTGAGTGATTCAAGCAAAGCAATGAGTACACCATCTTCATCATCTGCTGCTATAAGGACTTCTTTTGTATCAGGGGATGTGTCTGGTAGTGACCTTGTTAGTGGAGTAATACCAAGCATCAAGCCAAGATAGAATTACATACAGGAGTTGAAAAATATTAGATATAGATATTATAGTCCATCTTATATGAATTGAATAATGTGATCATTATTAATTTATGTCACTAGGTTTCATCTTCACCCTTTGTATTATTTTTTCTTGTACAATCTGATACCGATAGAACATGGGGTTGTATATAACATATATGATTTTTACATCATATAGGCTAATGATTTTTGTTAAATAGTAAACCATTAACTAAACACAAGAATTGTTAACCCAGATCCGTGCAAAGTCATTTACATCCGGTGGGCATCAACTTAAAGAAATTAAATTCATTCTTAATAGCCAATAATAGTACACAACAATCTTATATGAACTCTCCTAGTTCAATGACTTTTTTATTAATACTACCTGCGAACTTTGATCTAGGCTCCTCCTAAATCTGAGATTCCTTTCACTTTCACTAAAACACTCTCTCAAGTGTTTGTACAATAAACTAAGTGTTTGAAGTGATGTAACTCAATTACAACACAAATATTCTATTCTCCTAACATAGAAAGATAACCTAGAAATAAAGTATACCAACATAAAACACAAAGATGCAAGGTTTGAGTCTTCAAAAAAGAAAACACCTTTTTAAATAGCAACAAATGACCAACATAAGAAGCCCAAATATTCTATTCTCCTAACATAGAAAGATAACCTAGAAATAAAGTATACCAACATAAAACACAAAGATGCAAGGTTTGAGTCTTCAAAAAAGAAAAAACCTTTTTAAATAGCAACAAATGACCAACATAAGAAGCCCAGTAGTGTTTTTGGCTGGAAAACAATAGGACAAAAAATATTGAGCATTTCTTTTCTCACCACATGCATTTCTTATGCACCATGTGGATTTTTTATTATGCCTCCGATTTCAAAGATATATCTCCGGGCGCACCTCATGTCTGACTAAACGTTAAAATATTCCGGAGATATATCTTTGAAACTATTTAAACTTAGTCGTAACATATCTCCCATAGCCCATTTCTATTTGAATATTTTCGGAGATGCATCTACAAAAATCACAATGCCAACGTCAGTATAGGTGACACTCGTGTCCACAAAAATCACAGTGTCAACTAAATAAAAAAATATGCCCTCAAAGATCAGTCTGCTGTGCAACAACGATCTCATAATCAAATAACCTCTTCAGGAACGAAAACCTAACATGAGCACCCTGGTCCTATCCACCTCCTCAAACGCATTCCTTGGATCAACCCCCATATGCTCCACCATCATATCGACCACCTCGTCTCTGGTCATCCTACCGTGATGGAGGAATCTCCCTTAATCGGAAGATGCAACAAAGACAAGACGTCGTCCAGGGTGATAGACATCTCACCATGCGTGAGATGAAAAGAAGACGTCTCAGAATGCCATCTCTCCACAAATGCATTAAGCATCCCGTGGTTGACCAGAGTGTAACCGGTCAAGCATAGGTCACTCAACCCAGAAGCGGTAAGAGCAGACTGAAACCACTGCTCACCCGACTGATGCAATGCTAAAATCTCCCGCTCATGGTTCAGAAACTTCTGGGGATCACGCACTTACGAATTTCCATAAATAATTAATGTCAATAAGAATCAATATTAGAATTAATCAATGTCAACAATTTAAATTAACGTAAAATAATAAATAAAAAATTAGACTAATGTTACCTTTCCATCCTAAATATGTTTGACAATGTGGTCTGAATATAAAGGAAGTAGGGACATATCAGATGGACCCCCCTCCGAAAGCCTCTGGCTCGACATCAGCAACCTCACCCTCTGGAGGTGGCACTGGTGCATCAGGATCATCAACAACCTCACCCTCTAGAGCTGACACAGGATCAACAGAAGGTGGCACAGGTGCATTCCGACGCCTGAAAAAGGATAGGGGACGTGACGCGTCATCTGGTGCACCTCGTCTGCTGCAGAAAGAAGAAAAAGAAGGTGAGTGATCTGAGATTTAGATGGAGTATACTGAGGTGAAGTCCTAACCTTTGGAGCAAACTGCGCCATAGGAGTGGACTGCGCCAGCGGAGTGAACTGCGCCACAAGAATGGACTGAGCCTTAAGAGTAAACTGCGCCCCAGAAGTCGATGCCTCTCCCTGACCAGAGGTACCCGATGCTTCCTCTCTCGCTGAACGAATTCTTGAGGAAAAACCCGTCCAAGTCTCAATCAGTCGGCTCTGTCAGCCATTATGTCTGTAAGGTAAAATTAACCGTATAATGAGTTTACGCAAAAGAATAACACGAACAAGAATATTATAAAACAAAAATAAAAAAAACAAAAAAATAGACTGAGGACATTCCAGAGATATATCTACGGAAATATTCCAGAGATGTATCTTCAAAATTTTCTAAAGTACATGAAATGTTGATTTTTTCGGAGATGTATCTTCAAAATTTTCTTAAACGCAGAGGTCGCAACAATGACGTCCTCTGCTATTGAGAGTGAAAAATAAAGCCACGGTCGTCCATTTAAGCCAACAAACAATACATGCACTTACTCTAAACTATGTCTCGTCTTATTTCTAAACATTTCGACACCTAACAATGGATTCTAACTCGTTTACAAAAAAAATCAAATATTTATTGTAAACTGAAAAAATCTACCCGAAATTTATGATTGGAAGATGTTGAATGATGAAATGGATGATGATTAATGATTACTTGAGTCTCGGACGAATGAAATACAATTTGGTGAAGTTCGAGAAAATTGGGAATGAGAGAGTGGAAGAGTTTTGCGAATGAAAATGAAAAGTGTGGGAGGAGAAGAGTCTGACGCGATAATAACTTCCAAAATATTCCGGAGATATATATCTCAAGAATATTTCAACGTCCACTTATGTTTAGGTGCATCCGGAGATATATCTCCGAAATATTTTAATGTTTAATTGAATTTTGGTGCGTCCTGAGATATATCTCCTAAATCAAGAGACATATGTGGAAAGTCACATGGTGTGAAAAAAGTCCATGGGGTGGGAAAATAAATGCTCAAAATATTAATCTTCATAAATTTGATTATGAATCTTGAATGCTCAAACAAATAAATCTGAATTTGTTATGAATCTTGAACACACTCAAGAAGTTACAACATCAAGAGGTATAGTATGGACTTCCCAAAATCTAATTAAATCTGAATTTTATATGAATATGAATTCCAATCTTGCTAAAACAAATTCAAGATAATTCTTTTTCAAACGAGAAAAGGAAACAAATGTCAAAAGCGCGAGATACACTATATTAAAAACTTGCGTGTCAAGCAAACAACTCGAGATAGAATGTCTCGTACAATGTCAGAACATCTAACTTATCATGTTGCTTTCATCAAATGCGCCATGAGCTACTTTGAGACTGAATGTCCAACATCGTGATAAAATATTATGCTTCTTAGGTTTCCAACAAAATATTGTCAATCACATGTAATAACAACAACAACAACAATATTAAACCTTCAATCTCAACAAGAACATAGCATAACAACAACAAAATTAATAAAATTTTTGAACCTTCAATCTCAACAATAAAATAGCATTAAACCTTTAAAAAATTTCAACTATAACAACAAAATTATACCTTCAATCTCAACAAAAACAACAACAACAACAACAACAACAACAACAACAACATTAAACCTTTAAACCTTCGATCTCAACATCAACAACATTAGAATTTCAATCTCAACAATAAAAATAATATTAAACCATTTACTTAACACAACAACAACTACAACAACAACAAACAACAATAAAATCACTTAATTTTCATGTTTTATTCACAAACTTCAAAACATCACAACTCACTTATTTTTTTGAAAACATTTTTCCCCATTATTTTTGCAAAATGTTCTTCATCGTGTCTATTTTCAAATATTGAGAAAAGAATTCAAGGATGCCTATCCTAGAAATACTTTAACTCACTTGGAAATCATGTTGCTTTTAGGGTTTTCACCTTGTTTCTTTTGAAACTTTTCTCAACTATCTCTTGACTTATCTTGTAAGATTAATTGTGCTTAATCCAAATATGTTTGTCAACATGTTTGAAGGATTAAAGTTTGCTTGATTCAAAACCTTACCATGTTCATCTTTGCTTTTGTGAGTGCATATGTTGAAAACAACACTTTGAACCTTGTTTGTGAACCATACTATACCTCTTGATGTTGTAACTTCTTGAGTGTGTTCATCATGTCTCTTTCTACTTGTCTATGTATCTTGTTAGAACCATAATATGCGATATCTTTGCGAGCAAACTTAAAAACTATCCTCAGGTCGTTACCTAGAGCTTTACCCAAACCTTGACCCCAAAACATTTAGAAAACTTAGCATACAAACATACAAAAGGTTCCTGTAGAGTACTACATATGTTTAGGATGTGAAATACCTACCCTAGGCATAACCAACCCCCGAATCTCTTAGTGCTGTTGTTACATCGTGCAAAAGGGTTTTTCTTTCTTTAACATTTCCTTTGGATAAATCAAAGTCCGGTTGTGAATTTAATAAATTAAGATTTAAGTTAATCAATAACTTGATATCACGATTCTCACCGCAACGCTAAAGAATTTTGAAAGAGTCAACAATAGAGAAAAAAATGGTGAAAGAAGTTGTGATGTGTAAATATCTTGTTTAGTGAATATTTCTTTTGCTTGACAACTTTGTTTCAATAGCCTAAAAAATGACCCTTTGTTGTAAAGCCCGGCCAAACTACAACCTTACAAGCCCTTAGCGATCTTTTACTTCCATGATTTCTAATATGATTATTTGATGAATGTATAAATTGATTTTGTTGTTAGCATTGTTTTTCAGGCGAGTGTAATTGTCCCGCATATTCAAAATGCACAAATTTCTTCATCCATTAATTGAAGAGGAATGTTAGGGTGATTCAAGTATGAGAACTTAGTGTTTTATAAATGCATTGTATGATATTTGTTTTAAGAACTAAATTCTTTGTCACTGTTTGATTCTAGGAAGTAGTGAATGTTGCTTGTGAGCATTCATATGTTGATATTGAATCGTTAATCCTTTTTTGGTGAATTTTATGCTTGAGAAAATCCTCTTGTTTTCATTAGAGGTATACTTTGCTTGAGGACTAACAAAGATCTAAGTGTAGGAGAGTTTGTTGAATGCCAAATATGACTTAAATTGAACTAATTTTCTAAGCAATTTTCAACTTTTTATTTGTGTTTTAGATGATTTACTCCATGATATTGTGTGAATTTCTAGCGAAATTGCATTGTCCCTTGGATTCCTTTATTTGTGTGTTATTATGCAGGAATTAGACATGAATCTCAAAGAAGAAGGCATAAAAGAATGGAAAAGGAAGCCAATGAAAAGAAGATAAAAAAATCAGCTAGCTCGCTGCGTGAGCTTTCAGCGAAGGGAAAGTGAGGTCGGTATGCGACCTCCCGGTGAAGTGAAAGTGAGGAAAAACAGAAAGACAGTAGTAGATAAATTGCATTGTGGCCGCTGTGCGAACTCAGAATTTTCCTGAAGGGCGGTTTAACATTTCTGAGGCACTTGAAGTGCCTAAAAGGGAGGCTCGCTGTATGAGCTAGCTGTTAGATGCCAAACTTTGCTTATTTTCTCTATCAAATGTTGGCATCTTTCATTCTTTTTGTAGGTGAAAGTGATTAGAATCACTCATGTTTTAGATGATATGCTTCGTTGTTAGAAAATACCTTGGTTGCTTTAATTTGTGTGTTATTATGCAGGAATTAGGCACAAAACAAGTGAATAGTAAGACATAAGAAATTGGGCAAGGAAACCAAGACAGCAGAAAAACATCATAAAACTCGCCATGTGAAGCTCCTAGCAAAGCTTGCCAGAAAACTTCACAAAGTTCGCTAGGAACTATGTAGCGAAGGCCAAGAAACCCAATGCACTGTTCACACAGAAAGAAAAGGGTCCTAAACTCGCTAGGCAAAGGAGGCAGCGAAGAACTTGCTAGGAGAAGTGGTAGCGAAACTCTAGCGAACACTCCCAAACTTGAGGCAGTAACGTTTTGGACAAGAATTCGCTGTGCGAAGTGTGTAGTGAAGCCTTCGCAGTGTGAAGGATTGCTCGCACAACGAACATGTGGAAAAGTCTCAAAGGCGGTTTAACTGTTCAAAGGCACCTCAGGTGCCTAATTTGATGTTCGCTAGGCGAAGGATCTGTTCGCAGTGCGAACATGAGAGATCCTGAATGTACTATATAAGTACCTTTTTTGCTTTTTAGGTTAGAAGGTAATATTTTCTACATCAGAACTTATCTCTCTTCATTTCAAGTTTATTTTAGAGAGAGAAATACAAAACCCTAAGAGGGAGGAGGTAAGATCTTTGATCTCTTGTTGGGGTTTGGATGTAATCTTTTGATACCTTATGTATTTTATCTAATATATGTTTGTGAACTAGTTTTGATTCTCTATTGATTGATTATATTTGATTTATTTTGTGGGTCTTGACAAAACCTTTTCACATCTTTGATCTAAGATTTTCATCTATCACTGAACAAACTTTTTGAAGGAAAATTGCGATCTAAACGCAGCGGAAAACAAAAATTTCCTTTAGTGATCCCTACGAATGAGCATGGTCAGTGATAGAATTGTTACCTCTTTGTGGCGATTCAGATCTTTGATGCAGCGATCACAAGCGTTGATGAAGTGCAACGCCTCTACTCAGTCCACACGAACAACTTCCGGTCACAGTGCTAGCTGCTTACGAACGGAATTATTTGAGTGAGAAAAGAGAATCAAAAACGAAATTGCATCAAGTGAAAGCTTCATCACAAGGGTTCCTTTTATAGACTCTCTTGTGGGTTGCGGGCTAAAAACCCAATTCACATGATCCATAATAATATTATATATATTATTATAATAACTATTATTATAATAAATATATTTATTTTATTATTATTTTATAACCATTATAAAATAATAATAATTATTATTATATTATCCGAATTTCTATTTTTCACTTAAGTGCACCGTACCTTACGGTGTTCCTTTGATTTCTCTATCTCTCATCAAACTGTCCTTATGTGTGTGACCCTGTAGGATTTCGTAACGTTGGTAATTATATTAAATTATATATTTAACATAATAAACAGTAAGCGGTATCTAGCAACACATCACTGCTACCCAAGTCACGAAAATGTCATGTGATCTGACAAAACCTTTTTCGTGATAATATATGTTTGTACAATTACCCTTTTGCCCCTATGTCTATATTGAACACAAGGCATACACTGTGTCATCCTTGTCCAGTTCAATATTGGGCCCTTAGACATTTCTCCTGTTATGCAGGATTGGCAAATTCCATCTAGGACACTCATGTCCCTCAGCATGCTTCGTGGAGTGCCCATCAACTGTCTTTATGATCATCCAGTTACGGATAATGTTTGATCAGCAATAAAGCACCCGACTCTACATCTAGGGTCCATAGTGGTTTCAGGTCGAAGGGTGGTAATACACCATTATCACCATGAGAATAACTTATGACACTTTGCATAACATACTATGTAGTATTCTCATAGCGGGTCAATCCGGTATAAATATTACTCCTAATATTTATACCTATGTCAAGACTTGATAACTCTTTATCCATGATCCATGAGATGTGATCATCAGTCTATCTTCATAATAGTCTCAATGCTTTTAATGTTATCCCACTTTGCAATAAAGCTTGACTACGGATATTTTAAGAATAATGTCTTTATGTTTAATGGGATCTCATGATTAAGTCACACTTAACATTTCATTAAACAAACTAACTATTCTAGGGACTTTATTATTCTGAAAGACAAACATAATAAAGAAATGCCTTTTATTATTAAACGAATAATCCGATACAAGTACCAAAAAGTATTGGCCTCTAGGGCTTAAACCAACAATCTCCCACTAACACTAGAGCCAATTAGGCATACCCTTAATACCCATAGATCTAGTATGACCATCATGCTTCTGTTGCGCAAGAGGCTTTGTTAATGGGTCAGCGATATTGTCAAGTGTAGGTACTCTGCATATCTTCACATCTCCCCGATCGATTATCTCTCGAATGAGGTGATAACGCCTAAGTATGTGTTTGGATCGTTGGTGAGATCTAGGCTCCTTAGCTTGTGCGATAGCACCATTGTTATCACAATATAAACCAATGGGATCCACAATGCTAGGGACTATGCCAAGTTCACTAATGAACTTCTTGATCCAAACAGCTTCCTTTGCTGCATTTGAGGCAGCAATATACTCGGCCTCAGTTGTAGAATCAGCAACTGTTTCTTGCTTTGAACTTTTCCAGCTCACAGCGCCACCATTGAGACAGAACACATAACCAGATTGTGATCTAAAATCATCCTTATCTGTCTGGAAGCTAGCATCAGTGTAACCAATTATATCAAGCTCTTCCTGACCTCCATATATCAAGAATGAATCCTTAGTCCTTCTCAAGTACTTAAGAATATTCTTGACAGCTACCCAGTGAGCATCACCGGGATCAGATTGGTACCTACTCGTTGCACTTAATGCATACGAGACATCTGGTCGAGTACATAACATGGCATACATGATAGATCCTATTGCAGATGCATATGGAATCTTATTCATGCGATCCCTTTCTTCCTTAGTTGAAGGGGATTGTGTTTTTGATAAACACAGACCATGTTGCATAGGTATGAATCCTTTCTTGGAATCATGCATATTAAAGCGTCTCAACACTTTATCTATGTATGTACTCTGACTTAGGCCAAGCAGTTTTTATGATCTATCTCTATAGATCCTAATTCCTAATATATAGGCTGCTTCACCTAGGTCTTTCATAGAAAAACAATTCCCTAACCAAGTCTTCACTTGTTGCAAGGTAGGGACATCGTTTCCAATGAGTAATATGTCATCTACATATAATACCAGAAACACGATCATGCTCCCACTAACCTTCTTGTAGACACAAGGTTCATCTTCATTTTTGATGAATCCATATTGTTTTACGGGTTCATCAAAACGAAGATTCCAGCTTCTGGAAGC
The DNA here is from genome assembly GCA_963859935.3 of Lathyrus sativus. Taxonomy (NCBI): domain Eukaryota; kingdom Viridiplantae; phylum Streptophyta; class Magnoliopsida; order Fabales; family Fabaceae; genus Lathyrus; species Lathyrus sativus. Next base: position 383,430,868 of record OZ012739.1, read on the forward strand.
TTGCTTCAATCCATAGATTGATCGCTGTAACTTGCATATCTTTTGGGCATCTTGTGGTATGTCAAATCCTTCAGGTTGTGTCATGTACACATCCTCAAGAAGATTCCCATTAAGGAAAGCAGTTTTGACATCCATCTGCCATATTTCATAATCATGATATGCAGCGATGGCAAGTAAAATCCGAACAGATTTAAGCATTGCAACTGGTGAAAAGGTTTCATCATAGTCAACCCCATGAATTTGTTTATAGCCTTTTGCAACCAGTTTTGCTTTATAGGTATGTACCTTACCATCCATGTCAGTCTTCTTCTTGAAGACCCACTTGCATCCTATAGGGTTAACTCCTATAGGAGGTTCTACCAAGGTCCAAACCTGGTTTGTGTACATGGAATCCATTTCAGATTTCATGGCTTCTAGCCACTTCTCAGACTCAGGACCAGTTATGGCCTCTTTGTAGGTCACAGGCTCATCTTGATCCATGAGTAATACATCACCCTAATCACTTATGAGATATCCATATCTCTCAGGTTGGTGACGTATCCTGCTTGACCTACGCTGGTCTTGTTCTACTTGAGCAGGTTGCTCTTCCACAACTACTTGTGTTTCCCGCTCTAGTTCCTCCATAGGTGTTTCAATGTTTTGTGATTCTTGAATTTCTTCAAGCTCTATTTTCCTCCCACTGTTTCCTTTGGAAATAAAATCCCTTTCCAGAAAGACTCCAGTTCGAGCGACAAACACTTTGCCCTCAGAAGGATTGTAGAAGTAATATCCTCTTGTTTCTTTAGGATACCCCACAAATAAGCATTTGTCAGATTTGGGCTCAAGCTTGGTTGAAATTTGTCGTTTGACGTAAACTTCGCAACCCCAAATCTTCATGTAAGACATATGTGGTTTCTTACCACTCCATATCTCATATGGTGTCTTATCAACCTTTTTGGATGGAACACGGTTAAGTGTGTAAGCTGCTGTTAATAATGCATGTCCCCAAAAGGAGTTTGGAAGATCGACGTGACTCATCATGGATCGGACCATGTCTAACAAGGTTCGATTTCTTCTCTCAGATACACCATTCCATTGTGGTGTTCCAGGAGGAGTAAGTTGGGATAGAATCCCATACTCTTTTAGATGGTCATCAAATTCTAGGCTTAAATATTCACCGCCTCGATCTGATCGAAGAACTTTAATATTCTTACCTAGTTGGTTTTGTACTTCATTCTTGAATTCCTTGAACTTTTCAAAGGACTCAGATTTGTGTTTCATTAAATACACATATCCGTATCTACTGAAGTCATCAGTAAAAGTGATGAAGTACTGAAAACCTCCTCTGGCTGGTATGTTCAGTGGTCCACATACATCAGTATGTATGAGTGCCAAAAGATCATTAGCCCTTTCACCTTTTCCTGTGAATGGGGACTTTGTCATCTTTCCAATTAAACAAGATCTGCATGTCTCATATGATTCATAATCAAAAGAGTCCAAGAGTCCATCTTTATGGAGTTTGGAAATGCGTTTCTCATTTATGTGGCCTAATCGACAGTGCCAAAGGTAAGTTGGATTCAACTCATTAGGTTTCAACCTTTTAGTATTAATGTTATAAATTGGCATTTCAAGATCAAGGACATATAGTCCATTATTCATTTTTGCAGTAGCATAGAATATATCATTCAAATAAATGGAGCAACAATTGTTCCTTATTATGAATGAAAAACCAAACTTGTCCAAACAAGAAACGGAAATAATATTCCTGCTAATTGCAGGTACATAATAACAGTTCTCTAACTGAATTATTAAACCACTAGGTAAAGTTAAAACATAAGTTCCTACAGCTAAAGCAGCAACCTTTGCTCCATTGCCAACTCGTAGGTCAACTTCACCTTTTGCCAAATCTCTACTCCTTTTTAGCCCCTGCACATTAGTACAAATGTGAGAACCGCATCCAGTATCTAATACCCATGATGCAGAAGTAGATAAATTAATTTCAATAACAAAAATACCTGAATTTGAAGTCTCTACTCCATTATTCTTATCTTCCAGGTACTTTGGGCAATTTCTCTTCCAATGTCCGGTCTTACCGCAATGGAAGCAAGTGCCCTCCTTTGCTATTCCTCCACTAGGCTTCAAAACAGGAGGAGTGGGTTTGGGTTTGGCAACTTCCTTGCCTTTCCCTCTACCACCCTGTTTGATGGGCCTCTTGTTCTGTTTCTTTCCATTACTGACCATCAGAATGGATTTCCCTTTTGTCTTCATATTCTGCTCAGCAGTTCTCAACATGCCTAGCAGTTCTGGAAGACTTTTGTCCAAGTCATTCATATTGAAATTCAGGACAAACTGACTGAAGCTCTCTGGCAACGATTGCAAGATCAGATCAATCGCAAGTTCTTTTCCAAGGGGAAACCCTAATCTGTCAAGGTTCTCCACATACCCAATCATCTTGAGTACATGGGGACTTACAGGGGCTCCCTCAGCTAACTTGTTGTTAAAAAGGGACTTTGAAACCTGAAACCTCTCATTTCTTGCTTGCTCTTGATAAAGCGTTTTCAGATGTCCGATCATATTGAATGCAGACATGTTCTCGTGTTGCTTTTGCAACTCAGAGTTCATGGTAGCAAGCATGAGGCAAGCGGTTTCATTGGCATCATCGAAATGCTTCTTATAAGCATCTCTTTCTGCCTTTGGTGCAGAACTAGGAGGTTCCTCCTCGGGAACTGGTGTCTCCAAGACATACAGCTTCTTATCGTGCTTGAGGACAATCCTCAGATTACGGTGCCAATCCAGGAAATTTGTCCCAGACAATTTTTCCTTATCTAGGATGGATCGCAAAATATTGTTCGATGTGTTTGTTGTCATGGTAATCTACAAGAGAAATATGAAAATATAAGTATCATTAAAACAACATATTTAATTAGGCCTTTAATCAAATATGCTCCCACTATTTTATTCAAAACAAATGACCCTCATCATTTGATTCGGAAAATCCCGTTGGAAGACTTTCTAGTGGGTCGAGATCCATGTTTCACTTTGTTTTAAGTCAGCGTTAGGCTGATTACACAAAACTAAGTTATTTAGGTAGGAACTCCTTCCAATTGTATCTCATACAACTCTCGAATATTTTCAATTGGGTGAATAACTCCTTATTCTGATCCATCACATGAATCATTCCCAATTCTTGCTTCTAAACATATATAATCTTATTATAATTTGTTTAGTTAAGTTTGACCCATTGTTTTAGCAATTGGATATTACAATTATCCCATCACACCTTACTAATATAGAACATGCACCTCGCGTAGGCGAAACCTACAATGCTCGATACTAGTCTTGATGAGTGCTAAAAATTGGAAAGCATAAACTTAATATTTAATTTTGAGGGAATTTGTTATTAGTTTGATCTCACCGGCTTAACATGCAAAACGTCTCTCACATGCATCAACATACAATTACATGCATCAACATACATATAAAAAAAAGATACAATTATGGCCCCTAACGCAATTGTTCTCTCAAGCCAATGAGAGAACCTAAGCTAACCTAATAACGATCTAAGCTTCTCCAAGCATGATCTCCAAGGTTATCCTCCTTTAATATTGAATACTTCCTTTTTTTTTTCATAACATAATATTACATTACATATAAGAAAACTCGTTTTACATACGAGGGAGTGAGATGAGAAAAGAAGTTACATAAAGAGATTGAGAGAGAGGCACGGCACCCAGGCCGTATTCAAAAAATCCCAAAACAATAATAAAGGAAAAACTAAGGCCATAACTGATCACCACAAATAAATAATAATAAACACACTTTTATTATTAGTTTAAAATTCCGATAATTAAATAAACTAAATTAAATTTCGGCTGATTGATCACACTTTGCAGACTTAGCCGGGGGTTCCGCTGCCCGGTCAGCGGACGGGGGTCAAGGGGGCAGCGCCTCCTTGCGGGGTTGTTAGGGGCAGCGCCCCAGCGAAAAATTTTATGAACACTTCATTGTATTTCACGTCGTTTCCTGCACAACTTTTGTGCATTTACAACCCCAACCGGAAAAGTCTGCGGCAATACAACACTTGTACTGCCATTAATCCTAATGCAACAATTTCATGCCGTCAAACACAACTCGATTGATAACTCAATATGATAGATCAACATGTCATTGCTTCACCATACTAACGTCGGATTCCGAAGCGAATGAAAATGATGATCTTTAAAAAGAATTACAATCCTTATGTGATTGAATGGATGAAATCAAAACAATATATCCCATATACCATCTTTGCATCAGAATTTCTTATATCTTATATAAAAGTGATCGATCTAATTGTGTAACCTATGGATGATCAATGTATCGCATAACTTCACCATACTAATGTCGGTTTCTGAAGCATAATCAACATCAATCATCCAAATCGTACACAACAGATGCCAAATTTAATTAATCGTTTATTGTTAAATTCATTCTGTGTTTTAATCGAATCAAATACAGAAAAGACGGGAATTTAACAGCTATCAGATCCATGGTTTCGTAAGTGGCTCTGATACCACTGAAGGAAAATTGCGATCTAAACGCAGCGGAAAACAAAAATTTCCTTTAGTGATCCCTACGAATGAGCATGGTCAGTGATAGAATCGTTACCTCTTTGTGGCAATTCAGATCTTTGATGCAGCGATCACAAGCGTTGATGAAGTGCAACGCCTCTACTCAGTCCACACGAACAGCTTCCGGTCACAGTGCTAGCTGCTTACGAACGGAATTATTTGAGTGAGAAAAGAGAATCAAAAACGAAATTGCATCAAGTGAAAGCTTCATCACAAGGGTTCCTTTTATAGACTCTCTTGTGGGTTGCGGGCTAAAAACCCAATTCACATGATCCATAATAATATTATATATATTATTATAATAACTATTATTATAATAAATATATTTATTTTATTATTATTTTATAACCATTATAAAATAACAATAATTATTATTATATTATCCGAATTTCTATTTTTCACTTAAGTGCACCGTACCTTACGTTGTTCCTTTGATTTCTCTATCTCTCATCAAACTGTCCTTATGTGTGTGACCCTGTAGGATTTCGTAACGTTGGTAATTATATTAAATTATATATTTAACATAATAAACAGTAAGCGGTATCTAGCAACACATCACTGCTACCCAAGTCACGAAAATGTCATGTGATCTGACAAAACCTTTTTCGTGATAATATATGTTTGTACAATTACCCTTTTGCCCCTATGTCTATATTGAACACAAGGCATACACTGTGTCATCCTTGTCCAGTTCAATATTGGGCCCTTAGACATTTCTCCTGTTATGCAGGATTGGCAAATTCCATCTATGACACTCATGTCCCTCAGCATGCTTCGTGGAGTGCCCATCAACTGTCTTTATGATCATCCAGTTACGGATAATGTTTGATCAGCAATAAAGCACCCGACTCTACATCTAGGGTCCATAGTGGTTTCAGGTCGAAGGGTGGTAATACACCATTATCACCATGAGAATAACTTATGACACTTTGCATAACATACTATGTAGTATTCTCATAGCGGGTCAATCCGGTATAAATATTACTCCTAATATTTATACCTATGTCAAGACTTGATAACTCTTTATCCATGATCCATGAGATGTGATCATCAGTCTATCTTCATAATAGTCTCAATGCTTTTAATGTTATCCCACTTTGCAATAAAGCTTGACTACGGATATTTTAAGAATAATGTCTTTATGTTTAATGGGATCTCATGATTAAGTCACACTTAACATTTCATTAAACAAACTAACTATTCTAGGGACTTTATTATTCTGAAAAACAAACATAATAAAGAAATGCCTTTTATTATTAAACGAATAATCCGATACAAGTACCAAAAAGTATTGGCCTCTAGGGCTTACACCAACACTTTTGACATAGTTTTGTAAGTTGATATTCATTGTATCTTCTATTGTATTGTGTTGATTAAGTAGCATGGGTAGCATGAGTAGGATCGATACGATATTGTGTGGGTACGTAATAATAGTGATGAAGAACGATGTTCACCTGCATTTGGCATATTAGATGAATACATGTAAAAAGGGTTAAGCGTATGTACGTATTCTGATCATTGTGTTTTATATGAAACAATCGTTTTCCGATATGGGTGTCATCTTTGTTTACCTGTTTATCTTTGATTTGAACTGCTATAGACATGTACTCTTTAGATCTGGATCTAGGATGATTACCTGATAGGTCCTAAACTCTAGGCATATATTTAGGCTTAGCATTTGCGTGAGTATCAGTTCTTAATGCTCTGTGTTGTGTTTTTGTTGCGTGAGACATCACCAATGAGACAACACAGTTATTCTCTCGATGTTGCATTAGAGATAACCTCTGTTGTGGGTGATACGTGAGGATATTAGACGAATGATTGCGTTGTGTTTAACTTGATTAGAAGAATGCATGTGTTATCAATTGATGATATCCAATCCCAACAAGGCTCCGTTTATATTTCAGTCTTTACTTTTTATTTTCCGTCTTTATATTTTCTTCTTTTATTTATGGTTCTGTGAACCTTTGAAACCAAAACTTTTGAACAACAAGCTTAGAAATATAGAGACCGTTGAACGGCGTTCTTTCGTCGCACCGATCCCTGTGGAGACGACAAAACTAGATACTTAATATTTTTGCTTGCTGCTTTACCGCTTCAACAAAATGACGTCGTTGCCGGGGAATGGTGTTGAGATATTGAAGTGCATTGCAACTGTTTCTATATTTTTAAGATTTGTATATTTGTTTATATTGTATATATTTGTTTTTTTAATGTTTTCCTGAGTGCGATCAGGAATGACGAGAACTCCTAGAGTGGTTGCTATTTGTATAAAAGCATTCAATGAAGCTTCGACCGAGTTTGGATGGCGATGATAGTATGGAACAAGTGAATGTTGTCAAGGTACATGGTTACCTTCGTTTAGAATTTTAGAATGCTTAAGAAATTAAGTCTTTGTGCAAATGAAATTTGTTCTTTTTCTTGCTTTTTGGAGACGACAAAATTGGGCACTCAACATTTTTGCTTGCTGCTTTACCGCTTCAACACTAGTGTAAAATTGAAAAGTTATTTATGTACTTTTTCTTGCTTTTTGGATCATACTTCCTTGACACAACATTTCCTTAGAGCACAAAAACCCTAAAAACATCATTTCTTCATCCAATAGGTGATCTTCATAAAATAGGAGCTAGATTCACATCCATTATCAATTCTTCATCTTGGATGCATATTCATCTCCTTTCTTTCCTTGTGAAGCAAGCTACCATGGTTTTTGGTAGCTAAATCCTTTGTATCAAGGATAAATGTAGTCTTCTTTAAGCTTGCATTTATTTTCTATAGTCTTTTGTATGTGAACAAGTTAATGATCAATGTATGATGAATACCTTTGCTCTTAATGATATATATATTTGATTTGAATCACTATTGAAAGATATTTTTCAAACCTTGACCTAAGTTATTCATCTATCAATGAACAAACTCTAGACATAGATTTGTGAGTTGATAGTCACTTTGTGTCGATATTTAAGTTTATTGTATTGATCGTTAGCATGAGACATCATCTAGTGATTAATATGATAATATTCACGAAATCGATTTAAACTTAAATGGTATTGAAATGATACATGATTATATTGATTAGAAACAAATTCACATGCTTTATTGATAGAATACATGCAAGTTAGGTTGATGAAATCTATTATTGATATGTCTTTTTAAACAAACATCTTTCCAACTTTAGTCTTTGCTACAAAACACTTGTGAAATTTATGATACCAAACAAGACTCTTTTGAAACCCTCACTTAAAACTCTTTAAACTGTAGAACAGTAGTGATGTCATGATAATCCCTGTGGAGACGATAAAATTATTACCCACCTAATATACTTTCAACAGTCAACCCCTGAGTTAGTGTTCTCTTAATTTATACTCAACCCCTTAGTTGATGTTTTGTCTTTATTTTTTGACCCTCGAGTCGATGCTGTCTTTGTGTTCTCAACCCCCCGAGTTGATATGTTCTTGACCCCCAAGTCGATATTGTTGTCTTTACATTTCTTCAACCACCAAGTTAATATGTTCTCGATCCCCGAGTCAATGTTGTTTTGTATTTACATTTTCTAACCCCCGAGTTGATGTCGTTTTATCTTGGTGTTTTCTCAACCCCTGAGTGGATTTGTTCTCAACCCCCAAGTTGATTTTGTTTTATCCTGGTGTTTCTTCAACCCCTGAGTTGATGTCTTGTCTTTGTTTTCGACCCCAAGCCGATATTATCTTTATTTTCTCAACCATGAGCTAATTTGTAAACTTGATTTATTCTCGACCCCGAGTCGATATTATCTTTAGTTTCTCAACCCTTGAGTTGAAATTTTGTCCTTATTTTTGACCTCCGAGTCGACACCAATCTTTTTTCTCTATACTAGGTGTGAATCCTCTGAGTTAATTTCGATCTTGTCTTTCATCTTAGTTTACTTGTTTTCCTAACTTCAATACATTTCACCTCATATCACATCATATCCCCTGCAATTCTCTTTTCGCAAAGTTTCTTTAACAAAGGTCCTTAGTAATATTTTTCGAAGAAGTTTCTTTAGTGGAATGTCTTTGTTGGATATCCTCAACCTTTTCCCCAATAGACCTATGTTGATCTAGGCTTCTTGTAGAGGATCAAACTCTGTCACCAATCAGGTCATATTATATCTCAATATTTAAATTGGTTCTTACACCGTTGATGATTTTAAACCGGTTCTTACACCAATGACGATTTTAAATCAATTCTTACACTAATGGCAATTTTAAATCTCTTCTTACATCGATGATGGTTTTATATCAGTTCTTACACCAAAGCCTTCTTCTTACTTTTTATTATTTAGACTTTTACATTTCTCATTTTCATGGTTATTCACATTTGCCATTTTATTTTTTCTCTTTTATCATTAGTATTATTATTAGCATATTTGTAGTTTCCCTTCTTTTATTATTATTATCTCTTACTATTATTAATATTATTTTATTTAGTAGTTATTATCATCATTTCTATTTTACTATTAGTTTTTATGTGTCATTAGAATTTCTTTCATTTTTACCGTTACTTAACAAAGTCATCATTGTTATCATTTTATTTCATTTTTTATTTTATTTTTCATATCTATATTACTTTTATCTTTTAAGCATTATTATTATTATTATTATTATTATTATTATTATTATTATTATTATTATTATTATTATTATTACTATTATTATTATTATTATTATTATTATTATTATTATTAGTTACAACTATTTTACCATCATGTTATTATAATCATTACTGAAGTGCTTTCTTTTCCCTAAGCATGTCATCCAAAAAATTGATGTTATGGGTAGGTCCTTCATGTGGATAGGTGGCTCTACTATTAGTAGGAAAACTCCAATTTCTTGGAAGAAGGTGTGTTGCCCCAAGAACCAAGGTGGAATGAATATCATAGCTTTGGAGGTGTGGAACAAAGCTAATATGGTGAAGTTGTTGTGAAATTTAAGTTAAAAATTTGATAGCCCTTAGGTGAAATGAATTCACAACGATTATATCAAGAAGGAACAACTCATGACAGTGCAAAGTAAAAGTAATCTCTCTTAGATAATAAAGGCTGTTCTTAAGCAAAGAGATTGTCTGCATCAGTTGTAGGCGTGAAACAACATGAAGCAATAGGAAAATTTTGATATGAAAACAGCATACACAGAGCTGCTTGGGGAAATTCAGCAGGTTGCTTGGAGAAAATTACTAGTCTTAGCTTTTATCTTTTGTTTGTGGCTTTGAGTAGTTAGGCTGGATCCCTGCGATCACTGTGCATATAATGCTTTTTGAATTAATCAACGTATATATTGATTCAAATCATTAATAATTTTGTTTTTTATTGTTCTTAGGTTTAGGTTTTTTTTAAGTTATTATTATAACCATTAAACATAATTTCTTTTCTATCAATATTATTATTAGTTCATCTTAATTTCATTATTATTATTTTTTCCAAATATTATTTATGTTTATTTTTATTCAAAGTCAAACTATGAGCCAATGAGTCAATGGTCCCGAAATATCAAATTATCACAAGATCTGCAAAAATTGGATTAAATCTGAAACAGGAAAAAATAGGATCTTTTTGCATTCATTCATCAGTTATAGATCTGATTTACACAACCCATGATTTTTTCCAAAAAAATTGTACAAATCTGATCACAAAATCACAATCGTTCCTAATTTTAATCAATCAACCATAACTCACACAAAATTGTTGGAATTAAATTGAAAACATAATTCTCCTTCTATAAAATCTAGGAATTCACAAACCCTAAGGAAGAAAAAAATGCAGTAAAAAAATTACACCAACTGCAAGCAAAAACCACAATTCACCAAGTCTATAATTCCACTCCAATTGACCACACAAAATTGCCAATGCTCCCACTGTCTTACACGTTTCTTAACAACACCAATATGCAACTTTTTATTCCTTAGAAAACCATAAACATTCCACAATCCAATCTCACGAAACTCATTACAACCATTATAATATTGATGACAATCTATCATTGCATCTAATTAGTCGAAGAATCGGGAAAAAACAAGCGAAAGAGGAGTCAAAATGATGAAGAAAGACCCAAGAATGAGTGAAAAATAGCCAAGTATGGAAGAATGAGACTTTGTAGAAATTCTGGTGCAAAAAGGGTGATAAACCACGCAACTACTAGAATAATCACTTGAACAGTCGCGCACAATTCCGTGCGTGATAGAGAATTAAGAATAACAGTGTGTGCGCAATGCGCATATAATGTGCGTGATAGGTGCTTTTATAGGTCTTTTCCTGACGCGTTCTGAGTGCTTTTTAAAGTGATTTTAAACATTTTGATAAGGGTTACGAAATTGGGAGACCAGAGCATGATTTTGAGAGCATAAAAGGAGATTTTTAGAGCATTTGAAGTCATTGGAGACCATCTCTTCAAGGGACTTTTTCTTATGTTATTTTCATCTATTGATTGTGGTATTATTTTCTGAATAGTGTGTAACTAAATTCTCTAGGTTAGGTTGTGTTATGATGAACCTATTCGTATATTGTTGGACTCTATGTTGATTTGACCGTTGTATGAACCTATTGATCTATAATAGTTGTTTCTTGTTCGTAATGCTTTTTATTTGCAATACTCTATTAACATGTTATTGGACAGATATGAATTACTAACCTTTAGCCTATGTGTTGGACTTAGGACAACTATTCTACTTAAGCTGGTTAAATAGGGATAGAAGACCTCGAGTAATGGCTTAGAGAATTAAACGGTCTATACATCACCTAACCATGATTACGCTGGCGGACTAGGGATAGAAAGTTTCGAGTAGTGGTTAGTGAGTTAATTTGTTAAGGATTGGCTTTAACAATTTTGTTAAGTTGCCACGGGGTTATAGTGATTAGATCATTCGTACATGGCATCAAACATCAACAACAAAGGAATATGGGATTCTACAACACAACCTGATTGCTTTTGTGACACTGTTTTCTCATTTAATTACTTTTTGCACTGAAACGTACAAAACCCCATCTTCTTTACTGTTTTACTTTAAATTGTACAAATATTGTCTTCTTCGAACATAGTCCTTATGGGTTCGATCTTTTTATTACTGTGACACTATAGGTACACTTGCCGAGAAGTAATCAAGTTGTTGACGCTGTTGCCAGGGTCTGTTGATTGCGATATGGCAATGCTTTGTGCAACATTTAATTTTTTAGTTTATTTTTAGTTTAATTTTAATGTTTATTGTTATTTTTCGTGTTTATCATAATGCTACTGAGGTATTTTATATTTGTGTATGCATATTTTAGGATCATCATTACTACCATTCGATTCGAAAATTGAAAGAACCGCACATGCTATAAGAAAAGTAGCTAGAGAAACAATTTTGGTTGAAAGAGATGAACCCGAAGTAGATCCACCAACACTTTCTTCAGACTCAGAAGAGGATAATAACATGGCTTCCCCACCACTCCAAACTATGGAGGACTATTGTAAAAGGATTGACGACAGTCAAGTTTCGAGAGGGTTTGTTCAAGCAGTCTCTGCTAACTTTGATATTATGAATTATGTGCTTTCAGGTCTAAGAGACAATCCGTTTGATGAGAACACTATCAGAGATCTGTGGGCACATCTTGCACGCGAGATAATGTCACAGAAGACCAAGTGAAGTTACAATTTTTTGGCCTCTCTCTTATTGGAAGGGCAAAAGATTGGTTACTATGCCTTCCAAATGGAACCTTCAAACATGGAAGGAGCTAGAGGAAAAAATCCTGGAAATATTTTTCACCACTACCCAGTTTACTAAGAGAAGGGCTGAAATCTTAAATTTTGAGCAACAAGATGCGGAGTCCTTGTATAACTCATGGGAAATCTTCAGATTGTTGTTACACAAGTGCTCCAATCATAATCTGAATCATATGGAGCAAATGCAGAGTTTCATTAAAAGCCAAAAAAGCCAGACACATATATTTCTAGATGCTTCTGCGGAAGGCAAAATTGGACAAATGACTAAACCAAAAGTCAAGGATCTAGTTAAAAAGATGTGCTTGAACGAGTATCAAACTAAGAGTGAAAGATCGGTGTCGAAGCGGTAAAGCGGCAATCAAAAGTATTATTTTTGGAAGAATTCCTTCCAGTATTTATGTTGTCTCCATAGGGATCAGTGTGAGGGAAAGAATACCGTTCAACAGTATCTACATCTCTAAGCTTGGGTTTGAATGGTTTTAAAGAGTAAGATGCAAAAGAAAAACATAAGACAAGAAAACAAATACATTCTTAAGACATGAGAAAACTCGTCAAGAGTTGTATTTCGTTCTACCCATCGTGTACTAAAAAATCTATGGATCAAATGCACACAATCTAAATCACTCATCAAAACCCCCACGTATTGCTCACAATAAGAGGTTATGTCTAACACAAACATTGATAGATCAACCACACTCTCTTGGAGGTGATGTCTCACGCAACTAAACAACACAAAGCATTAAGATTCGACACAGACATGTGAATATTAGACTGCTTCCCACAACCAATAGACGTTCATCTTAGGTCAAGTTTGAAAAGTATATGTCTATAGTGATTCAAACCTATTAAGATAGATAATAAAGCAAAGATGACATCAATTAAGAGTTGTAAAATATATTTTATACAAAGATCCATAAATATACATACAGTCAAAGTAAAATTACATACAACAATCCCAATAAATGAAAAATACAAAGAGAAGAAGGAAGAAGAACACAAATCTCATGGTTTTTCAACTTCGGATCGTCAAGATACACCCTACATGTGTTGTTTCTAAGTTAAATTTACTCAAGAATGTGTTTGATGAACTTGGGGTTAAAAGTTCCCAACAACATAACCTAAAAAATATTGAAAAGTGACTTAAATAGGGGCTGGAATAGCGCAAACCGCACTAAGCTCCCTCAACGCGATCTCACCAAAAATACCCTTAAACCAACATAAACTGTGCTAAGCACGGTCAAAAAAACTTAAATACTCCTAGCCTTTACCATCCAGTTCCCCGCATGCTAAAAGTTGCACTAAGCGCGAATGCCGATATTTTGTTGGTTAAAACTGCATTTTAAAGCATCCCTCTTGGCTCAAGTACGTCCATATTTTAACCATGCATTATTACCTATAAAAACAGATGAAAAATTATAAAACTCACTGATATGTACATCATACGTGAACTATACAACAATATATAAACTATACAAAAAGTACACAAAACAGGGGAATTATTAACGGAAAACCAACGAATCAAGCCAATAAGTGCCAATTATTCACACTAAAAATCCCTACAATTTAGAACTTATCAAACTCTCCCAAACTTAAACTTGTTTGTCTTCTAACAAGAATTGATCAACTCAAAGAAACAAAAGCAATTATCAAGAAATCACGCTCAACAAGTATTTATAAATGGAAAATAAATGTATGGTACACAAGTCAAAAGTACACGCAAGGAAATGCTTATCACTAAACTACAATGACACAATGAATATGAATTTTTTTTTTTAAATAGATAACACATGTAAAAAATTCTAAAACAACAAATGCTCAAGAATGAATCACACCTAACACACAACTTCATCAAGGGATTAAAAATAAATAACACGAGGGACAAACTCACACACAACAATCTTGCTAACAAAAATTCAAATTATGCATTCATAAAAAATACTCATATTAAAAGTATAAAATAAAAAATCACAAGGAATTTAGGTTATAATGTGGCTTGGGTAACAAGCAATTGTTTTTCTCAAGGTAAAAGAAACATAAACTTACCTAATCAAATGAGAGTGATCATTTCTCACAATCTCGGACACTCACAAATTCCAATCACCTTTTTCATTTTTCCAAATTGCTGCACCATTCCACACAACTTATTATCACAAAATTATTCTATTTGTTTTTTCTTTTTCAAGTCCTTTTTCCTTTTTCATTTTCTTTTATTTTTTCTTTTCTTTTTAATTTTTTTTTTCCTTTTTCTCAATCTCATAGCAACCAACCTTTCTTCTCCCTAACTTGAATACCACCAAACGTGTAAAGTAATTGCTCCCAAATTTATTAGGCAAGGGTAAAAAAAATAAAATAAAAAGTCATGGTTATGGTTCAAGAAAAATATTAGAATCCATAAAAATTGAACTCAACACCAACATAGATTCTAACAAAGGCTCAAAGGGGTAAGTAAATTCTCACTCACTCACAAGGTAAATTGACTATTTGGTCAAGTGGTTGTGCTTAAAATCAAATAAAATGCCTTGATCATTTTAGTGCTATCATACAAACAAAATAAATACAAGATTAAACATAATTCAAACGAGTTAAACAAGAAAGTTGGTCTCCATGCAATTTAGTAAACAATAGAAAGGTTCCTCCCATTGGGCTATGAACTAAAGTGATTTAAAATTGAACAAAAATTACAAAAGAATAAATGTCATATAATTTGTACAAAATCTAAGGTTCATAAACATATTATGTTCTAGAAAAACAATAAATACAAACCTTAGCAATGTAATCTCTCTTTAAACTTTTCTCACTACCATAACATTTTCTTGTTAAAACAATCAAAATTGAACAATCGCACAATGCATTCTCAAGCTAATCAAAAACAAAACTTGAGAACAAACACACAAAATTTCTAAAACTAACAAAGTCAAATGAAAAATAATAAACATAGATTAAAAAAATTAGTGAAAGTGGATAAGAGAATAAGAGAGTTTTTCCACAAAAAGCAAGGCGCGCTAAGCGCGCATATGCCTACATAGTTTTTCAAAATTGCAACTTTCTCTCATTCAATCCATCCATTCTTACTCTATACTAACTATACTACTAAATATAAAATTGTACAAATTCAAAAACTGTTGGGTTGCCTCCCAACAAGCGTTTGTTTCACATCGTAAGCTCGACGCCTTATTTACTTACAAGCTCTTCCATGTTGCTTGGTTCACCGACCACTATGAAATAAACATGCACAACACTTTGAGCAATCGTAAACAAAAAAAATGCATAAACACATACACAAACATTATGGACAACACATATATACGATAAGTGAACAAATGAAACGGAAACAAATATGTACAATCACATATGGAAAATAACTATGGACAAGTATGTACAAAGCTTAAAAACATAGAAACTATCACAATGCGATTCAATATCAAAACCAATCCCCAGAAACGTCGCTATTTTGTTGAAGCGGTAAAGCGGCAAGAAAAAATATTATTTTCGGAAGAATTCCCTTCGAGATTTATATAGTCTCCATAAGGATCGGTGCGAGGGAAAGAATTCCGTTCGAAAATATATATGTTTCTAAGCTTGGTTTGAATGGTTTGAGATAAAAATGCAAAAAGAAAAACATATGACAAGTAAATAAAGTATGGGAAATAATTCGTCGGGAGTTGTATTTCATTCTACCCATCAAGTACTAAAAAATCTATGGATAAAATGCACGTAACCTAAATTACTCGTCAAAATCCCCACATATCACGCACAACAAGCGGTTATGTCTAACGCAAATGTTGAGAGATCAACCATATTCTCTCGAAAGTGATGTCTCACGCAACTAAATAACACAGAGCATTAAGATCTGACACACACATGTGAATATTAGACCGTTTCCCACAGCCAATAGACGTTCATCTTAGGTCGACTTTGAAAAGTATATGTCTATAGCGATCCAAACCCATTAAGATAGATAGTAAATCAAAGATGACATTGATTAAGAGTTGTAAAAGAGATTTTATACAAAGATCCATAAATACACATACACTCAAAGTAAAATTTTAACCCCAACAAATGAAAAATACATAGAGAGGAAGGAAGAAAAATACAAATCTTACGGTTAGCCAACTCCGATTGAAGTGGATTTGACTCCGGATCATCAAGATGCATCCTTCATGTGTTGTTTTTAAGCTAAGTATACTCAAGAATGTGTTTGATGAAGTTGGGGTTAAAATTTCCCAACAACACAATCTTAAAAATGTTGAAAAGTGACTTAAATAGGGGCTGGAATAGCGTGAGCCGTGCTAAGCGGCCTCAGATCACGATAAACACGGTCTTCTTTAAATACCCTTAAACTAGCATAAGCCGCGCTAAGAACCGTCCTGCTCGCGCTAAGCGCGGACAGGAAAACTTAAATACTCCCATCCTCTACCATCTAGTTCCCAGTGCACTAAAAGTTGCACTAAGTGTGAATGCCAGCATTTTGTTGGTCAAAATTGCATTTTAAAGCCTCCCTTTTGGCTCAAAAGTCCTTACATCAACCATGAATTTTTACCTATAAAAATAGATGAAAAACCATCAAACTCACTGATACGTACATGATACACAAAATATACAACAATATGTAAATTATACAAAAAGTACACAAAACTTGGGGTTATTAACGAAAAACCAACGAATCAAGCCAATAAGTGCTAATTATTCACACTAAAAATCACTATATTTAGTACTTGTCAATCAACAAAAGTTCAGACAGTAGGTACACCCAAAGGTGTGTTAACTGTTGATACTTAAACTGCATTATTAGGTCAAATTGAATTGTTAAATAAACAGCTATCTGAAAGCTACTTAAATAAAGCTAACGTGAGCCAGGTAGAAGCACTTAAGTGTGACTTTTGTGGAGGAGGACATGAGAACAGAAAGTGTTCTTTGGAAGGTTCAAGTGTGGAGGTTTAATTTGCAAATTTTCAAAAGAACAACCCTTATTCCAACACATACAATATGGGATGCAGAGATCACCCGAATTTCTGTTGGAGCAACAACCAAAATCAAAGTGGTAACCAAGCTATGCAACAAAATTAACAAGCTTATAATTTTTAAAGGAAGCCGTCACAGTTGGATGAGTTCTTAGAAAATTTTATGAAAGCTACTAAAATTATTTTGGAACAGGTTAATAAAAACCATGAAACCATGAGTAAAAACCATGATACTTCGATAAAAAATGGAGACGTAAATTAGGCAGTTGTCAAGAAAACTAACGACTTTACTAAGTTCGAGTGGAGGTTTCTCAGGTAACACGGTCGATAATCCTAAGAATGAAACATGCAAAGTTGTGAACACCAATTTTGGGATAATCACTAAGGAGAGTGAAGCTGAAAAGATTTAAAAGAATGAAAGTGAGAAAAAGAAAGGTGGAATTAAAGGAAAGGAGAAGGAACCTCAGGAGGACCAAGAAAAGAGAGAAGTTGCCCATGATCAATTCATTGAAAAATCTCTCCTGGGAAGAGAACAAATGGGCAAATACTGAGTGAACCAAACCCATATTTACCTAATTACATGAGACTACCTTATCCCATTATTAAGAAGAAACAAGTACTTGAGGATGATGCTGGGATGTTTAAAAAATTTAAAGAAATGTTAAAATAAATTCAGGTGAGTATCTCTTTTCATAAAATTTTAGAATTAATTCCAAAGTTTGCTAAGTTTATGCAGGTATTGCTGAAAAGGGGAAAGCAGAAGTTGACTCAAGAGTAGGTCAACCTGACCGAGAAAGAGGAGACGACAGAACCGTCAGAAATGCCACCAAAGATGAAGGATCAAGGGGAGTTCAACATCGCTTGCACCACTGGTGGGGTTAAAATCCTACATGCTCTGTATGACTTAGGATCAAGCATCAATGTTATACCATTGAACAAATTTAAGGAACTAAAGATAAGAGAGATCATACCGAGCGACATAACACTTACTATAGTTGACTCATCTGAAACTAAACTGCTTGGGATTGTACAAGATGTGCTAGTTTATGTTGATAGTTTTCCCTTCCCCGCAGACTTTGTGGTGATTGACATGATAAACGATTCATAAGGGTCTATGATTCTTGGACACCCATTATTGGCGACCGGGAAGGCAAAGATAGATGTGGAGAGTGGGGAATTGATTTTGAAGTTTAACACGAAAAATGTGGTGTTTAATGCATATAAATGGACACCATATACAGAGGATCGAAAGACATACAACAAACTAGGAGAAATAGGTGGTGAAGTTGACACAATAGTGGAAAAAGGAGTTTTCACCAGCGTAAGAGCATCCCTTGCGTGTGACGTATTTTGAGCATGGCCCGTCAAGATAATGATGGAAAAGAAGCGTTGGATGGGAGGCAAACCATCAATTTTTAATAAATTGTTTTGTTTTGCAAAATTTACTTTTGGTTTACTCAAGACCATCCACAAGATAAATTAGCTACTCAAGAAGAATTTTGTCATGAAGATATAAATTGTTCTTAAAAAGCTTGTGTGTAGCTGTGTTTCTTTCAGATTTACAATTTAAATTTAGCATTGAACACATGATCCAAGAAAAAAAAGGAGAAGTGATTGATCATGATGAAAGAAACTGATAACTTGAAGGCAAAGCAAGAGAAAAGAATCAACTAACTTGTACTGAACCTTCATATACCTCATATGGTAAGGTTTGAGTCTAAATATTTCCATTCTTCAGTTTTTCTTTATTAGAGTGTATCCATGCAATTTTACATTATACATTTTAATTTATTTCCGATTAAGTTTTGAAGTTTGATTAACACACACTAAGTTAAAATCTTTGTTTATAACTTTGAGCCTTTGTAGCCAACCCGTAGTTTTAAGAACATACTTTGCTATCCACTTTGAGGCTAAACCTTTCGTACGGTGACGTAGTATTGAAAGCATATATCGGTGGTGAAAGTTGTTTTACCGTCTCTACAGGGAGTGTTCTGATATCACTTACCGTTCTATAGTTTAAAGAGTTTTAAGTGAAGGTTTCAAAATATGTTTTGTTTGGAATCATAAGTTTTCACAAGATTTAGTAGCAAAAAGTTAAGTTTGAAAGATGTTTGTTTAATAAACCATATCAAAAATGGATTTCATCAACCTAACTTGCATATATTCTATTAATCAATCATGTGAATTTGTTTTCGATCAATATAATCACGTACCCTCTCAATACCATTAATGTCCAAAGCGGTTTCGTGAGTATTATTGTATCCATCACTAGATGATGTCTCATGCTAACAACCAATACAATAATCTTTAAGATTGATACAAAGAAAATATTAACTCACAAATCTATGTCTAGAGTTTGTTCATTGATAGATGAATATCTTATATCAAGTTTTGCAAAATCTACTTCAAGAATGATTCAAATCAAAGATATATCATTAAGAACAAATATATTCACCATATATTAATCATCACTTTGTTCACATACAAAAGATTAAAGAAAATACATACAAGATCAAGGAAGACTACATCTACCATTGATACAAATGATTTAGCTACCCATCACCATGGTAGCTTGCTTCACAAGGAAATATAGAAGATGAAGAATCGACAATGGATACAAATCCAACTTCTATTTGATAAAGATAACTTCTTGATAAAGAGATGAAAAAATTAGGGTTTTTGTGCTCCAAGGAAATGTTTGTGTAAAAGAATATCTAAAAAATGATTCCCAAAAAGCATGAAAAGTACATAAATATCTCCTAAAATCTGTACTAGCTCGCACAACGAGATCTAGCTTGGACTTTGAGCTCCCTTTTTAGGCACTTCAAGTGCCTTTGGAAAAGTTAAACCGCCCTTCAGAAATATCTGAGTTCTCACTGAGAGCTATCTTGCCCAGAACTTGCACAACAACCACTAAGGCCAAAAGCTACTGCCTCTTCTTCAAACGGACACTGGAAACCGAGCTAAGCGGGCTTTAACTTTAAAACTTCACCAAAATGATCTTTTAAAACTTCTTCCATCTCTTAAAGGTTCCAAGCATCCAATCAAGAAGGAAACCTACACAATAACACACAAATCAAGGAATCCAAAGGTATATGCAACTATATTGAAGATTCACACATTTACATGGAATAATTTAATTAAAACACAATTAAAGATTTGAAAAATGCCAAGAAAGATGGTCCACTTTAAGTCATATTTGGCATTCAACACATAGCCTACAACTCTTAGCCATTTGACTTGAAAATCCTTTCTTTCCACCCTATCTTTGGAGTTAGGTAGAATCTAAGTTCTTAAAGTGAATGAAAAAGATTAAGTTTGAGGTTGCTCTTGGAAGTCTGCAAATTTATAGGTTTGGGTACTAGAGATAAGTGGTCAAAAATTTTACAATTTTAGAAAATAAGAAGTGAAAAAAAGTCACTTCTTCTTCTTCAAAAAAAAAAAAGAGATAGAATAAAAAAGGACGGCTAAACCTCTAGTACTGTTAAGAAGGAACAAAAGGGTATGATAATGAAAGAAGAACTAGGCACCTAACTCCAAAGGTTTAACTCGACTCTCCTAAAAATATCCTACCCAAACATAAGCCAAGTTACAACCTAAAAATACTGCATATGTGTGTTATCATTTCTATGATAAACTGTATTAGAACATGATTAAGTCAAGTATAATTTATTTGCATGTTGATTGAGTGATCACACGATCCATTGAGCGAGTTAAGTGAGTTGAGAGAAAGGTTGAGTACTCGTCAATGTTAAGGACGTTTTTTGAATTTTCCGGATGGAAGTTGGAAGTTGGAAAATTGGCCAGGTAACGATAAAAAATGGTGATGTTCAATTTTTATTATATGACTTCTTGTCTGTTGAAATGCGCATTTGTAGGCGAGTTACTTGAGGACAAGCAAAGATTCAAGTTTGGGGTTGTGATGACTGTTTGTCATTGCGTCTAATTAGTCAAAGAATCGGGGGAAAAAAGAACAAGGAGCCAAAATGATGAAGAAAGATCCAAGAATGAGTGAAAATTAGCCAAGTATGGAAGAATGAGAGTTAGTAGAAATTCTGGTGCAAAAAGGGTGAAAAACATGCAACTACTGAAATAATCACGTACACCATCACGCGCTATCGTGTGCGTGATAGAAAAGGAAGAGTAACATCGTGTATGCGCAATGGTCGTATAATATGCGTGATAGTGTCACACCCTAATTTTTGAACCTAAGATCCCACCTCTTTGTGCATCGCCCTGCATAACATCTTTAGGTCATATAGTCTTTGTGTGCGTATTTTCATCACTAACCAACGTGTGCAGGTGCATCAATTTTCAAGTGGAGATAATACTTATTCTCACAGTCAAGTATTTCATAACATAACCAGTTGATCCTGACTTAAGGTCGTCCTAGGGTTTCTATTTGATATTGGGCTTCGCTTCCAAAATGTTTCCTTCATTTTTAGGCCATCCTTAGATCAATGCGTTGAAGATATCTCGATGGACTTTCTGGCTATATCTCATTAAAATCAAGTTTGGGATTTGGTAGTGTATGGGTCGAGGATGCCTCCGGATCAAGATACTAGGGTATATGATTAATACTTCATCTTTGCTTTAGCGGATAGTACTTAAAACTAGGATGAAGTTGTGGAGTTATTGAGATCAAGGTTTGGTTCACAAAATTTTAAATTCAATTGATTCAAATCGGTTGGATCAAAATGGGTAGATTCAAGTTCATGTCGAATACAAGTTATTGGTGATGGTTACAAGGAAATTCACTTTGTCATAAGATATAAGTATCTAAAATTCATCAATTTTATTCAAAATCCAAGTTGAAATTCAAATTCAAGCTACTGTTTCAAGTTTGAACTACAAGTCCAAGCATAGAGTTTCAAAATATTTTCCACATTAAAAATTCAAGTTCACTCAAAGTTTACAAAGGGGATTCGTAAGTTCATTGCAAGGATTTTATATGTTAAGCTTGAATTAGTTCTAAAAAATCCAAAGTCCTCAGGTCATTCACAAAGCTCAAATTATTACATCCAAAATTATGAGCTAAAGGTGTAAAGGATCTATTTAAATTTCAAGCCCTTCATGAAGATAAACTGTAGTGCAATGCCATGAACCTCTAATCAATGTCCACTTCCTTTGCCAAAGAAAGATGAATTCAAAGCACAACAAAGATGAAACTTAAGAATTCTCAAATGTGATTTACAAGTCAAGATCATGATATGCAAATCGCCACAATTTGAATTCAAGAGTTTAGAGTTCAAAGAAATTCAAAGAAAGTTCAAGTTGAAAGTTCATAATTTAGGCCAAGTTCAAGATGATTCCAAGTATAAGAGGATTCATTACAAGCTTAAGCATAGAAATTCAAATTAATATTATTTCACCATTCAAAAATTCAAGATACAAAGAGCAAGAAGACTTTTAGGAGATTTGTATCAAGGTGCAAGATTCATGGTTTATTTTAAAGATTCAAATTGAAACTCAAATCCAAGTCATCCTAAGATTCAAGTATCCAAGTTATCATGAAGATTAAGTTTCACCAAATTCAAGGTGTACAAATTAATTGCAAGATTCATTGTTCTTTACAAGACAAGTTTAAATTGATTTTATGCCCAAGGATTCAAATGTACAAGATTTGAAGGTCCTTCAAAAAATGCAAGAATTGGAAAGTTCACTCTAGTACAAAATTTCAAAGTGTACAAAAGTTGATCCAAAATTCAAGAATGCGCAAAGTACAAGATAAGTTACTCTACAAATCATGACTGGACCCAAATCTCTCATCAGTCGGGAACCCTTAAAATATCGAAGAAGGATTGTAAAGTCCATGTCATAAAATTTGTTTTGTACAAGAAGATTAGCCAAATCTGATAGTTGTTGCACCCTAAAATTTGACCAACCTTTTTTTTACTGGCTTTTATTTCATTGCATTCATGTAGCACTAACATTGCATTAGCATTTTGCATACCATAGCCCATTTGTACAGGGAATCAAGGGGGTGTACTCATCAAGAATAGGCTATCAAATTCTAAGCCTAATCAAGAGGTTGCATTCAAGCTATTCAAGAGCTTATCACCATCAAAAAAGTCAAAGAGCTGTATGTGGCTGTATCTCCTATCTTGGGGTTCAATAAGGTCATCAGGAGGCTATGAGTCCATGGTTATGGACAAAATATATTGGGAAAGATCATGGGATGTCTTGAGAGTCACTATGGAGTTTGTATAAGCCATTATGCAAGGTACAAGAGGTCACAACCAAGATTGGTGCAACTAGGGTTTTCACCTGGTCAACCCTGAGTCAACTGTGAGTCTTGAGGAGATTAAGACTCAATTCCAAGCAACTATGTTCATGGAAATATGTGTTGAGACACTTAAGAGACCTTTTCAAGATCAATTCATCAATATTCAAGAGTGTGAGAAGTTATTGAGCTAGGGTTTCTAAGCTTGACAGTGTAAAATCCCCTATTTCAGTGCCCAACTTCAAGACCACATAACTCAAGATAAAAGTTTCATGTCATCTTGACATCCACAAGAGACTTGTATATCATGTTCTTATCATTCATTTGATTACTAGAAGTCATTCATTGGATTTCTAGAACTCAAGTTATGAAGCTGACAAGTTACAGGTCATCAGATGAATGTGATTTTGGTACTTGAAAGTCATCCAACTTCCAAGGCATTTTTGAGCTAGAAGGATGTCTCTCCTCACCTTGACCCAAACATGAATGTTGTTCCTCATCATCTTATATTTCCAAAGAGTACTAGAAGTCCTCATTTGGATTTGTAGTACTCAAGATATGAAGCTTGCAAGGCAAGGGTATTTTGGGAAAGTAAGATTACAAGTCATTTTCATTATAGGTCTATTTCACCACTTTGCACACTTCAAATGAAAATATTTCCAACTTAAAAGTTGATCCAAATGGGGTCATTTGGTCAACCAAATCTCAAGGGATCATTGATATTGCATGGAAATAAGAATGCTTGGAGAAATTTTCATGAAAGGAAACTTGAAAAGGGCTAGTTTGGATTTAATGCCAATTAAACCAATTCATGTCATATTTGTGCTTTTTCTGAGTCCAAATGATGTTTTAAGAACAATGGGAATATTACCAATCAAGTTTGAAGTCATTTTCTATGCCAAATTCATGGTTTTTTCACCTTTAAGCAACATATTTCAAATCCACCATTGATTCAATACCAAGGGCTCAATCTTAGCCATTCACATTCCATATACCTCAAGTAACTAGGATGATCAAGGTTACAAGCTGTTTGGCTCTGTTTTCATCAACACCACAAAACTCCAAAATGTGAAAAAGTTGGATTATGGATTGGACTCTATGGGCTTCTATTGGGCTGCAAATCATCCCAAATCATTTCTATATAACTCCCAGATGAAAACCATGTCAGTTTGGATGGGGGATTGGTGAGAAAAACGGTTAAAAGCAGTTGGAGAAAAGAGGAAGAAGGTGAATTTCGATTTCCAAGAATCAAGAGCTTTCAAGCAAATTGAGAATCAAGAAAGCTTCAGGAGGTTGCATAGAGAGTTTCTGCATTGATTGGAGTAAGAACCATCTCCAAATCACCTCTCTGTCAAAGCTCTAAAACAGGTCCTTTCCTTTCAACATTTCTCTCAATTCTGGACGAATTAGGGCTTAGTATGTATGTGGTTAGGACCCTTGATACATGTAGAAGAATTCTGTATAGGTTTCGTGATTGATTGCCATGATTTTTGATAACACCCCAATTCTTGATGGCCTTCGAATTCCCTTAATTATGCCTCAAAATTGAAAAAAATTGTGCCATGTCAATGTACGTGATGAGAAGAGCATGTTGATGTAAAAAATAATAGGCTTTGGATAGGGTTAGGATCCCTGCAACTTTGGGTGGCCGGAGAAGACAACCGGAACCACCGCATGTCCATCTTCTCCGGTAAGCTATGTAATATCCCTCCATTTCCCAGTTTGAATCATGACCCTACGATCTGTGTAAAAAGCCTGACTAGTCTCCCCAGTGTGGCTCAGATTTAGTTCCTATGGAGTTTACCTTGCTTCCCATCCTATTCCTCCTCCTTTCTTTCCTAGTCCAATGACAACTAGGATCCTCTTTGTGAGAGCCTAGTTCTTATTGTGGAAGAACTCTGTGCATTCTATAAGGATTTGAGCCTTGAGGACTCAAGTACTTTGTACACACTTTCTCCTTCTTGTCCTACATTCTAGGGATCCTTCTTGTGAGAGCCTAGTTTTTCCCATGGAATAACTCTGTGCATTCCATGATAGGTCTGTGCCCCAGATGGACTCTTGTGTTGAAACATATCTAAATTTGATGTAGCCTTGGGATAATTTCCTTGTTGCTCATCTTATTCACCTCTCTTTTCCATGATTGTATGACGGCTTGCTGTGATGCATTAGGATAGAATTGCATGTGTAGATACTTTCACTTAAGATCATACTTACATCTAAAGGTTGAGTGTATCTCCCTTTGCTTGGTTGTTTATCTGCTTTTCATACATGTCATGTTTGCATTAAAGGTCGAGGGGTGCCTCCCTTTGCTTGTGTGCTTTCTCTGTGCATCTCTGTTTACATCCTATGTTTGCATTGAAGGTTGAGCTTGTCTCCCTTGCTTGTATTGTTGCATTGCATGTGCATCCAGTTGTTTTATGTTTTATCTGCTTAATGATTTTAGCTTTGCTTTGCTTTCATTTGCATGTTCTCTTAGGATTCTCACTTCCTTGTTTAAGAAGTGATGATAGAACTTTAGGATGAATCCATGCATGACAACATCTAGGATAGATTCCCTTTCAAACTCAACATTAGGACCATATTGCATGATAACATTAAGGCTTGATAGTTTCCCCTGTAGAGTCCTTTCTCTTTCTCATTTTCAAACAACAGTAAAACACTTAATAAAGGCAAGTTCGTACCGTACGTTACGAGCCTTAAGCTACTTGGGAAATGATGATTGGGTGGTTACCTCTCAATTATCTAGAGTGTTAGCATATTTCCTTAGGACGATATGCGACACATTCGCTCCTAAGTCATGGTCTCTAGTGCAGTATGAGTTAGAAACATTCATAAAAAAACACTTCTTTCCGTAAAAGACAAAAACGAACATTCAAACCTCCTTTTGCCCCGTGGGCTCCCTTTAATCAGGAAAACCTTTTCAGAAAAAGAGTGTTGTTAACTCTCAGTTCTACCGCAAATGGTAATGCGTAAGTCTCCAATGAGCGAGTTGCATACACTAAGCTGCTGGAACTGTTTGTTAACCCTACTCGGGTAAAAACATTAGAACGAGCCTGTGTTCCGTTTTATCCCAAACTACGTAAGCTGTGATTTCTTATACCTGTTAAGAGTACGTAGGTACGAGACACGATGTCTTGGCGATCAACCTTCCCCCTTCGCCCCTAGTTAGCCTAACTACGTTGACTCTGACTTTCCCATTGCACGAGGGAATACGTAGGCCCAGAACTGCGAAGTTCTGTCGAGTCGAGTCTTTTTTCTTTTCTTTTGAGCCAGCCTTGATAGGTAGATAGTTAAACAACCCTTTCAGATAAACCAACAAGCGTGGATCCCGTTGAGTACAACGGACGTGAGGGGTGCCTAATACCTTCCCCTTGTGTAACCGACTCCCGAACCCAGAGATTTGGTTGCGACGAACGATCTTATCCTTTTCGCTAGATTTTTCCTGATCGTTTCCTTTCCCTCCTTTGATATAAATAACGATAGGTGGCGACTCTTCTGTCTTTGCCGACACCTTTTTTCGCAGTAGCGACAATAATGCACCCAATTTTCCAAAAAACATCCACTAGACATTTACTAATGACAACATACTCTATAGAAGTTAGCACATACCCGTACTCAAGTTTTCAATATTAATAGCAGACTACCCCTTTTGAGTCTCAGCCTCATTATCAGAATATTTTTCTGGTTTTATTTTAACTGTATTACTTGGATAATATTGGCTATGCAGGATGAACAAGACGAAATGCATTGACTGCAGCAGAAACCACATTCGGCCTCTCTCGTAATATCATGGAGTTTCCTTAGTTATCTTTCAAAGCTGCTTAAGTTTTCAAATGATACAGAATACAAAAACTCCCGACCGTTCCTCCTTCCAAGCCAGCTCTTGTCCACTTTTCTACTAAAACCAATAAGAGGAATTCTCTTACGACAAAGGATCAAATTACAAATTGGTAAAAACGTTTAATGTCATGGTTACCATCTACGAATCAATAATCTGGCCTCATTATTTGCAGCTGATGTCGCTTTTAAGGCACATGTGAAGCCGCCGAGTGGCCCGACACATTCCCCAAGCAGGATTTTATGGAAGACTTTAGTTGCTGCTAACAAGTCACAACCAGGCTCAGAAACCTGTTAATATCTACAATTTAAAAGTAAAGAAGTTACTCAATGAATAATAAGTGGCACAACATAAGCAATAGAGGCATTTATTCGCCTCTTTGTAGAAACCATTCACAATTATACACCACCAACTTAGTAACATTAAAACAAGTTATAATGTTATGGAATCATGTTTTTTTAAAACAATATTTGGACAACATTGAAGAAAATTCATTCATACAGGATCATACATGATCAAGACAATTTCAAATCTTTCAAAAAAAAATCCAACATGATAATTTGAAAATGGAAAGAATTCATCACAAGAAATAATTGACAAGGGAAAGAATCATGGACATTTATCAGTATGTAATCAAACATGTCAAAGCGAAAAGGGAAACAAAATCATCTCACATTAATTCAGAAATGTAGAATTTGTTTCTACAAATGCCTATAAAAAGAGAGGATATCACAATATTAAAAAAATGCAGAGAATTCACGTACGAAATCGAAAGAATATCATATACATAGAATACACGCAAAAATTCAGAGAAAAAAGAAAAGAAGAGGAAAACACGCAGAGAGGATTCACAAAGTTTACACGAGTAGAAGAGAAAAGCACTTATCTCTTTGCCGGAAATGCAGTCGGAATCACATCGTTGGGTAACGAGTTTCCATCCTTTCACCTTATTTTGACTATATTATTGCTTCTCGTGTTGTATTTCTCGAAAACCCCTCTTGAATTTTGCTTGATTTGGTTATCACCATAGGTTAGGGTTGTTCCATTGTCTCTCATTTCATAGTCGTACGGTTGTGGATCTTTTCGCTAGGGATGTTTGATTGGGAAGGAGGCGAGGTTTTGACCGGAACAAAATTTTAGAGACGCCGTGTGTGGTTATCTTCCATCTACTTTTTCTTTGCTCGTCTTGGTGGCGGTGAGAGATATAAAGAAGAAGATGAACGAAGGGAGAGAGAAGAGAGTTGGCATTGTTCCTTTTTTTTGCGTTTATATTTTATGACTTAATCCAATATGTGTGTGTCCGTGTGGTCTTACTATGCACCCTCACAAGCAAACCATTGATCCTTTTGTCCGTTGACTCACCCTGATCAGACGGCTGTGATTGAAGATTGATCCTACCCCACGATGGACCCCTCCTCACCGAATCTAGCGCGGTGTCCCTTTCTCTTCCCGTTTTTTTTTTCTTCTTTTTTTAACAAGGCTTCGTCCTTTTTTTTATAAAAATAATGATAAATATTGAAATATAATACTCTTTTTTTTATTATTTCATTAATTATATTTCTACAACTTAACTCATTTAATTATTCAATAATCAAATAATTTGTTTTTCTTTCTCTTGGAAAATACTTTTAGATATTAAGTTTTTTTTGTTGGCTTTTATAATAACTTCATAAATAATTTAATCACACTTAATTATCAATCCTCCCCCTTCTTTTGTGGTTGCGTGCCTATTTATTCAATCAATTCTTCGTGTTGGTTAATATTGACGATTACTTGAAACCCTTTTCAATTAGAGAGCCTTATTCACGATTCGTATCAACCTTTTATATCTTTATGTGAGTGGGTACTTTTAGTTGTCATCTGTGCCTGACCTAACATTTCCTGTTATTTCACTTTATAAATTAGTTATACTGCAAGCCTTGTATGGTGAATCTTCAAATTATAGCTGAAATGCTTGATTGTTTCTGCCTGGTAATGTGTTTGCTTGTTTGTGTCCAAGGGAAGAACCTGTGTATGACTTTTAAGTCATACACAATGCATTGTCATTTGCATCATTTCCCCCTGCTTGATCTCTGACTCTTTTCAGGTTGATCAGCTTAGGATGCATCCTCATACTTTCAGGAGATCCCCTTAGATTTTCAATTCTAAACGAGTTATAGGTTAAACTCTCATTTCTCCCGCAAGAGAATTAGACATAAGTCATCTACGTAGTCAAGATATAATTCTCCTACCCCATAATATAAGCGAGAAAGATGTAGAATCTTTTCTGCTTGAGAGAGGTATGTGGCATACTCTTCGGTTATATATCCAAGTTGGAGCCCTTCTCCCAAAGCGACGCAAAGACCGTCTTCCACATGTTTGTGGTGGTTAAGTCGAGTATTCTCCTTAAGATGACAACATGTCTCTTTTCCTAAAAACAATCAACGAATTCTCCCCCTGGAACCTTGGCCACAGTCAAGAGTTCCTCATTACTTTAGGGGAACTAAAAATGCTCTGATTCCATTCCCATCAAGATACGTAGGCACAAGATGCGATATATTAGCGAGCATACTTTAGAAATAAACCCTTTAGGCCATTCCCTTAGCAAACAACAATCACACGATAAAACAAGAGGTTCTTGTAGAGTACTACAAGTGCTTAGGATGCTAACACATTCCCTAGGTATAATCAACCCCAAACCTTATACTCTCTAACTTTGCATTGCATACTCATGAGTTATTCGATATTTTTCCCTTCCCTTGGACAAATTAAAGACTGGTGGTGAATAATGATTTTCTATTCAAGTTAATCAATAACTTGATATCCAATTCTCACCGCGACAGATAGGTACCTTTTTGGGCCTTTTTCTGACGTGTTCTGACCCATTCTGAGTGCTTTTTAAGGGGAACTTCAGCAGTTTGACAGGGGTTACAAAATTGGGAGACCAGAGTACAAAAGGAGATTTTTAGAGCATTTGAAGCCATTAGAGGCCATCTATTCAAGGGAATTCTTATGTTATTTTCATTTATAGGTTATGGTATTACTTTTTGAATAGTGTCTAACTAAACTCTCTTTGGTTAGGTTGTGTCATGATGAACCTATTTCTATATTGTTAGATTCTATGTTGATTTGACAGTTGTATGAACCTATTGATTTATAATCATATTAAGTTGTTTCTTGTTCATAATGTTTTTTTTATTTGAGATACTTTGTTAATCTATTATTGGACACATAGGGATTACTGACCCTTAGACTTTGTGTTGAACCTAGAAAAATTATTCTACTTACACTAGTCGAATAGGGATAGGAGAGCCCGAGTAGTGGCTTAGAGAATTAATGGTATATACGTCACCTAACCCTGCTTACATTGGCAAACTAGGGATAGAAAGCTCCGAGTAGTGTTTAATGAGTTAATTTGCGAGGGATCGACTTTAAGGGTTTTGTTATTTTGTCGTGGGGTTGTACTGATTAGATTATTCATATTGGGCATCAAACATCAACAATAGAGGAATATAGGATTCTACGACACAGCCTGACCACTTTCGTGACATTGTTTTCTTGTTTAATTATTTTTCACACTGAAACTTGCAAACCCCCATTCTTTACTATTTTACTTTAAATTGCACAAACATTGTCTTGTTTGAACACAGTCCTTATGGGTTCAATCTTTTTACCGCGACACTATTAGTACACTTACCGAGAAGTCATCAAATACCCACTAATAAGACCTCCATATGTATTTTCCATAATAAAAACAACAATCTTCTCTGCACATATCCATATTCATACACACCTTTCATCAAGAACTCATAATTAAAATCAAAGAAAAACAGAACAAAATTATTAACCAAATTTAAAAAAAAACTCAAGAAAAATAAAAAAAAGTAAGAAGAAAAGGTGATTTATAGCCGAAACAGATCCGACAAAGTCAACATCTCTCCTCTGCACAAAGCCCTCGCCTAAACCACAGTTGCGCGCCGCCTTCCTTCCTCCGTCATGCTCCCTCTGTCGCGAAGCGAGTTCGCCAACGCCACCACTCCAGAATTGACCGCACCCTTTTCCGGTCGCCATTCCTTCTGTCATAATTGCACATCTGATAGACCCAATTTTGACCCTTTTGTCTTTCGATTTTTTTTAGTTTGGTTTAAAGCGGTTTGGTTTTTTATGTCGATTTTTTCGGTTAAAATTTTATATTTTATATTTTATTTTATTAAATCTAGAATATTTAAACCCATTTTAATCATTCCAATGTTAGGTTAATTTGATCAATTTTTCCAGATTTATGAAACAAAAACAAATAATAAAAGTGAATACATTGTTATGCTTTGTTTGGCTCTGTTATGTCAATGGCGGCTTCTTCAATATGTTTTCTTTGCGATTGTGTTTTTTTAAATCTCCAACAACATGAAAATCTCTAACAACACTAATGATAACTTCTCCTCCTCATTGCTTAGCTCGTCCTTGAGTTGTGTTTCACTCACAATTTTTCTCACAACAAGAATTCCATTATTGATTTCATTATTGATGATGATTTTGTTGATATCCTAAACCCCTTTGTCTTGCTTCCATAGTTCAGATGAGAAGAAAAAGTGATAAACATAAATGAGGGTAGATTGGTGGTGTGGAAATAGAGGGAGGAGACATGGAGATGAGAAGAAAGTGTGGAGGTAGGTGTAAGAGAGAACGGCTGGAAAAAAGGTAACTGAATTAGGGTTAAGTTTGCACTTCCTTTTAATTTGAGACAGAGAAAATAGTGAGATTGAATCTTGTTTTGGGATAGATTTTAATTATTGGGTCTGTCTAATAATTAAAAAATAATAATTGGTATTTTAACTCGGTCAGAATCGGTTTTTTTTTGGTTGAGTTAAACCATCCAAACCGGCCCGCCACTATCCATTAAAACCCGCTTTAAGCAACCGTCTGACCCGACAACCCAATTTTGACCCGACCGACTGCATTCAGATAGCATGGACCAGATGGGTTATGTCAGATTGTTATTTTTTGTGCACCCCTAAGGGTTGCTATTTCTATTTTGTTTTTTCTGCCACGTCTCAGCTTATGAGTGGCTTTTTATTTATTTTGGTTTTTTTTAAGAATGAAAAGGCGGGACGACAGACATCACCACAACCAAGTCCCCTCTTTTTTTTTACTATTTATTTTTTTAATTTATTTTATTTATTTAAAATTTATTAGAATTTAGTTTTGTTTGTGGGTTTTGGGCCCAAGAATCAATCAACTATCTCAACTATTAACACCCTTTTTCTCTACATATTTATTTTATTAGCTTTAACCATTTTTATTAGTTAGTTAATTTAATTTATTTGTTTCTCATGTAGATTAGTTGATTATCAAATATATCAAAAATACAAAAATAATAAAAAAATATAAAGTTACAAAAGTGTTGTATTCATTTTTAGCATCATATTATAAAACCTCAAAATAGACACTTATTCAAATTAAAAAAAATACAAAAATAAAACCTTTTCAATTTGTAAATAATTTGTGTACACAATAAAATTATTTTAAAATATCAAACTAATAGCTAACTTTTTACAAATAAAAATCGACGAGGGGATGCACATCCACTTTGTCTCCAAGAAATTGATTGGTTGGCACTCGTCACATTGATCAAGTAATTCAAAATTCAAAACAACATCTAAAATCAACACAATTCATCAAATCTCTTTTGTGCCACAACACACTTATTAAAATGGGCGCTTAAGCCTCCATCGTGCAAGCATACATGTCAATGTTTAAACGCAAGAACGACTTAAACATCATCCTATAAAATCAACCAACACACACTTATTTTTATACGAACTATGAATCTCTAATCTTCTCATTGCACTATGTAAATACGTAGGCACAAGGTTTTGAAACCTTGGCAAGCACGATAATTAAAATACTAATTTTTTTCTCTTTCCTTTTGTAAATAGTTCGTATTTTTTTTGTAAATATATTTTAATAAATAGAATGAATAAAACACTCGCAAACATACCTTTAGCAAACCATTAACCTTGAATTATAGGAGGTTTCCGTTGAGTACAATGAATGTGAGGCGTGCTGATACCTTCCCGTCATATCACTGACTCTCGAACTCATATTTGGTTGTGATGACCATCTTATCCTTTCTTCCCTTAGGGTTTTATCATTATTTTCC
Source organism: Lathyrus sativus (assembly GCA_963859935.3). Classification (NCBI taxonomy): domain Eukaryota; kingdom Viridiplantae; phylum Streptophyta; class Magnoliopsida; order Fabales; family Fabaceae; genus Lathyrus; species Lathyrus sativus. Next base: position 383,464,333 of record OZ012739.1, read on the forward strand.
CTTTTCTCAAAATAAATAAAATTCGATAATATCTCTGTTAGTTATCTGCGAGCGTGCGATACACTTGCGAAGTTGTATTTTCCTGAGATGTGACAAGGTGTACTTAAAAATAAATTTTATTAATTTTTAATTTAAAAATTAAAACATAAAAATAAAAGAACACACTACTATTTCTATTAGTTGGGAAGTTCAACCGAAGAGAAGACTTATTTATTTTTAATTTACAAATACAAAAGGAAACTTCTACTTTTGTAAAGATTTCCCATCGGTTGATTGGTCAAGCGCAAAAATAAATAGTAACTTAAGAAAAAACAAAAAATTACAATTCTTGAAAATTGAAACTTGTTTCACTGCTAATTTTTCCTTCTATTGCTATACCAACCAAGATAATAAAATGAAACTTTTAATCTAATAAAAGGGAGACACTATTTAATATTTAATAAAGTACAAAATTGAACCTTGTATTTAAGGGACTTTTCTCAACTATTGGTTTCTCAACCGAAGAAATATTTGATTTTTTTTAATTTAAAAAAAAATTGCATATTTGGGAATTTTTACCTAAATAATCCATTTTAATAAAAAAAAATTCCAAAATACTCAACTTTTTAATTTATTTCCCAAAACATCTCACTTTGGGGTATGATATAGAGGTGGTGCCATGTCAATTGGCGACAGTTTATTGGGCTTGAGTGATGTCATCAATTGGATTGGAGACACCATATGATATTGCCAATTCAATTGGCGACAGGGTGTTAAACATACAATGGAGGCGCCAATTCATTTGGAGATAGGGTATATTGTGTAATTTATTTTACCAAAAATAAATAACATTAATCATTAATTAAAAATAATATTACACGAATTAATGTTGGAGATCAGGTTGGTCATACTGGCCACATGTTCCACATCTCCTAGGCACCCTCACGCGTTGCAGTCATCCCCTTCGTTGTTCATTCACTCCAGGTGTTTGAGGAGTTGAAGTTTCAGGAACATCTCCAGATGATTCCCTATGAATTTCTTGCATTTCCACGAGGTATTATGTTGAAACTGAGCGTTGTTGTGATGTTTGTGTGTGTAGGCTAGGGTATGATGTCTGAGCGTTTTGGCTATGGAAATATGTTTGGGCGTTATGGCTATGGTATGATGTACCCTCATTTTGGCTATATCTTCTTGTTGTGTTAGGAGCATAGCCATATTGGGTTTCCTGATAATAGTCATTTTGTTGGAGATGGTATGGGAGATGCTCTAGGTATTGTGGTTGAGTGTTTGACATGTTTGGATGGTAGGTTTCTGTGTTAGTGGGTTGGTAATTCTGTTGGGTAGGGGGTTATGAGTAACATGGCCGATAATTTCCTGGTGGGTTAGACATTGAAGCTTCTTGTGTGTAGGTGGTTTTTCATGGGTCGTATAAATACCTCTCTTCGGAGACAAACTCAGTTGCAACTGATATGTACCAAGTCATATAATTATTAGTTGATATAGACGGGGTTGCCATCACCAGGTCACATAATACATGGGCGTTGTGGTTCCTCCATTTATGGCACTCAGATTTTGCAAAATCCTTCCAGCCGGGATAGTCCCATTGATCATTAACTTTTTTTAGGTGCCGTTAACCAAGGTCAATTGGGGGATATGGGATGTTTTAATGCATTCTAAATTGTAGTTTGACACGGTCATTGTTGCGCATCTCCATAATGGTGAATATGAAGATCAGTATGCATGCAATCCAAACGGCTTCATCTTCCTCAATGACTTCATGTAGGTGTTCTATGTTTAGATATGGACGCCAAATGAACTGAAGAAGAGAAAAATATTAGATCATAAAATTGTTGATATAAAAAATAAGTTAATTTTTTAGAGGCCTTACATCTCCAGGTGTTAGGTGATCCAAGAGATTGTGGTATTGAATGATACAATGTCTAGGACATCTATTGTAACTCATACCCCGAGTCGACCATCTAAACAACAAAAGATTCAAATTCAATTAGTTAGACACAGTAATTAGTAAGGTGAATTAACTAATATTAAGTTATTAACTTACTTTTGTGCATACGAGAATGAAAATTTGTGGTTGACGGGTGTTAGGGATGGCAATCTAGACCAACCCCATGCTTGGAGAAAAATGGCGCATCCAGAAAAAGTAGATGTATTTTTTGTGTGCACTTACACAAAGAGCTATACAAATAAGAAAGACAAGCAGAACCCAACTATATTCTCTTATTTTATCTAGGTTTCTCAATAAGGGTAAATACATAACGTGCATAGAAGAACCAGTACCTTCGGGAAATAAAAATAAACCAAGTAAAAGTATAAGATAACACCTGCTTTTTATTATTTTCATTTCTTTCGTAGAATCTTCATCTAATATTAAACTGTTGTACCAGGATTTGATATGAGAAAGTAAGATACCTTGGCCTCTTGAGATATCATCCAGCAAGTCGACACCCAAAAGTTCCTCACAAATTGAACCATCTAGGTTTGTTGGTCCATTGAGCGTCTTACCATCAATATGCAAACCGAGTTACATGTACACATCTTCTAACGTCACGGTACATTCATCGGTTGGAAAAAAGAAGGTGTGCGTCTCTGGGCGCTATCTCTATTGTAAAGCTAGTATAAACTTTGCATCAACCGAGTATGACATGATTTTGCTTACATGTCCGAAACCGGCGAGCTCAATATAGGGTAGAATTAATTCGTCGGGGGTAACGTATTCATGGGCACGAGGAAGAAACTTAGAAACATCCTACAAAAACATAAACAGGTAAAATAACACATTATTAATTTAGAAAAAAAATTAACATCTGCATATTTACACATTGTTAATAAAGAAAATGACACTTACATAATTCTCGATATTAGTGGCAGTGCCTCTATGTGTTTCACCCATTGTAAACAGAGACATTATAGCTGATTACATGTTTCTGATACTAGTGACACTCTAGACTTGATAAAATATTTCTGATATTATCTCTCTAAAACAATGTTTCTAATGATGTATCAGTCAATACCTCTAGCTGATTTCTATAGCAACATAAGAGTAACTTGTGACCAAATCATGCAGCAAAGTAGCGCGACATGAATTGGAAACCATGTTCAAAGTTTAGGAAGAGTCACATGAATTGGAAACCATGTTCAAAGCTTAGGAAGAGTCGCCAATACATTTGGAGACTCCTAGGCATGTGAACTAGTTGAGCACGTAGCCTGAGACATGTCTCATGCATGCATAGCAGGCTGACAATCACATGTCGACACTGTGTACTCAGACTACACCATGTCTCCATTTGAATTGACGCCTCCTTTCAGGATATGTACCTTGTTGCCAATTCATCTGGAGACTTCATTAAATGCTCCCATGCATATTTAACTAGCCCCATGCAATTTCATCTGAAGCAACCAAAAATAGTAAGTCTCTAACAAGAATTCTATTATGTCATATGCATCGAGATAAATTGTTAACGCCCACTACAGCAAAGAGACATATGTCTCTGATGACATTGGGTTTGGTTTTCAAAACACCGACGTCGTTTGATTCACAATCAATAAAAACACAAGTTTCTTGCATTTCAAAGATAGATTGGAATCAAAATTGAAGGTGAGAAAATACTTAGAAGGGGAGTTGAATAAGTATGGAAGATTAAATACTTAGAATAAAAACACAATTATTTTTATCCTGGTTCGTTGAACTCAACTACTCCAGTCCACCCTTCCTAGAGTGATTTTCCTTTCTCAACAAGGACTTAATCCACTATTGAATCAAACAGATTACAATAGTAACACCTAAGAACAACTGTTCTTAGTCTTCTCAAGAGCTACTGATTCCAACTGAATCCTCTTAAGGAAATCCTTTACAATCAATGTAAATTTAATACAAGAGTATGAATACTTCTAAAAAGCTTTTTATCACAAAAGTGATATTTCTCTTAAGTTTAAGTACAAATAATTCTAAGAAGAATATGAAAGAATGAGAGCTTTGAATGTTATGATTTCTTTTCAGCAAATTGTCTAACTGAAGAATTTGGTGGAGTCTTCCTTTTATAGGCAACTGATCCAAGGAAGCTGAACGTTGAGAAGAGTGTCCCAAAAAGGTCTGAGCCTTTTTGTCTTCACATCAAGTGACCTTTCCTAGAAGTAGAAAACACAGAAAACTCCTTTTTTTCTGTGTTCTTGTGTCTAGCACCAATGAGGAAAGAGACGTTTGATTTACTCCAACGGATATATTCTTTGAATATTTCTTCTTCAGTTTTCAGCAAGTTCATCAGAATCTGATTGAGTCAGAGTCTTCTAATGATGTTCAGAACTTTGTTGTACCAGAGTCTTCTGCAGCATGTGTGCTTTCAGCGTGTTGATCATCAGAGCATTTTTAACACAGAACTTCAGTACTGACAGCTTTAGTACTTTCAGAAACTTCTGTAGAAACTATGCTTTGAGAAACTCTTCATACAATATTCTTCTTAGCTTTAGATGCATCTGACTTGCTTCAGATGCTTCTGCTTGCTTCAGATTCTTCTGGAGCTTCTGCTCCAGAATCTTCTGGAGCTTCTTGCTTCAGATCCTTCTGGAGACTACGCTCAGGATCTTCTGTGAACAGCAATCAGAGTCTTCTAAAAAATGCATCTGGCGCTTCAGAGTTTAGATAACTTCTTGTATACAATTCAGATTTGCTTATGGAGTGTTAAATTCATTACAATCTGTAGTAAAACTCTCAAGCAAATTTTAGAGTATATAATTCTTAAATAAAATTTCCTAACAGTTATCATCAAAACAAAGAGATATTGTTAAGAACCAATCTGTGTTCTAACAATCTCCCCATTTTTGATGATGACAAAAAGTATCAGAAATTTTGTTTAACTGAACATATTAGAATTATAACTCCCCCTGAGATGATGAATCTCCCCCTAAGTTAAATACAAATAAGGAATAGAAACTTCCCTTTTGTCTTTGAGTAATCTTCAGAGTTAGCTCTTGTTTGTTCTTATAACATTTGAAGGTCAGAATGTCTTGCAGATTTAAGATTCAGAGCTTGATAATAGTCAAATGATCTGATAGACTTAGAGTTTCTTTTATAGAATGTATTTATCAAATGTTTTGAAATAGTCAGATTAAATGTTAGATTGAATAGATATGTCTGAAGTTTCATTCTGGTGAAGTTATATTAAACAGATCAGATCTATATTTTCTCCCCCTTTTTTGTCATAAGCAAAAAGTAAAACTTTAAAAACAAATAAAAGGAAGCAGTAAATAAGATAATTCAATGGAGAAAACTTTGATTCATTCATTAGATCAGAACAGAAGTACATAGGCAAACATCAAAAGATATAGCAATAAAGTACAGATGCAAAAAAAAAAAAAAAGAACAGATGCAAAAAACATTAGAATGAAAAAAATCTAAGAGTGTTTGGACAAAAGCATCTTCAATAGATCTGTAATCTCAGAGGATGATTGCTCTTGCTTGGACATCCACTTAGCCATAGTTTCATTCTTTTCATCTTGCTTTGACATCCGTTCTGTCATATCCTCAGACTTCTTATCCTGCTTTGCCATCCAGGACTTGATCTCTGACTGGCCCGCTTCCAGAGCAACAATCTTATCTTAAAAATATGGATGTTCTTTCTTTAACTCAGATGAAGAATTAAGATTAGGTTCTGTAGCATGAACAGACTCAATTTCCATTGGTTCTGTAGAGTCTGGAGCATTGAAAGTAGAAGAAGGGTCTACCAGAGTCATAGCCAATTGATTCTCTACAGATGCATTTTCAGTAGATTCTGGTGATGGTGGAGGAGCATTTAAAAGAAGCATAGGTTCAAATTTGTTGACAGTCCAGAATAGAGTCCTTGCAGCCTCAGCAAATCTGAGCTTTGCATCATCAGAACAGACGTTCTTCAGATTTAAAGCTACAGAGTTGAATCTGTTGATGAATCCATTCCAGATGATGTCAGATTCTTTGGCATCCATTGTTGCTGAGCATTTCTTCTGAACAGTACCTAAATACATTTGTATTTCTTGCAAAAATGTTTGAAATAAATGATCAACATTAAGTCTGGGCTTTGGACGTAACAAAGTTTCCAGAGATACAGGTTTAGGTTGGGGAGTTAGTGGAAAAAGAGATTGCTGAATAGAGATCAGAGGAGGAGGATAATATGGAATGAAGGGTATCTCAGGAGCTTTTTCTTTTGATCTGATTAAGGCATTAAGCAAATGAGGTTTTGCTCTTCTGTGAAAGGTAACTACATCAAAAGTTTCATTTGAGTAGGGTTTGAAAGCAGATTTTGGTGGTGCAACAGTGTTATCAGATGCAATTGGCAGAGCTGAAACAACAGCTTTATCAAATTTTGCAGAACATGATATGGTTGCTAAAGATCCTACATCTGACATAGATTTAATGGAATCAAGAATCACAGATGGAAGGGTCATTGTGAGTTTTGGTTTCAGAGGGTTGATGGGATCAAAAGGTTCAACTCTGTCATAAAAGTCTTTCAGTTTGAAACCATAAGACAGATTATGAAATAAAGATGAGACTTGGGCACAAGATATGGAAGATCTTGGGTTTGGATTGGGAATTAAAATCTCAGATGATGGTGTAGGTGTAGGTGTGGGAATAGGATCTGGAATGGAAGCTTTTGAAGGTATAGAAGGTTCAAGTTGGATTACCTCAGAGTATTTTTCAGATGGAGAGATTAGAAAATCTGGGTGGAGTTCTGATTCTGAGGAGTTAGAGGATGTAGTTGGTGTACAAGAGGTAGAAGATACTTGAAACACCCTTTTTATGGGTGTGATATCAAGAACTTCTGTCTCAGGGATGTGAGGTTCAAAAGTGTTGGTTTGTTCTGAAGGAATTTCAGATGATTTGGATGGTTGTTCTGGGATGGGTGAATCAGATGGAATGGTGATTGGTTCTGATCAAGTGGGAGCAGAAGTTACTTTTGTAGGTTCAGAAGTAACAGGTGCAATGGGTTCAGATGGTGGATTATTTGATGGTGGATTTTCAGAGGCTTTTTCTGGTTGAGATTCTTGTTGTTTCTCTGGTTGTTCAGATGATATTTGTTGTTCAGAAGGTTGTGGTTGTTGTTCTGATGGTTGTGTTCGTGGAACAAACTGTTTGATAAGGATTTTAGGTTGAGAAGGTTTTGGTACAGAAACTGTTGGTGTTGGAATTGTTTGTGTTGTTGTTTGAGTTGGAACAGGTGTTTGTTTTTGTGGTGATATGGAACTGGGAGCAATAACAGAAGTGGTTTGTGTTGAAGGTGGTTTTGGTATAGACTTAATATTAGAATCATTTATAACAATATTTGCAGAAGATACAGAAGATTTAGTACCTTTTATTTTGATCCTCTTGGCTGGTACAGAAGCAGCGTCTTCAGATTCTTTTCTCTTCAAGAGCTTCTTTGGCTTCTCATCAATCTTGACCTTCTTCTGAGCAGGTGCAGAGTCTACAACTGACTGAGTCCTTTTCCTCTGTAGTTGTGCTTCTTCTTCTTCTTCTTCTGCATTGGGTAGAGGTTGTCTTGCTAGCTGAATCACATTAGCAGGAACAGGTTTTCCTTCCTTCTTGCATTCATCAATATACATAACAACTATATGTCTGGGCTCTTCAGCAAAGAATAAAGGAAAGTCATCTACAGGAACCCTCTTATTCAGTTCAGACACATTCAGCTTCTTGGGAGTTATTGTGAGTTCATCAACAATTTTGAGTCTCTGAAGACTTTTAGCATTCAGAGGCTTTCCCATTATAAATTCTAATTCCTCTGTAACTCCAGCAGCTTACAGAGCAGTGACCAAACCATTTTCAGTAAGAAGATCTGAGATCAACCTTCCAAAGGGGATCCAAGTTCTAATCTTCTGTCCTTTCTCCTTCACATACTCTCTAGATGCGTTTATATGGTTCCACAGATGCATAAAAAGAATGTATGGAAGATCTACCTTGGTGCTCTGACTAAGGCAATACATGAAATAAAGCTGTTCATTATTGACATAGTCTGGAGAATTAGTTGACTTCCTATGGTGGATGCATCCCATGAAGATCTTGGCCCAGATCTTGTAGTCAGACTTCAGATCCTTAAATTTGTTAGAAGCTTGACCAGCAGTCATTACTTCTTCATATACCTCATCCATGTCCACACACCCAGATGGCAAGTGGGAAACACCATCTGTTTCTTCATATCCAATTAGTTTTCTTATCAGATCTTCTGTGATAATAATTTCTTTTCCCAGCACAGATGATAAGATGAACTTGGGGTAAACTGATGCATGGATCCAGAATTCTTTCACAAGGAGGGGGTAAACTGGTCCAAAGAGCCTATCAAAATATTTAACCCATCCTTGAGCTCCAATGATGGAATGAAACTCAAACCCATTTTCTGCAAGAAAGTCAAACTCAACCATGTATTCACATAGAACTTCCAATTTTTCAACAGGGGTTAGAAGAGTTCTTTTGGGAGGAGAATAGGGAGCAACACCCATGTTTTCTGAAGTTACAGCAGCCATGGAAGATTGGAATTGAGAAACTGTTGATGATGAAGTTGCCATTGAAGAATGCTTTGTTAAACGCTTAGGTTTAGGGTTTTTATGCAGAGCAAATAGAAGATGAAAACGCATATAATTTTTCTGAGAGTGTGAAAAGTGTGAAAGTGAATACAAGTCATGTATTTATACTAAAACACTTAGGCATATCAACAGTCAGAAATTGCACGTTTTAACAAGCAATAAATGAAAAGAATAATAATCATTTCAAACATTAATTGCTTCTGACAATTTGGGGGGAAAATCAAGATATTCACTATTCAAACTTCACCTCAAACGTCTCTTCATTTATGTACACGCCACCTCTTCAGAATCAAGATATTCACTATTCAAACTTCACCTCAAACGTCTCTTCAGTTATGTACACGCCACCTCTTCAGATTTGGTGTGACACGTGTTTGCTTGCATGTGTTCTGAATTCTCTTAAGAAATGAAACGTTAGCCAACGTTCAGATCTTCTAAAGATTGTTAGTTCAGATTTTCACAGAAGAAATATTGATCAGAATAAAATAAGCAATCAGAAGAAATACTTCAGAGCATTAGACATATTTGCATCTGTAAAAATTTACTTCTGATAAATATCATTCTGGACAAAGATCCATACCAATATTTTTCAGAATAAATTTGAATCTATCTTCAACAAGGGGTTTTGTAAAAATATCTGCCCATTGATGATCTGTATCAACAAAGGTTAAATTTATGATTCCCTTTTGAACATAGTCTCTGATGAAATGATGCTTAATTTCTATATGTTTTGCCTTAGAATGTAAATTGGGATTCTTGGACAAACATATAGCAGAAGTATTATCACAAAAGATAGAGATGTTACTTTCAAAGATTTGATAATCTTCTAGTTGACTTTTCATCCAGAGCATCTGCGTGCTACATCCAGCAGCAACAATGTATTCAACCTCTGTGGTTGAAAGTGCAATTGTGGGTTGCTTCTTGCTGTACCAGGAGATTAGATTTCTTCCTAGAAATTGACAACTTCCAGAAGTACTTTTTCTTTCCACTCTGTCTCCAGCGTAGTCAGCATCACAGAACCCAACTAATTTGAAATCATCAGATTTTCTGTAACACAAACCCACATTAGAAGTACCTTTTAGATACCTTAGAATCCTCTTGACAACTGTCAAGTGTGATTCTCTAGGATCTGATTGGAATCTAGCACACAGACAAACACTGAACAATATGTCAGGTCTAGAAGCAGTAAGATAAAGAAGAGAACCTATCATACCTCTGTAGAGCTTCTAGTATACTTTCTTACTTACCTCTTCCTTGCCAAGTGAGCTAGTAGGATGCATGGGAGTCTTTGCCAGCTTACTATCAGACGTGTTAAATTTCTTCAGAAGTTCTTTAACATATTTTGTCTGATGTATGTAAGTGCACTCTGGAGTTTGATTAACTTGGATTCCTAGAAAGAATCTGAGTTCTCCCATCATGCTCATTTCAAATTCTGCCTGCATACATGTAGCAAACTCCTTTCCAAGCATAATATTTGTTGATCCAAAAATAATATCATCTACATAAATCTGACAAATTAGAAGATCTTTCTTAATTGATTTACAAAAGAGTGTTGTATCCACTTTGCCTCTGATGAAATTTTTCTCCAGAAGAAAATTGCTCAATCTCTCATACCAAGCTCTGGGAGCTTGTTTTAAACCATATAGAGATTTCTTTAGTTTGAAAACATGATCTAGAAATTTTTCATTTTCAAAACCAGGAGGTTGGTGGACATAAACTTCTTCTTCTATAATACCATTAAGAAAGGCACTTTTAACATCCATCTGATACATAGTGATGTTATTTTGTGCAGCAAATGAAATAAGAAGGCGTATATATTCTAACCTTGCCACTGGAGCATATGTTTCAGTGTAATCAATACCTTCTTGTTGACTGTACCCTTGAGCAACCAGCCTTGCCTTATTCCTTTCAACTTCTCCTTTCTCATTTAGCTTATTTCTGAAGACCCATTTTGTACCAATTATATTGAATCCTTAAGGTCTTTGAACTAGATCCTATACATCATTTCTGCTGAATTGATTTAGCTCTTCTTGCATGGCAATAATCCAATCATTGTCTTGCAGAGCTTCATCTACAGAAGATGGTTCAATTTCTGACACTAGTCCAAATAGTGATGCTTCAGATGATCTTAGAAAGGATCTTGTTCTGATGGGATCATCCTTCTTTCCAATAATAACATCCTCTGGATGAGAAGCTTTAATTCTGGATGATGATCCTTTAAAAGTTGATTCTTCAGAAATGTTTAGATTATTCATCTAAGAAGTTAAAGGAGTAGCATCTGGAGTTGCTTCTGGTTCCTTCACTTGAATTTTATCTGCTTCTGGAACATCAGAGTCAATGATGACTACTTCCCTATCTGCAGAGTTATCAAACTGCTTTGGCTTTTCAGAGCCAAGCTTATCATCAAATCTGACATGAATGGATTCTTCCACAATCTGTGTCTCAGTATTGTATACTCTGTAGCCTTTAGAGCGTTCAGAATATCCAAGCATGAAACACTTCTGTGCTTTGGAATCAAACTTGTTCAGATTATCCTTGGTATTCAACATATAGCAAATACATCCAAAAGGATGAAAATATGAAATGTTGGGCTTTTTGTTCTTCCACAGTTCATAAGGAGTCTTCTTCAGAAGAGGTCTAACAGACACTCTGTTCTGAATGTAACAGGCTGTGTTGATTGCTTCTGCCCAAAAGTGTTTTGCCAGATTTGTCTCATTGATCATGGTTTTGGCCATTTCTTGCAGAGTTCTGTTTTTCCTCTCTACAACCCCATTTTGTTGTGGAGTTCTAGGATAGGAAAAATCATGAGCAATGCCATTTTCAGAAAAATATTTTTCAAAATATTTATTTTCAAATTCACCACCATGATCACTTCTGACTTTTATAATTTTGAAATCCTTCTCATTCTGGACTTGCTTGCAGAAGTCAAAGAACACATAATGTGACTCATCCTTGTGTTTTAAGAACTTTACCCATGTCCATCTGCTATAGTCATCAACAATGACTAATCCATACTTCTTGCCTCTGATGGATGCAGTTTTCACTGGTCCAAACAGATCAATATGAAGTAATTCTAGTGGTTTGGAAGTAGAAACAACATTTTTTGATTTAAAAGATGTTTTTGAAAACTTCCCCTTTTGGCATGCTTCACAAAGAGCATTTGAAGTGTACTTCAGATTAGGGAGTCCTCTGACAAGATTAAGTTTATTAATCTGAGATATACGTCTCATATTAATATGGCCCAATCTTCTGTGCCAGACCCATTGCTCTTCATTAACAGACAAGAGGCATTTAACATTTTGAACTTTAAGTTCTGAAAGATTTATTTTATAAATGTTGTTTTTCCTCTTACCAATAAATAGGATAGAGCCATCCTTTTGACTAATAGCTTTACAACATTTTTGATTAAAGGTGATATCATAACCATTATCACTTAATTGACTTATGGACAATAAGTTATGCTTCAACCCTTCAACAAGTAAAACATTAGTAATAGAGGGAAGTTTACCATTTCCAATAGTGTCAGATCCAATGATCTTACCCTTCTGGTTCCCTCCAAACTTCACATCACCTCCAGATCTAAGTTCCAGACTTTGGAACATAGACTTTTCTCCTGTCATGTGTCGTGAGCATCCAGAGTCCAGGTACCATGATTGGTGTCCTGACCTTGCTGCTAAGAACATCTGCAACAGGAATTATTTTGTTTTTAGGTACCCAGATCTTCTTGGGTCCTTTGGGGTTAGTTGGTTTGTAGGTTTGTCTAAACTTCTGTTTTTCAACATAATGTTTATTCTGACTTGCCTTGGGTTTAAACACATAAGTATTCTTCTCAGAGCTTGTGTGTTTAATGTCATTTAAGTGACCAAATTTAAATTGAGAATACAGAGGTGTCTTCTTGATGAAAAGTTTGTCAACAGTTTTTGGATTACTTCCAGATGAAGATTCATATCCAATACCTCTTCTGTTGTTCCCACTAACACCATAGATCATAGAAGCCATCTTGCTTCTGTCTATGCTCTTAGTAAGGAATCTCTGAAAGCTAGAGTCATATTTTTCTAAAATGTTTTCACATGACTTAGTCTCAAATTCAGATTCTTGTTGAGTTATTTCAAATCATTTTTGATTTTCAGATTAATTTCTTTTTGCTCAACAAGTTCTGTCTTCAGAAGATCAATTTCAGATTCAAGATTGCTTTTCAGCTTCTTGTATTTGAGTTTGATATTGTTATAACTTTTAAGAACTTTTGATAAAACTTTTATAAGTTCTTCTTTGGTAAGTTTAGCCATTACCTCTTCAGCGTCATCATCAGATTCAGAATCTGATTCATATCCTGAGGTTCCTTCCTCCTGATCTTCTGTGTTGGCCATCAGTGCAACATTAGCACACTCTTCTTCTGATTCAGAAGATGATTCAGATTCATCTGAGTCATCCCATGTTTCCATAAGAACCTTCTTCTTTTTGTTAAACTTCTTCTTGGGTTTTTCTTTTTGAAGTTTGGGGCAATCATTCTTGTAATGCCCAGGTTCTTTGCACTCATAGCACACAACTTCTTTCTTGCCAGATCTTCTGTGCCTAGAAGATTCCTTTATATTATCAGATCTTCTGAAGTTGTTGAACTTCTTTCCCTTGTGCTTCCAGAGTCTGTTGATCCTTCTGGACAACATGGATAATTCATCTTCTTCTTCAGAGGAAGATTCTTCAGAGCTTTCTTCAATAACCTGCAAAGCTTTAGCAGATTTGTTAGATTTTAAGGCAACAAATTTACCTTTTTCTTTCTTCTGAGGTTCATCTTCCTCAAGCTCAATTTCATGGCTCCTCAGTGAGCTGATGAGTTCTTCTAAGGAGATCTTGTTCAGATCTTTAGCCATCTTCAAGGCAGTCACCATTGTCTCCATCTGGTAGGTAGACTTCTGATGATTTTCTTTACATGATCTGATGTAGAGTATCCCTTGTTCAGAACTTTTAGCCCAGCTGTGAGGATCTGAAATCTAGAGAACATGGCTTCAACAGATTCAGAGTCTTCCACCTTGAAGGCCTCATACTTTTGGATCAGAGCCAGAGCTTTTGTCTCCTTGACTTGAGAGTTTCCCTCATGAGTCATTTTTAAGGATTCAAACATAACAAAAGCAGTTTCCCTGTTTGTAATTTTTTCATACTCAGTGTGGGAAATTGCATTCAATAATATAGTTCTGGCTTTGTGATGATTTCTAAAATCTTTCTTCTGAGCATCTGTCATAGATTTTCTATCTATCTTCTTGCCATTCCCATCTGTGGGATGGACATATCCATCTATGACTAGATCCCATAGATCAACATCATATCTTAGGAAAAAACTCTCAATTCTGTCTTTCCAGTAATCAAATTTCTCCCCATCAAACATAGGGGGTTTGGTGCTGATCCTGTCCCTTTCTTCATATTTACTGTTAATGTTGGATATTGTATTATCAGCCATTGTAACAAATAAATATATATCAAAGTATTTCTCTCTGGATCTTTACTGTCACTGTTAAGTGGTAGCACACACAGAACCGGAGCTCTGATGCCAACTGAAGGTGAGAAAATACTTAGAAGGGGGGGTTGAATAAGTATGGAAGATTAAATACTTAGAATAAAAACACAATTATTTTTATCCTGGTTCGTTGAACTCAACTACTCCAGTCCACCCTTCCTAGAGTGCTTTGCCTTTCTCAACAAGGACTTAATCCACTATTTAATCAAACAGATTACAATAGTAACACCTAAGAACAACTGTTCTTAGTCTTCTCAAGAGCTACTGATTCCAACTGAATCCTCTTAAGGAAATCCTTTACAATCAATGTAAATTTAATACAAGAGTATGAATGCTTCTAAAAAGCTTTTTATCACAAAAGTGATATTTCTCTTAAGTTTAAGTACAGATAATTCTAAGAAGAATATGAAAGAATGAGAGCTTTGAATGTTATGATTTCTTTTCAGCAAATTGTCTAACTGAAGAATTTGGTGGAGTCTTCCTTTTATAGGCAGCTGATCCAAGGAAGTTGAACGTTGAGAAGAGTGTCCCAAAAAGGTCTGAGCCTTTTTGTCTTCACATCAAGTGACCTTTCCTAGAAGTAGAAAGCACAGAAAACTCCTTTTTGTTTGTGTTCTTGTGTCTAGCACCAATGAGGAAAGAGACGTTTGATTTACTCCAACGGATATATTCTTTGAATATTTCTTCTTCAGTTTTCAGCAAGTTCATCAGAATCTGATTGAGTCAGAGTCTTCTAATGATGTTCAGAACTTTGCTGTATCAGAGTCTTCTGCAGCATGTGTGCTTTCAGCGTGTTGATCATCAGAGCATTTTTAACACAGAACTTCAGTACTGGCAGCTTTAGTACTTTCAGAAACTTCTGTAGAAACTATGCTTTGAGAAACTCTTCATACAATATTCTTCTTAGCTTCAAATGCATCTGACTTGCTTTAGATGCTTCTGCCTGCTTCAGATTCTTCTGGAGCTTCTGCTTCAGAATCTTCTGGAGCTTCTTGCTTCAGATCCTTCTGGAGACTACGCTCAGGATCTTCTGTGAACAGCAATCAGAGTCTTCTAAAGAATGCATTTGGCGCTTCAGAGTTTAGATAACTTCTTGTATACAATTCAGATTTGCTTCTGAAGTGTTAAATTCATTACAATATGCAGTAAAACTCTCAAGCAAATTTTAGAGTATATAATTCTTAAATAAAATTTCTTAACAGTTATCATCAAAACAAAGAGATATTATTAAGAACCAATCTGTGTTCTAACAAAAATTAGGGTTTGGTCCTATATCACAAATTATATATCAAAACCCAATTTTTTTTGAAACCAACCACGTTCAATTTTATCCGCTTAAAGTGCGAGATGATGAAGATGTTGAAAATATGCTCGTTAGTCATGAACATTATGGTTTTAACTATATTGAGTTGTATACGTTACTCCAATAAAATATTTCTTCTCAACAGTCTCAAATCATCGACCAATCAATAGGTGTAGTCTCATATGAAACCGAAATAGAATACTCAGATGAAACTCAATCGGAGGTCAACATTGTTGATGACGAAGAGAAGGAAGCGAGACGTTGATGGATTAAATGTTGAACAATACCATTGAAGATGATGAACAAGTCCTAGTACCTCCAGGTCATGTATATTTTCAGCCTCAACATATGAAAGACTTGGACTTGCAAGACGATGAGAGATCCTCAGATATGTATTACAACCCGTATATGTGGTCAGTGAATGAATTAAAAGTGCGAGACAAGTTTCGTACCAAGGAAAATTTTGTATGAGCCATTAAAAAATATCAAATGGATAACTTTGTTGATTTCAATGTACACCGAATTGATTCGAGAAGGTATGTCATTATTTGTCGCAATCCACTTTGAAAGTTTCGGCTTGCTGCGTCTTACAGAAAGAGAAGTGATTCTTGGAAGATAGCCTCCATAGAGCCACCTCACAGTTGCATTGCCATAAATATCGTTCAGGATCACTGAAAGCTAAGCACATAATTGATATGTCAAGACATTTTTCCGCTTGTTAATAAGGATCCATCAGTTAAGATGAGTATAATAATCTCTCATATCGTTACGTGGTATAGTTATACTCCCTCGTACAAGAAGGCATGGATTGCAAGGACAAAGGCTGTTGAACAGGTATTTGGTAACAGGGAGGTGTCGCTACTGTGAAAATAAGGTGCTGACAAAATAGAAGTGTTGCCACCTTTCGTTATTTATCCCACGGAAAGGGAAAGGAAACGATCGGAAAAAACCTGACGAAAAAGGTATAAGACAAGGTCATTATAACCATGTCTGGGTTCAGGAGTCGGTTACGCAAGGGGAAGGTATTAGTACCCCTCACGTCCATCGTACTCGATGGGATCCATGCTTGTTGTGTTTATCTGACGGGTTGGTTTAACTATCTATCTAAAGGCTGGTCTGAAAAGGAAAGAAAATGACTCGGCAGAACACAACAGTTCTATGCCTACGTATTCCCGTCTGGAACGAGAAATCAGATTCAACGTAGTTTGCCTAACTACGGGTGAAAAAAGGGGGAAGGTCGCTCGATGAGATATCGCATCTCGTGCCTACGTACTTTCTCACGGCGTGAAAGATAAGAGCAAATATAGTTCGGGCTAATACGGGTAAACAGGGTGTTCTCGATCACACAGGGGTGAGAGAAAGGATTGACGATACTAGCGTACGCATTCTAGCAGTTAGGTGTATGCTGCTCGACCATTGGAGACTTATACGCTATCTGTTTGCGGTAGAACGGACATAGTATGTTGGGTTTTAAAGGTAAGGGAACCTACGGGAACTAGAACTACGGTCTGGTCTCAATTGTGCTAGGGCAAAAGAAAGGGAACATTAGTCGTCAGTGGGAAAGTCTTGATCGCACGGCAGTGAGAGAACAGAGAAGTTAGTTGTTACCACTCTCCTTCCAGCTAAACAACACAAATCCGTCAAAAATCTCTAAACCTGAAGGAGTTATCTTAAATCTGGAGATTGTGAAGATGAGTTGATGCAACTTAGGGAACGAAGAAGTTTGTTGAAGATCCATTGCACTTTGGGGATTAGATTCATGGAAGACGAAGATCTGGTGATGGGAGGATCTTAGAAGGTGGGTTCAGATGAAGTTGCATGTCAAGATTTGATGACGGTGCTTAAAGCTTCTGGAAGTTTACGGACGAGGGACATCGATGGAGTTGGAAGAAACTTGAGGTTGACAAAGATCTTGACTAGATCTTGAAAACGGTTATGAAGAGTCTTGAATATGCCGATGAACATGAGAAGAAGCTTGGAGATCTTGAAGAACACTGATGGATGAAGATCTAGGAGATTACCTGAGAAACATGATGAAGATTGTTAGAACTCGGTGGAAGACGGATGCATGTTGATGAAGTTTCCGGAAACTTCTGATGAATGAATCACTGATAAAGATTCGAGTGAATCTTGATGGAAAAACTGGAAAATGGATGGATGCGGATGGTTGAGTTCTTGCAGATGATGAAGCTTCATGTTAGATTTCTGGACAAATTGCATGAACAAGGATGAAGGTTCATGCATGGTTTTCTGGAAAACGTATGAGGAACACGATGAACATCTTGATGGATCTGGAGATAATCTCCGGAAAAAAGATGAACAAGTGATGAAGGTTCTTGGATTTCTGGAGACGCGATTGATGAACTTGATGAATTCTAAAGGTTTCTGGAAAATCTGTTTGCATGAGCATGAATGTTACGAAGAACACCATGAACATCCTGAAGAACGGATGAATGTTGACGCAATTTCTTGCGCGGTTTTTGGAAAGAATGATGAACATGAATGGAGGCATGAAGATTCCGGAGAAGGATGCTTGAATGCAGTGATGAAGATGATGACTGCTTTGCAGTTTCCGGCGAGAGGGAGCGGTTATAAAACAATTAAAAAATCGATTCTAAAACAAATCAATTAATATCTAGAAACTTATAAAAAATAGAAAAACTATTTAAACCTAATAATATCTAAAAATTATTTAGAATCTAAGCAAAATCTATTTAATATTCTAGAAAAACAATTAACCTCTAGAAACTATTTAAAATCTATTTTCTAAAGTTAAAAATTAAGGAAAAAATTCTAGAAAATGCAATGAAAATCAATCAAATCAATTAAAAAAAGATGCGAGAATATAGCGAAATAAACGGTAAAAACCAGACACCGAAATATCCTAAAAAATAACAGCGTAGACCGAATCATCGGAACGAGCATAAATTCCACAACAAAACCTGCTTATTCGAACTGGTATGAAATGCCTGAAACGCCAGGAGAAGGCTGTAATCCTGATAAAGTCAGACTGGCTAACGAAATGCGCAGAATGCGATATGCGGATGAAAAATGCAAAAATGAGTTGAAACATAAGCCAAATACAAGAATTGGTTGGTCAAATTTTGGGGTGCAACTGGAGGATTCTTACAAAGAATTACCATAATTTTTGGTAGCACTTAAGACATACACACTGGGATCTACTGCAATCATGCAGACAGTGCTGACATGTAAGCCAAATGGAGCTACTATTGATGGAAATGCCATATTTCACTGACTCTTTTAGTCGTTTCAACCATGCATAAAAGGTTTTGCATTCTGTATGAAGAAAGAGTCAGCACAAAACCTCCCATTATGGCTGCTGAAACTTCAACATCCAGCAACAACAAATATGAAGAAAGAGTCAGCACAAAACCTCCCATGTTTGATGGAGAGAAATTTGACTATTGAAAAGATAAACTAGAAAGTTTCTTTCTAGGATTTGGTGCTGATCTTTGGGACTTAGTTATTGATGGATATGTTCATCCCACTGATGGGAATGGCAAGAAAGTTGACAGAAAATCAATGACCGAGGAGCAAAAAAAAGGAATTCAGAAATCACCACAAGGCTAGAACTATATTGCTAAATGCTATATCTCATACTGAGTATGAGAAAATAACCAACAGAGAAACTGCCTTTGATATATTTGAATCCCTGAAGATGACTCATGAAGGGAACTCTCAAGTTAAAGAAACCAAGGCTCTGGCACTGATCCAGAAGTATGAAGCTTTCAAAATAGAAGAATCTAAATCTATTGAAGCCATGTTTTCCAGATTCCAGATTCTCACTGCTGGCTTAAAAGTTCTGGACAAGGGTTACTCTACAGCAGATCATGTCAAGAAAATAATCAGAAGCTTGCCAATGAGATGGAAACCCATGGTCACTGCTCTGAAGCTAGCAAAGGATCTGAACAAGATTACGCTGGAGGAACTAATCAGTTCTCTGAGGAGTCATGAGATTGACCTAGAGGAAGATGAGCCTCTAAAGAAAGGTAAGTCAATTGCTTTAAAATCTAATATATATGTTAAAGCATTGCAGGTAATAGAAGAAAGCTCTGAAGAATCTTCTTCTGAAGATGAAGAAGAACTATCCTTGCTATCCAGAAGAATCAACAAACTCTGGAAGAATAAGCAAAGGAAGTTCAAGAACTTCAGGAAACCAGATCATCACAAAGAATCTTCTGGACACAGAAGATCTGGAGAATCCTCTGGACACAGACGATCTGGAAAAAGAGAGGTTGTTTGCTATGAATGCAAAGAACCTGGGCACTACAAGAGTGAATGCCCAAAGCTTCAGAAGGAGAAGCCAAAGAGAAAGTCAGATCACAAAAAGAAAGTTCTGATGGCTACCTGGGATGACTCAGATGCATCTGATTCGTCATCAGAGTCAGAAGAAGAATGTGCTAATGTAGCATTCATGGCTGACATAGAAGACAATGCTGAATCATCTGGATCAGAATCAGAATTTGATTCTGAGGAGGTATTTGCTGAACTTTCTAGACAAGAACTTGTTGAAAGTTTATCTGATATTCTTGAAAACTATAGCAAAGTTAAACTCAAATACAAAAAGCTTCTAAAGCATATTGAATTTGAGAGTAACAAGTTTGAATCAGAAATAGCTGAGCTAAAAGCTGAAAATCTTCAATTGAAAAATAATTTAGAATCTGCTCAACTAAACTCTGATCCAAAGTCTGAACTATGCTCTAAAAATATCTTACAAGAGTATGACTATAGCTTCAGGAAGTTTCTAACTAAAAGCCTAGATAGAAGCAAGATGGCTTCAATGATCTATGGTATTAGCAGAAACTATAGAAAAGGTGTTGGATATAAATCTTTTTCTTATGAGGATTCAAATCCAAAATCTGTAGATAAACTGGATATCAAGTATCCTCCTTTATATTCTCAGTTTAAATTTGGTCACTTAAATGATATTAAACACATAAGTTCTAATCAGAACAAACCTGTGTTTAATAAATCTAAAGCTAATCAGAACAAGTCTTATGTTGAAAGACAGAAGTTCAGAAAAAGCTTTAAAGCAACTAACCAAAAAGGACCCAAGAAAATCTGGGTACCTAAGGATAAGATAATCTATGTTGCAGACATCCTTAGCAGCGAAGTCAAGACTCCAGTCGTGGTACCTGGACTCTGGATGCTCACGACATATGACGGGAAAAGGTTTATGTTCCAAAGTCTGGAGCTTAGATCTGGAGGAGGCGTCAAGTTTGGAGGGAATTAGAAGGGAAAGATAATTGGCTCTGGAACCATTGACAATGGTAAACTTCCTTCCATAACTAATGTCTTACTTGTTGAAGGATTAGCTCATAATCTATTGTCCATAAGTCAATTAAGTGACAATGGTTATGACATAATCTTTAATCAAAAGTGTTGCAAAGCTGTTAGTCAAAAGAATGGTTCAATCCTTTTTAATGGTAAAAGGAAAAACAACATTTATAAAATTAGTCTTTCAGAACTTAAGGTTCAGAATGTTAAATGCCTTATGTCTATTAATGATGAGCAATAGGTCTGGCACAGAAGATTGGGTCATATTAATATGAGACATATATCTTAGATTAATAAACTTAATTTGGTCAGAGGACTTCCTAATTTGAAGTTCAACTCAGATGCTCTTTGTGAAGCATGTCAGAAAGGAAAATTTTCAAAATCTTCTTTCAAATCCAAAAGTGATGTTTCAACTTCAAAACCATTAGAGTTACTTCACATTGATCTGTTTGGACCAGTGAAAACTGCATCCATCAGAGGCAAGAAGTATGGATTAGTCATTGTTGATGACTACAACAAATGGACATGGGTAAAATTCCTAAAGCACAAGGATGAGTCACATTCTGTGTTCTTTGACTTCTGCAAACAAGTCCAAACTGAAAAAGATTTCAAAATTGTTAAAGTCGGAAGTGATCATGATGGTGAATTTGAAAACAAACATTTTGAAAAATATTTTAATGAAAATGGAATTGCTCATGATTTCTCCTGTCCTAGAACTCCACAACAGAATGGAGTTGTAGAGAGGAAAAATAGAACATTGCAAGAGATGGCTAGAACCATGATCAATGAGACTAACATGGCAAAACATTTTTGGGCAGAAGCAATTAACGTAGCATGTTACATTTAGAACAGAGTATCTGTTAGACCTCTTCTGGAAAAGACTCCTTATGAATTGTGGAGGAATAGAAAGCCAAACATTTATTATTTCCATCCTTTTGGATGTATATGTTTTATGCTGAACACTAAAGAGAATCTTAACAAGTTTGATTATAAAGCACAAAAGTGTTTCATGCTTGGATATTCTGAACGCTCTAGAGGTTACAAAGTATACAATACTGAGACACAGATTGTGGAGGAATCTATACATGTTAGATTTGATGGTAAACTTGGCAATCAAAAGCCAAAGCAGCTTGAAAACTCTGCAGATGGAGAAGTTATTCTCACAGAATCTGAGAAACCAGAGGTAGAGAAAGCTCAAGAGGAAGCTACGCCAGATGCAACTCCATTGGATGCTCAGATGAATAGCATGAATATTTCTGAAGAACCAACAGTTAAAGGATCATCCAGAATCAAAGCTTCTCATCCAGGAGAAATGATTATTGGAAAGAAAGATGATCCTATAAGAACAAGGTCGTTTATCAGATCATCTGGAACATCACTCGTTGGGTTGGTATCTATTATTGAACCAACATCTGTGGATGAGGCTCTGAGTAATAATGATTGGATACTTGCAATGCAAGATGAGCTGAATCAATTTACAAGAAATGATGTTTAGGATCTGGTTCCAAGACCAAAAGGTTTCAACATTATTGGAACAAAGTGGGTATTCAGAAATAAACTAAATGAGCAAGGAGAAGTTGTTAGGAACAAAGCAAGGCTAGTAGCTCAAGGATACAGTCAACAAGAAGGAATTAATTACAGTGAGACTTATGCTCCAGTGGCAAGGTTAGAATCTATATGCCTTCTTATTTCATTTGCTGCACAACATAACATCACTCTATATCAGATGGATGTTAAGAGTGCCTTCTTAAATGGTATTATAGAAGAAGAAGTTTATGTCCATCAACCTCCTGGTTTTGAAAGTGATAAATTTCCAGATCATGTTTTCAAACTCAAAAAATCTCTTTATGGTTTGAAACAAGCTCCCAGAGCTTGGTATGAAAGATTAAGTAATTTTCTTCTGGAAAAGAACTTTATCAGAGACAAAGTGGACACAACTCTTTTATTTAAAACATTTAAGAAAGATTTACTAATTTGTCAAATTTATGTGGATGATATTATTTTTGGATCTACCAATATTATGCTGGGAAAGGAGTTTGCCGTGTGTCGCTTGCGCGAAAATAAGGTGTCGGCATGACAGAAGAGTCGCCACCTTTCGTTATTTATCCCTCAGAGCGGGAAAGGAAACGATCGGAAAAACCTGACGAAAAAGGGTAAGACAAGGTCATCGCAACCATTGTCTGGGTTCGGGAGTCGGTTACGCAAGGGGAAGGTATTAGCACCCCTCACGTTCGTCGTACTCGACGGGATCCACGCTTGCTGTTTACTTGGACGAGTGGGTTATAATCTATCTACCTATCAAGGATGGCTGAAAAAGAAAAGAAAAATGACTCGGCAAAGCGTCGCACTTTATGCCTACGTATTCTCATCAGAGAATGAGAAATCAGAGTCAACGTAGTTTGGCCTACGAAGGCTTACGGGGGAAAGGTTGCTCGCTAGGACGTTGCATCCTATGCCTACGTACTTCCACACTGTATGGAAGATCAGAGCAAACGTAGTTCGGGAAACTACGGTTTATTTCCTGAAAGAAGTGTTTTTTATTGTGTTTGCGATTTCAACCGCATTAGAGACTATGACCTGAGAGTGAATGCGTCGCATGTCGCCCAAAGGGTACCATACTAAACATCCAATCTCAGATAGCTTAAGGCTCGTAACGTACGAAAGAAATCATTCATGATTACTGTATCTTAAACTGTTTTGAGATGAGAAGAGAACAGGCCCAACTAGGAGGGAGACTATCAAGTCCTACTGTTATCATGCCATGGATTCATCCTATGGTTGAGGTTTGAACAGGGAACTCCTAGATGTTGTCATGCATAGGTTTCAACCTAAAAGTCTATCATCAAATCCTTATCAAAGGAAATGAGAGTCCTAAGGGATCATGTCAATGATACACCAAAACAGACAAAGCATCAGCTTGACAGTAAAATGCATGCAATGCAAGTGAGGGAGGAAATGTGTGTGGGGCTTCAGCCTCCACAAGCTCATCTCGACCTCAAGCCAGTCATGAAATAACAGTAATCATACTGAAAAATAAACAACCTGCTATCAAGCAATAAACAGTAAACTGCAATCATACAGATAAAAGAAATGAAGTGCCATCAGGCAAACAAATCACATGCTCGAGAAAGAAATTCTACATCTAAACTCTCCCTAATCCTATCCCTAAGACCAAACTCCAACCAGACTTCTAGGCAAAGCCCTAAAGCAAAACCCTAATCAAAAGAAAACAATTCCAGTCTTCAAGCTTCAAAACAAGCTTACCAAAGAAAGGGAGCTAAGTAGGCAGACTCATAGTGTCTTCCTCAGGAAAGCACTAGGAGGCTTGTACTCAGGAATCATATCCTATGTGGCTCAACAACTGTGATCAGTTTACATTCCTCCTCAGGAGAAATTAAACTCACACGAAGGCTCCAACATCACTAGATATTTAAGAAATCCTACCTGAACTAGGGGAACTAAGTGAATAGACCCATAGGACCTTCCTCAGGAAAGTACTAGGAGGTTTCCACTTAGGAATTGTATCCTATGTGGCTCAACAACTGTGATCGGTTTACATTCCTCCTCAGGAGAAATTAAACTCACATGTTGGCTCCAACATCATTGGATACTTGAGAAATCCTAGATGAACTAAGGGAACTAAGTGAATAGACCCATAGGACCTTCCTCAGGAAAGTACTAGGAGGCTTCCACTTAGGAATTGTATCCTATGTGGCTCAACAACTGTGCTCAGTTTACATTCCTCCTCAGGAGAAATTAAACTCACAAGTTGGCTCCAACATCATTAGATACTTAAGAAAGAGGTGAGAAGAAAGAATGAAAGTCATTCATAGTGCCTTCCTCAGGAAAGTACCATAAATTTCCCTCAAACTTCAGGATCTCAAACCTCACAAACAGAGGACAAGCTCCAACCTATGGGTCTCTGAGTCTTGATCTACAATCTTCTCCTTCATCATGATCCTTCAACAAGGTCTTCAAGACAAACCAAGCCCCACAACAAATTCCCAAAAATAAACCCCAGAGACAGACAAATAACCACAGAACAGTCAATACAGTCAGTCAACTTCAGAAAATACCTAAAAATACCAAAGCAAGAGGGAAAAATCTAACAATCATTCACAAGGGTCTATAACATCTACCCATAACATCCATACATGCCCATACCCAAAAATCAAGACAAAACTCTCCAAAGAAAATGAATTATTTCTCCTATGCATAACCTAAACCCTAATTAGGTACCCTAATGCTAACCTAATTAAACTAATCAAATTTTAATCTAAAAATCATTATTTAAATCCTATGGGAACTAAGATTCAATATCTAATCACACCAAAAAGAATGAATTAAAAATCCTAAGGGAAGGTCCTAAACGAAATTCTACAAAATGGAGTATCAAACTAAACCATATAAAAAGCTATTTAAAAGAATAATACTCTAAAAATATTGAAAGAAAATAAAATGCCAATTTTATTTATTGATATTTTTCTAGACAAAATTATGAACATGTAGAAAAAACAAGAATTAAAAAAAAAACTAATTTTTCAATTTTCTATGAATTTTTTAATATGCAAACAATAAAAGAAATTAAAAAATTAAAAGAAAATGAATTAAAGGGGAGGGGGTGTCAAACACAACTGCGCCCAGTTCACTTTATTAGATGGGCCAGTACCAGGGGTGCGAATAGAAACTGAGTTTAGGCCCACGCGTTCAGAAAATCAAAAGAAAAATTCAAACGAAAATTAAAACGCAGACGGTGCAAAAAGCAATAGGTTTTAGTTCATTTCTCGGATTGGGCCGCGCGAGGGGTGTGAGTATCAATATCTCATTAAGCCCAGAACTCATCATTAAATGAAACGGCAGCGTATTGCCCAGTCTCGTTTCCCTCCATTTTTGAGATTAAAAGATGACCGTTGGATGTGTTTAACTGGTCAATTAAAATAGAACGATCCAACGATCGTGAGTCATCGTCCCAAATGAGCATTTAGGGTTTCAGGTTTCAATGTTCATGCACGTGATTTCTTCCCACTCGTACTCCCTCGTATGGCCATGAAAATAGAAACTTCCAAGATCAATATTGCGCCATTTTCTTCCCTGAACATGATGGTACCAATAGTTTCTCCTGAAGCTTCCTAGAATTCGCAAACAGAATGCACGAAAACTAGGGTTCTACCATACTTCTCTGATGTCAATTCTTCCAGTTCTTGATCCTAAGGGCACTAACTTGTTCTATGCACTACACTGATTAATCTTTGCTATACCATATCCATTAATACTCCCTACACAGCTTGTTCTTGGAAACTAAAGAAAAGGTGACCTGCCATGGAACCTCATGGATCTTCCTCTAACTCTCAGAAAACCTTCCTCTAACCTAGCATGTTATCTTTTCACCTAGAATTCTAACAAAAAGTACCTAAATAAGGAGGTATGGAGCAAGTTACCAACCTGTCAAATGGTGATGGTGAGTGATGCTAGGGCTTGATTCAAGACTTGTAATCTCCTCCAGATGCTCCTCCAATGGTGGATATCTTTCTGTTTGCAAGAATCTTGAAGAAGAGAGCTTGTAGAGATCAAATCGAGCTTGACTTGCACTTGAAGGAAACCTTGAATATCTATTTCTCCTCTCACTCTTCACCAATAGATTCACCAACTTTCACCAACCTCTTCCTTCATTGGGATCTACTCAATTTATAACCATCCATAGAATCATCTAGGAACTTCTAGAATCATCTAGAAAGTGATGGAAATTCTCTTTTAAGGACATATTGTATTATCTCCTTTCATGCCTTAAGCCTTTCAATCTTGTGTCAAAAACTCCTTACAAGAGAT
Source organism: Lathyrus sativus (assembly GCA_963859935.3). Lineage (NCBI taxonomy): Eukaryota > Viridiplantae > Streptophyta > Magnoliopsida > Fabales > Fabaceae > Lathyrus > Lathyrus sativus. The sequence goes on from OZ012739.1 coordinate 383,490,813, forward strand.
ATTGGGATTGGATGAGTTAAAAACAAGCTTGGTTTTGCCTTATGTAGTGTTTTGTCAAGTTGCCTTATGATGCAAGAATGAACTTTACAAAGCAACCTCCATTTTTAAGCTTCAAATCAAAAATCTACTTGAACCATTGTTTTTAAAATGAAGTTTGGATTCAAAATGACATATTGGATGACCTATTTGGTGTGAAGGCAAAGTATCTACCAACACAAGCGTGCCTCTGGTTTTTGATGATGACAACTTGCTAAGAGATATCCTTCTTTCGTTTAAATCATTCACGCTACTTATGATTCAATTTTTACAATGACGTAATGCACAAAAAGCTGTAGAAATTTATGTTTTTGCAGATTTTTGAACCATGAGCCGACCATACCGTCAGCACACAGTTTCATTCAGTTCACACGGCTCAGCGCATGAAGGTCATGCGTCGACCGTTAACTTGGCGCATGCAGGTTTAAGAATCTGACGGCTCAGCGCATGAAGATCATGCGTCGACCGCTGACTCGGCGCATGACAGTTTGAGTGTCACACGGCTCAGCGCACGCCGACCCTATGGTCGACCGTTCGCGCGCAGAAACAGAAATTCTGCTATGTTTCATTGATCTGTCAACTGTTTGTTTTGTATATTACTATAAATAGCTGTCTTTTCAATTTTAACAACGAACATTTTTGAAAGCATTGTGAGAAAGTGTTCAGGTCAAGAAACGTGAAAGAGGTGCATCAGTGTTCTTCATCTTCATCGTTCAATCAACTCACAAATCCTCAAATTACAGATAATCAATTTTTTGCTGCGGTTTGTGGTTTGCTCGACGGTGATAAGGTTCGAACGCGTGATTGAAGATCCGGTTCGAGTGGAAGCTGGTGCAGGTGTTTCTTGGGAGAAAACCTTTGAGGTTTTACCTATCAAGACTACAGGTTTTGAAGGCTTTTGTTACGGAATCGTCGGTTCAACAATCAAGCGAGTGCGAAGGTGATTGATTAGCGGAAGGTTGATCAATCTAGTAGCTAGGGCGTTGAAAGGTTGAAGACGTTCCGGGTTCAATTTGGGTGTGTCTAAGATCAGCCGTGCCGAAGGTTTGATCAACGGAAGAGTTGTCAATAAGGTGGCTGCAATCGGAGGTCATTCACATCAAATTGGAGGACTTGATTCATCTTGAATCAAGGGGCAAGAAGTGGTAGAAATTATCAGCAACATTAAGATTGTTTGTATCAATTGTCTATCGATTCTTGTGTATAACTGTTCTACCAAACAGGTGATATCTATTCAATACATATCTCAATTCTCATTGTAGAATTGAGGGCAGACGTACCCCAACGCGAGGACGACTGGGGGAACTGCCTCATCAAATCTTGTGTTCCTTTATTTTCTGCATTTTCATTTACAGCTTAAAAATTAAGTGATTCTAGAATAAGTGATTTTGTCAAATTGTAGTATTGATTGAGTGAGTTGGTGAAACACTGTTTTTTAACTACTAAGTACAATAGAAATACTGTACTAAGGCTTTTTCAATCACTCATTCAACACAAATATCATTTAAGGTATTTGTGCACACCAACTGTTCGACAAAAGTGCTGAACTAAAATTGCCTTAATTTTGCTGAAGGTATTTGTGCACACCAACTGTTCGACAAAAGTGCTGAACTAAAATTGCCTTAATTTTGCTGCTAGTTTTGGTGTAATTTTTGATCATTGGAATAAGGAAATAGTACGAGTGAATCACATCTGAGTTTTGCATAAAAGTGTGTAGTGATTTACTATCCGTTATCGTCTTAAATTCATCTGCTTGACGCATATCCGGCTCTCCAATAGTTGTTCGTTTTAGACTATATTTTCCAAGGCCGCTTCCGCATTTGAAAACAATTTTGAAAACCAATTTTATTGGTAGCGCCACTCAAATTTTTAAAAGGGATCTATTCAACCCCCCCTTCTAGATCCGTGCCTTAGTCTAACAAGTGGTATCACGAGCTCCGGTTCTCCGGTGCTTCAAATACAACATTGATAGAATAATGGCTAACGAACCAAAAGGGGCGTACAATAGAGCTCCCGTTTTTAACGGTGAAAATTATAGCTATTGGAAAGACTGTATGCGGGTGCACATTAATTCCATAGATAGAAAGATATGGAACGTTATTCTCAATGGTCCGATTGAAATAACCATGACAAATGAGAATAACGAAGTTGTGCCAAAGCCCGAAGCACAATGGACCGACGACGATGAGCGAAAGTATAATTACGATTGGAAAGCTAAGAACATTCTAATCTCCTCATTAGGTGTAGATGAATACTACCGTGTATCCCATTGCCCTACGGCTAAGACTATGTGGGATGCACTACAAATTGCCCATGAGGGGACAAACGATGTTAAGTTGGCTCGAATCAACACTCTTATACAAGAGTTTGATCTCTTTTTCATGGAGCAAGGGGAAACCATTGCTGACATGCAAAAGAGATTTACTCATCTCATAAACAGATTACATTCACTAGGAAGACCTATTTCCAATGATCTTGCTACTAATAAAGTTTTGAGATGTCTTAGCAGGGAATGGCAGCCGAAAGTGACCGCCATCAAAGAGGCAAATGATCTTACGGTATTAGACCTGACTACATTGTTTGGCAAACTACAAGAGCATGAACAGGTACTCTTGAGTCTTGACCAACATGAAAGGAAAGAAAAGAAGGACAAAGTAAAGATGAGTGAAAAGAAGTCCATAGCTCTTAAGGCTTCTTCCTCGAAGTCTAAAGCAAAAGAGCAAAGTGATTATTCTTCAAGCGACGACGAAGAAGAAGACATAAATGAGGACATGGGGCTGTTCGTTAAACGGTATAACCGGTACGTGAGAAAGAACGGCATCCAACATTCGGAGAAGAACCTGGTAAATTTCCGAAGGCAATCAAGGTTCTCCAAAGATGACAATCAAAAAGGCAAAAAGACTAGAGGAACGTGCTATAAATGTGGAAAGCCCGGTCACTACAAACCGGACTGTCCAATGAACAACAAGGGAAAAGAAAAGGAACAATCGAAGTCACATAAGAGAGCATCAAAGCCTAGGAGGGCGTACATCGCGTGGGAAAGCGACAGTGATTCTTCCTCCTCTAATGAAAGCTCTAGTGATGAAGAAGAGTCCGTGAATCTATGTCTCTCCGCAAATCAGAAAAAGAAAAAGAAACAGGTACGTCACTCTAGATATAATATGTCATCTAATATGTCTCATTCCGAATTACAAACCGCATTCGATGTTTTACACAAGGAAGCAACTGAAGCCTTTAAGAAACTTGCTTCTAATAGAAGAATTTTTACATATTTAGAGCACAAAGTCTTAGAGTCCGAAAAGAAATTAGAGGACCTTAAGGCTTCCATTGTGAAAGATAATGAATCGGATTGTAAGGACAATAGTAATCCTTTCAACTTTGGTTGTGATACTTGTCATATTTGGCAAGGTGAGGTTAGAAACCTTAAGGCCAAATTAGACAAGGCACTTGAACCTAAAATTACATTTGCAATCGATAAAAAGGATTTTAGAAAAAGTATGATAAACCCATATCAAAAATATGCATATGTAATTAGGGATCAAGCAAGTGAAAGTGATTCTAATGTCGACTTTGTATGCTTTTACTGTTGCAAGAAAGGCCACTCCATTGGTAAATGTCGATTTAGGAGATTTCTTGTTCCTAAAGGCATCTACCAATGGTTGCCCAAACGCAACCGTCTTGTCGCTAACCTATTAGGACCCAATATGCCATTGGGTACCTCCCTTTTGTAAGTTATATTTTGACAGGTGAAATGTGTCGAGTCCACCGAGAGAAGATGGGTTCTTGATAGTGGGTGCTCAAGGCACATGTCTGGAGACATATCCTTATTCATAGACTTCGTGGCTAAGAAGAAAGGGTATGTAACATACGGTGATAACAACCGCGGAGCGATACTAGGTAAAGGTAGTATAGGTAATCCCTCCTCTACTACAATTTCCGATGTGTTGCTTGTCGAAAACCTTAAACATAATCTCCTTAGCATTAGCCAATTATGCGACAAAGGTTACAATGTTTCCTTTTCAAAAGATTGCTGCAAAATTGTGCATGAAAGTGATAAGAAGAATGTGTTTATTGGTTTTAGAGTAAAGCATATAGGATTTATAATAAAAGATTACTAGCTGTTGAAGAGTCTGTGCACGTTACGTTTGATGAGTCCTATCCGAGAAATGTCGGAAAGGATAGTGTTGTTCATGGTGCAGGTACATCCACAGAAGACATACTCAAAGGTGGCGAAACGGGGATTGATCAACCCGATAGAGTCAAAATTGAGGAGGATAAGGATGCACACCATGAGGTAACTGAGGAAGCTCATCCGACTACAAACGATGATCTCCCTCAAGCTTGGAAGTCGTGTAAAGATCATCCAACTGACAATATTCTCGGAGACATCACAAAGGGAGTCACCACTCGATCTAAGCTAAGTAACTTTTGTTATCACTTCGCTTTCGTTTCACAAATAGAGCCTAAAAACCCCAAAGAGGCCCTACTCGATGAGCACTGGTTTTTATCGATGCAAGAGGAACTAAATCAGTTTAAAAGAAACGAGGTATGGGACCTTGTCCCTCCTCCGCGAGGCCATCGAGTAATCGGCACCCGATGGGTGTTTAGGAACAAGTTGGACGAAAACGGGGTAATAACCCGTAATAAAGCGAGATTGGTCGCTCAAGGGTATAACCAAGAGGAAGGCATCGACTATGAGGAAACTTATGCGCCGGTTGCCCGACTCGAGGCTATACGCCTTTTACTCGCCTTTGCATGTGCAAAGGATTTTAAGTTATTTCAAATGGATGTTAAAAGTGCGTTCCTTAACGGTCACATAAATGAAGAAGTATATGTGTCTCAACCTCCCGGTTTTGAATCTCATGAATACCCTGAACATGTTTACAAGTTAAAAAGAGCTTTATATGGTCTCAAACAAGCTCCTAGAGCTTGGTATGAGCGACTAAGTAAGTTTTTACTTAATCAGGGGTACTCACGAGGAAAGGTTGACACTACACTCTTCATTAAACGTCAAGGAAAGCACTTGATTTTGGTGCAAATCTATGTTGACGATATTATATTTGGATCCACTAACATGAATCTCGTGAGAGAGTTTTCTGACCTCATGCAGGGCGAATTCGAGATGAGTATGATGGGGGAGCTCACATACTTCCTCGGCCTGCAAATTAAACAACTCCAAGAAGGGACATTCGTGAGCCAAACAAAATATTGTTTGGACTTGATCAAGAGATTTGACATGGCAAAATCCAAGGCCATAGACACCCCAATGCCTACATGCGTAAATTTGGATAAAGATGAAAATGGCAAGGACGTAGAGGTAAAACGATATAGAGGTATGATTGGTTCACTTCTCTATCTTACTGCGTCACGTCCTGATATTATGTTTAGTGTGTGCATGTGTGCACGATACCAATCATGTCCCAAAGAATCCCACCTAAAAGCTGTTAAACGAATTCTTCGATACCTGTCAGGTACCCCGAAGTATGGATTGTGGTATTCTAAGGGTAGTGATTGCTCGTTGGTAGGTTACTCCGATTCCGACTTTGCCGGGTGCAAATCGGATAGGAAAAGCACTAGTGGTACATGTCATTTGTTTTCAAACTCCTTGGTTAGTTGGCATAGCAAGAAACAAGTTTCAGTTGCTTTATCAACGGCCGAGGCGGAATACGTTGCCGCTGGTAGTTGTTGTGCTCAAATTCTGTGGATTAAGCAACAACTACTAGATTTCAATCTTAAACTTGAACGTATTCCTATCCTATGTGACAACACTAGCGCTATTAACCTTACCAAAAATCCCGTATTACACTCTCGCACTAAACATATAGAAATTCGACACCATTTTCTTAGGGACCATGTTGAGAAAGGTGATGTTGTATTTGAACACGTTGACACTAAAAACCAACTAGCGGACATTTTCACAAAGCCGCTAGCAACGGAACCTTTCTTTCATATCCGCCGAGAACTGGGCATCCTCGACATTTCGGAACGGGAATAATATTTGCTGATGTTATCTTATTTCATTCAAATAATCATGCTGTTGTACTTCTAACAATTTGATATTCGTGTAAGTATAAGTATGTTGTGTATCAAGCAAATCAGGCATCAAGGTGATATTGTTCTTTCTCTCTCTCTTTGTTTGATAATCCTGTTGATCTCAAATCATATCGCTTATACTACGCTAAATTTGTATGACATCTACTGCATATGTATATAGATATTTTTTTTTCTTATATGTCATGACATCATTTTTGCATAGCATGTACCTCTGAATATGGTAAAATACAAAAATCTGCTGTTTGTTGCATATTGAGTCGACCATAACAGGGCAGCGGTCGGCGCACCCTGTTAACTTTTGTATCTGGTGAAAAATCTGAAGCATGCGTCGACGCATGCAGAAGCTACCGTCGACGGCTCGCGCAAAAACCCAGTTTTCCTGATTTCTTGACGGTTCAGTTTTTTTTGGGCAGTTACACTTGCATTTATCTTCATTACTAGAAACCCACACCTACTACCCCTACTAACTCTCTTCATCTCCTCACATTTTCCAATCAAACCCTAATCCTTACATTAAACAAGGGTTATCTCTCTCCTTCTTCTCAAAATTCAAAATCCTTCATCTCAAAACTCTTCATTCTCCATCACATTGGTAAAGAGTTCCTTGTACCCACAAAACTATACCCATGGCTTCTTCCTCTAGACCTACAAGAAAGAGATCAAGAGGGTCAACCTCCGGAACAGTGCCAATCACTGCAGAATCCCTGGTTCATCCGTCTCGTCGGGAAAACTTTAACAAAGACATTGGTAAGAGGAAAGTGGTTCGACAACACGCCTTCTATGAACTGGTTGCTGAACGCATGCATCTGGGTAAGTTCATGAACTTTCTTACTTATCATGGTGTTGAACGATTTGTTGAATGCAATGTACAATATAGCGAAGATCTGGTGCGTGTCTTTTACTCTGAATTGAATGATAAATTTCACGGAGAAAACTTTCATTCCCATATTGGAACAACTCAAGTGACTGTAAATACTGAATTCTGGAGTAAGTATTTTGATATGTCTGTAGAGGATGGTGAACCTCCCCTAGCCGAAGTGACCGATTCTAAAACTCTTGAAGGTTATGAGTATAACAAAGCACTGAATAATATGCTCAAGAGGCCTTATCCGGAGCACATTGTAAACAGTGCGGCTTTTCCGAGGTCCGTCACATCCGGAAAACTCAGATCATTTCCAAGGATCCTTCAATGGATTGTGGCGCGCATTCTGCGGCCTAAACAAGGTGGTTTGTCAAGAGTCGAACAAGCTGAAGTGCATCTCATCCATATACTAGGTCACGGCATTAAAATTAACTGGCCGTACTATATTACAAGCCGGATGTATGAACTAAGAGACTCCAAGCGAGGCACCGCGCTCGCCTATGGCTCATTCATTCAGGAAGCTTTAAACTCTGCAGGTATCAATTACCCGTCTTTTCCGTATACTCCAATTTCTTCCGATAAAGAGTTCAGTTCAAAGGTCTTTGCTATGATGGGATATGTGTGGGATCAGTCGCTCAAAAAGTACAGATTTTATCGGCGCTCAACCATGGCTGCAGCTGCCTCCTCGAGTGAAGAAAGTGCTGATGAGTCAGAGGGTGGAGAAGATGAAGAAGCAGAAGGAAGCTCAAGTGAAGATGAAGACAATCAAGGTGACAATGCAGGAGAGGCACAAGAAACCGCTGATGAGACTCAGCTGGACCACGATATTAATGAAGGTCATCAACCATACGTGCCTTCTGAAAACTATCAACAAACATATCAAGATGACAATCAACACAATAACTGGTCTGCCTACTCAAACCAACAGGAAAATGAGGATGAGGAGAATAACCAAGGCTGGGGTGAATGGCAATACACCGGGTGGACCACCCTTGGCAAATTCTATCAGCCGTATCAACCAAGCACTGCAGACCCACCTTCTCCTCAACAACCGTCAAACAATTCGGAGATTTTAGAAATGATGCAGTCGATGCAGTTGGAACAGCGAAATTTTATGACCAATATGCAGGAACAACAGCAAAAATTCATGAGGGATCAAAATGAAAGAACGGCACAAATTCGTTCTGAACTGCATAACCAAAATGAACGGATCAGTGGAATGTCGACTCAGCTGGACGCTCGATTCGAGACTCTAACTCACTGTCATCAAGCTGAAGAGCGCGCCATTGTCGACAGTCTTGACTTTTTGAATAACATCACAGAAGAATTTACTGATCTAGCTCATCCCCAACGCCATCCTCATTACTATGACAGGCGTGGTCGTGGTCGCGGACGTGGACGGGGCTATTAGCATGCGCTCATATGTCATTTGTTGTTTCCTGTTTTGGCTTGCATTCATTTTGTTTGTTGTGTTTTGCTTTTCTGCCCAAACTCACTATGATTGTTGCTTACTTCTATGTTGCTATCATGACATTTTTGTGGTTCTGTAATCTATTAACTGTTATCTCCATCGTATGTATAACTGTTGTTTACTTCTCATCTGTTGGTATCTCATTTATGCATGATTCAATGTGTTGTTATTGTGTCACGAGTTTACCTCTTTTTGATGTTGTCAAAGGGGGAGAACCGAGCAGTAGATAGACGATGATTACGACCGCTATAATTGTAAAAGAAAGGGGGAGCATACCTATACCTATCACGTGTTGCGTAACAGTAGGTTGCCATCATCAAAAAGGGGGAGAATGTGAAGGCAAAGTATCTACCAACACAAGCGTGCCTCTGGTTTTTGATGATGACAACTTGCTAAGAGATATCCTTCTTTCGTTTAAATCATTCACGCTACTTATGATTCAATTTTTACAATGACGTAATGCACAAAAAGCTGTAGAAATTTATGTTTTTGCAGATTTTTGAACCATGAGCCGACCATACCGTCAGCACACAGTTTCATTCAGTTCACACGGCTCAGCGCATGAAGGTCATGCGTCGACCGTTAACTTGGCGCATGCAGGTTTAAGAATCTGACGGCTCAGCGCATGAAGATCATGCGTCGACCGCTGACTCGGCGCATGACAGTTTGAGTGTCACACGGCTCAGCGCACGCCGACCCTATGGTCGACCGTTCGCGCGCAGAAACAGAAATTCTGCTATGTTTCATTGATCTGTCAACTGTTTGTTTTGTATATTACTATAAATAGCTGTCTTTTCAATTTTAACAACGAACATTTTTGAAAGCATTGTGAGAAAGTGTTCAGGTCAAGAAACGTGAAAGAGGTGCATCAGTGTTCTTCATCTTCATCGTTCAATCAACTCACAAATCCTCAAATTACAGATAATCAATTTTTTGCTGCGGTTTGTGGTTTGCTCGACGGTGATAAGGTTCGAACGCGTGATTGAAGATCCGGTTCGAGTGGAAGCTGGTGCAGGTGTTTCTTGGGAGAAAACCTTTGAGGTTTTACCTATCAAGACTACAGGTTTTGAAGGCTTTTGTTACGGAATCGTCGGTTCAACAATCAAGCGAGTGCGAAGGTGATTGATTAGCGGAAGGTTGATCAATCTAGTAGCTAGGGCGTTGAAAGGTTGAAGACGTTCCGGGTTCAATTTGGGTGTGTCTAAGATCAGCCGTGCCGAAGGTTTGATCAACGGAAGAGTTGTCAATAAGGTGGCTGCAATCGGAGGTCATTCACATCAAATTGGAGGACTTGATTCATCTTGAATCAAGGGGCAAGAAGTGGTAGAAATTATCAGCAACATTAAGATTGTTTGTATCAATTGTCTATCGATTCTTGTGTATAACTGTTCTACCAAACAGGTGATATCTATTCAATACATATCTCAATTCTCATTGTAGAATTGAGGGCAGACGTACCCCAACGCGAGGACGACTGGGGGAACTGCCTCATCAAATCTTGTGTTCCTTTATTTTCTGCATTTTCATTTACAGCTTAAAAATTAAGTGATTCTAGAATAAGTGATTTTGTCAAATTGTAGTATTGATTGAGTGAGTTGGTGAAACACTGTTTTTTAACTACTAAGTACAATAGAAATACTGTACTAAGGCTTTTTCAATCACTCATTCAACACAAATATCATTTAAGGTATTTGTGCACACCAACTGTTCGACAAAAGTGCTGAACTAAAATTGCCTTAATTTTGCTGAAGGTATTTGTGCACACCAACTGTTCGACAAAAGTGCTGAACTAAAATTGCCTTAATTTTGCTGCTAGTTTTGGTGTAATTTTTGATCATTGGAATAAGGAAATAGTACGAGTGAATCACATCTGAGTTTTGCATAAAAGTGTGTAGTGATTTACTATCCGTTATCGTCTTAAATTCATCTGCTTGACGCATATCCGGCTCTCCAATAGTTGTTCGTTTTAGACTATATTTTCCAAGGCCGCTTCCGCATTTGAAAACAATTTTGAAAACCAATTTTATTGGTAGCGCCACTCAAATTTTTAAAAGGGATCTATTCAACCCCCCCTTCTAGATCCGTGCCTTAGTCTAACATTTGGATTTGTACATCTCCCAAACCAATTTCCAACTTGGATTCATTTAACTTATAAGTCATTTTTAGGTCATTTTTAACCATTCTTGAAAATCCTTGCTAAAAGATTTTTCAATAAATCATGACCTCTTTTCTAGGCTTAAAATCCCATTTTTAACAACTTTTATGTTTTGAGTTTTTTCATTTGAGGCTTGGAAATAGGAGATATGGCCTTTGCTTAAAATGACCTATAACTTCCAAATGACCAAAATACCCCTGTCTTGTTCAAACCATAAGTTGAGTTCTACAAATCCTATCAAGGACTTCTAGTACTCTCTAGAAAGCTAAGAAGATTATCTTCAACATTCATGTTGACCAAGAGATTATAGGAATCATCCTACTCGGGCAAAAGTTGTCTGCAAGTTGGGTGACTTTCAAGGACCCAGATTCACACACCTCAGATGACCTGTAATTTATCAAAACCATAACTTGAGCTCTGCAAATCCTATCAAGGACTTCTACCACTCAAATTAAAGCGAAGAACAAGCTCTACAACATTCATGTTGTGGGGAAGATGAGATGACAATCACATCTTGAGCTAAAACTACCTGGAAGATAGGGATCAAACTAGGGGATTTTACACTGTCCATCCTTAGAAACCCTAGCTTAAAACTTCTCAAACTCCTCAATCATGATGAGTTGGTCTAGGTATCATCCTTATAACATCTCAATACATCATTCCATGATCACATGGCCCTTGGATTAGGTATCAACCTTCTCCAAATCTTCAGCTGATCTAGGATTGACCCAGTCAAACCCTAATTCTACCATTCATGATTGAATCTTCTGAATTCTTGCATAATGACCTCTCTGGGCTTCATGATGGCTTTCAAGACATCTCATAAACTTTCTCAAAGCTTCAAGTTCATTCTCAAAGTCTCTGAATCATCTGAGGAGTTCCCACAACTCTCAAGCTATGAAGCACACAACCTTGGTTTCAACCAATTCCTCTGAGGATCTCTTAACTTTATGATGAAGGTATCAAACTTCAAACACTTGATGGATGAATAAATGTTGGTCGAATTTTGGGGTGCAACAGCTGCCCCTATTCAAACGGCTCGAACCTGACTGGATGAGAAGCCAACGACTCTCAGCCAATCACGGTGCGAGACAGTTGAATACCGGTAAACCCGAAAATTTGCCAACTGCTCAACTCTTCGAACACTGGAATAATAGCTGCCCAGCAACTAACTGGAGAAATACTGATCGAATATCGCTGTCAGTTATTCACGTTAAATTCTTCTGATATTGCCTTCAGACAACCACATCACCCAACATCTCCGCTGGAGAACTACATCTGACAAAATACCCCGCATCGCCGCTGGAGAACTAAATCTGACAAAATACCCCGCATCGCCGCTGGAGAACTAAATCTTCTGGCATACCCAACATTACTGCTGGAAAACTGAATCTGACATCGCCGTCGGAAACAAACATCACTCTGAGAGACACTCGACATCGCCGTCGTACAAACATCATCTCTGCTGGGAATTTAAAGAGTCTGACCTCGCCGTCAAACAAACACTGAACAATTCTGACCTGGGGTTCACCCCTGGTAAATGGAACAACAGGTACACTTGTGTATTTGAAACTACTCCGCTGGGAATGAGAGACTCAACCAAGCACACTCTGATCTGGGGTCCTCCCTCAGAACCATAACGAACATCGGAACACTACTGCACTGATCCCACCGTAGAACTTCAACATCAAAGCTATACGAAACCCTGGCCCCTGGCCACTTCCAGCTTCAGCTAGAAAAGATCTTCAGGTATTTCTGAAGATAAGCATCCTTGGCCTTCAAGGATGTAAACCTTGCCTGTCGGCAACTCTGCAGGAGGTATCTTCGACTTTAGTCTGAAGAAAATGATCCTTGGCCTTCAAGGATACATGGATCTGCCTTCAGGCAACTCCGCCTCTGCTATAGAGTATCCGTGACTTCAGTCAGGGATATAATTCGGCCTTCAGTCCGAAAAAATGAATCCTTGATCATTCATGACCTTGGGGATAACCTTGCCTTCAGGCACCTTCGCTTCAGCTTGGGAAATCTGTGACTTCAGTCAGAGAAGTGGTATCCTGAGCCATTCATGACTCTACGGGGATTCGAACACTTTGCCTTCAGGCAAACTCTGCTTCAGCTGGAGAAACATCTTCGACTTCAGTCAGAAGAACAACTATTCGCTTGATCGCAATCAATCATCACCTCAGGACAACTGACTTGGTCTTCAGGCCAACACGGATCACTTTGCAAACTTTGGAACCTTGTCTTCAGCCACGCGTTGATTCATCAACAAGGAAATCTGAATTCACAGGAACCTTCTGATATCGCCTTCAGGCGCTTACGACGTCAATCTTCAGATTAGACATCACTGTTGGAGCAAACATATCACGCTGCTAAGGACTTCAAGAATCGTCTTGAACAAACAACTCCGTCGGGCACCTTCAAGAATCATCCTGAACTGATAACCTTTCTGGAGGCTTTATTCTGCTGGGTATTCCAGGAATCTTCCTGGGCAACTCTTGCTGGGGACGCTACTGGGGAGCTCAAGAATCATCCTAAGCAAACAACTCGGGAACCTGCGCTGAGGTCTTAAGAATCATCTTAAGCAAACGGCCCTGCTGAGGGATTCGAGAATCATCTCGAACTGAAGACTTCGCTGGGGATCTCAAAAATCATCTTGAGCGAGCGGCTTCGTTGGGGAGAATGTCAGGAATCATCCTGAGCAACTGATCCTTCGGATGAACACCTGTAAAACAAGAATGATAATAACCTAGATCATGCTTAAGATGCATATGCTTCTGCGCCATGCCCCACACGGTGGAAATGCTATGTGTTTATGCTAAATGCTATGCAATCATGCACAATGATGCGATCCCGTTAGCAAAATAAATGTCGGAGGGGAGTTCTCCTGTCAAGGAGAAAGAACTACTCAGATAGAGGAATCTTCCTGCTGAGGAGAACGTGGACACGCCAATATCAATCGGACTCTGTCTGGGGAACTGATCTTCGGTTGACTACTGCAGGGAAAACAACTTCAGTTGATCGCTGCAGGGGACCGAAGCTCTACGAGAACCTGGACCTGCTGAGAGAAAGTGATATCAATCGCGAGAATAAACTGCGTGGCCACCATGGCTATTTTTCTGGGGATAACCACTCTGTGGGGAAACAACTTCAGCTGCTCCACACTCCACTGGGGAAAAACCAATCATGATCTGATCAACTTCCAAGGACTCGGCTCTCTTGGACATCTGCAAACTCGGCTGAGGAAGGAGAAGTCATTCTACTTCGCTGGAGAGAGTACGACTCTGGGGAAAATACAACACCAACTGCTCAACATCTGCTAGGGAAAATCCACTCATGGTCCCAACTATTTCCAAGGATTCGACTCTCTTGGGGTTTGCGAACTCAGCCGTGGAGAGAGAAATCATTCTACTTCACTGGAGAGTACAACTCTGATGAGGAATTTCAATTCCGCTAGGGAAGAAAGAATCATCTGACTTCGGGGGAGAGTACAACTCTGTCAGAGGGATACAACATCAGTTATTCCAACACTCTACTAGGGGAGAGGGAATCATCCGACTTCGGGAGAGAATACGGCTCTGATGGGGAATCTCAATTCTGCAGGAGACTTCAGTCTGGCACCATCAGTTACTGCATACTTCGGCGCACGAACAATTTCCTACGAAACCTGCACTTGTGACCCGGTGCTGGGGAGACACCTGCTTCGGCGACTTTACTGGGGAAAACACGAGCTTCGACGTTTGACTCAGTTGAAGAGGTGACGTTCCTTCAGGATGCGCCTGCTTGGGGAAGAGAATCATCTCTGCTTGGGGAGACATGTCAATGCTCGCTTTCTTGCGTTCAGATTCTGCGGAGGAGAGACTACTGAACTCTGCTGGAGAAGGAGGACTCACCCTGCTTCGGGGATGCGCACGGCACATCTTCTGGAAGGCGCTACACCTGCAACAACACAAACAAACAGACAAGATACCCTCCTCAAAGGGGCCTATCAAGGTTATTATCTCGTGACAATACTCAGGTAATTAACTGTTTCAACAATCAATGGGCCTAGGCCCGTAAGTTTATGTATGCGCATTTTATCAAAAACATCGGCGTTTTCTTTCGCAAACAAACCAGATAAATGCTAAATAGGCAAACAGAATTGTTGAATAACATGCATTTTATTGATGGTGAACCCCTGAATGGGCAAAAAAATGTTTTACAACAGAGGCAAACTCCTGGAATGAGGAAGCCGCGCAAAAAATAAAACATAAATATACATCAGTATATACAAATGTCGGCAACGAGGCGTAGACGAACACCATGAGTTGATCCCTCTAAGACCCACTCGACTTCGATATTTCTCCGACGCTTCAGCTTCGGAAGAGATTGATTCAGATCAACGGCCCTCAGGTCCTCCAAACCACTAACCATGAAAGTCCATGCGCGGAACGCAGTCATTTGCTTATTCAAATCCCTAACTTTTGCGTGAACCGCCCTTTACGGGTTTTCAGTTCACCGGGATACCCTTTTTTGCCGAAGCCGCCCAGTGTAGGTTTTCGACTTCGCGGGTGTACATTCTTTTCAATTTATCCTTAATTTTTGCCCGAACCTTTTATTCTGTTTTTGGTTCGCCGGGATGCCCCTTTTTTGCCTGGACTCTTTCTTTTTTTGTCCAGCGGGTCTCTTTTCAAGCAAAGTATTTTTTAACTGCGTCCGCGTTCACCGGGGATGCAAAATCTTCACCATCCATCGTGGATAACAACAAAGCTCCTCCGGAGAAGACCTTGCTGACGACATACGGCCCTTCGTAATTCGGAGTCCACTTGCCCCGGTGATCGGAGTGTGGCGGAAGAATCTTCTTCAGGACGAGATCACCCGTCTGAAAGCTTCTAGGACGCACCTTCTTATCATAAGCTTTCTTCATTCGGCTCTGGTACAGGCGACCAAATGCAATCGATGCTAACCTCTTCTCGTCCATCAGGATGAGTTGGTTCAAACGATTCGTAATCCATTCTGCCTCGTCGAGTTTCACATCAACCAAAACTCGCAAAGAAGAAATCTCCACTTCTAACAGTAGGACAGCTTCCATACCGTACACCAAGGAGAAAGGAGTTGCCCCGGTCGACGTACGCACCGTCGTACGATAACCGTGCAAGGCAAACGGCAGCATCTCGTGCCAATCTTTGTACGTCACAACCATCTTCTGAACAATCTTCTTTATGTTCTTGTTGGCGGCTTCGACGGCGCCATTCATCTTCGGCCGGTAAGGAGATGAGTTGTGGTGTTCAATCTTGAAGCTCTGGCACAGCTCCTTCATCATCTTGTTATTCAAATTCGAACCATTATCAGTAATGATCCGCTCGGGAACTCCGTAACGGCAGATGATGTCCCTCTTTATGAATTTAGCTACCACTTGCTTGGTCACATTAGCGTACGAGGCTGCCTCCACCCATTTGGTGAAGTAGTCGATAGCTACCAGAATGAAACGATGACCATTGGATGCAGTGGGCTCGATCTTGCCTATCATGTCGATGCCCCACATGGAGAACGGCCAAGGGGAGGACATGACATTCAATGGGCACGGCGGCACATGAACTTTATCAGCATAAATCTGGCATTTATGACATTTCTTCGCGAATCTGAAGCAATCCGACTCCATAGTCAGCCAGTAATATCCTTCTCTCAGGATCTTTCTCGTCATGGCATGCCCGCCAGCGTGCGTACCAAATGTGCCCTCATGGACTTCTTCCATGAGCATATTTGCCTCTTTCTCATCTACACATCTGAGTAGCACGAGATCGTGGTTTCTCTTATACAGCACTCCATCAGGATTGAGATAAAAGTTTCCAGACAGCCTCCTTAGAGTCTTCTTATCCTAGGTTGACGCACCCGCAGGATACTCCTTAGTCATAAGGAAGGTCTGGATGTCATGGAACCATGGCTTGCCGTCGGCGGCATCCTCGATTGCAAAAACAAATGCCGGTCTGTCAAGACGCGAAAGCACAATTCCTGGAGCCTCATTCCAAAAATTGACTTTATACATTGAAGCCAACGTGGCTAAGGCATCAGCCATCTGATTTTCAGCCCTGGGTACATGATGGAGTTCCACTCGATCAAAGAACGGAAGCAGCCTCCTGGCATAATTCATATACGACACCAAATTCGCTTGACGAGTTTCCCACTCCCCTTTAATCTGATTGATTACAAGCGCTGAGTCACCATATACGTCTAGATTCTTGATTCTCAAATCAATTGCCTCTTCTAGACCCATAATACATGCTTCATACTCTGCCTCATTGTTGGTAACTGGAAACATCAGTCTCGCAGTAAACGGGATGTGGGATCCGTGAGGAGTCGTGATGATAGCCCCGATACCACTTCCATAGGAATTAACCGCTCCGTCGAATATCAACTTCCACTGAGACTTTCTATCTGGCCCCTCACCGGGCAATGGCTCATCGCAATCCTTCGCTTTGAGAAACATAATATCCTCGTCAGGGAATTCAAACTTCATCGGCTGGTAGTCCTCGATCGGCTGCTCGGCAAGGTAATCAGACAATACACTTCCCTTAATGGCCTTCTGGGAGACGTACTGAATATCATATTCTGTTAACACCATTTGCCATCTGGCAATCCTGCCCAAAAGAGCCTGCTTCTCGAAGACGTACTTGATCGGATCCATCTTCGAAATTAGCATAGTGGTGTGATTGAGCATATACTGTCGTAGACGTTTGGCGGCCCAAGCTAATGCACAACACGTCTTCTCCAGCATCGAGTATCGAGATTCACACTCAGTGAACTTTTTACTCAAATAATAAATGGCATGCTCCTTTCTGCCTGTCTCGTCGTGCTGACCGAGAACACACCCCATACTATTCTCCAAAACCGTCAGGTACATGATTAATGGCCTTCCAGCCACTGGGGGTATCAAGATTGGAGGTTCTTGAAGATACTGCTTTATTTTGTCGAATGCCTTCTGGCAATCCTCATTCCAAGTAATCGCCTGATCTTTCTTTAAAAGCTTGAACATCGGTTCACAAGTGGCCGTGAGCTGAGAGATAAACCTTGCAATGTAGTTTATTCGGCCCAAGAAACCACGAACTTGTTTTTCTGTTTTCGGCGCTGGCATTTCTTGAATAGCTTTTATTTTCGCAGGATCAACTTCAATACCTCGTTCACTAACGATAAACCCCAATAACTTTCCGGACCGCACTCCGAAGGTGCACTTGTTAGGATTCAGCCTCAGCCTGAACTTCCTAAGCCTCTCAAAAAGCTTCAATAAGTTGACCAGATGCTCTTCCTCCGTTTGGGACTTTGCAATCATGTCATCAACATAGACCTCGATCTCATGATGAATCATATCATGAAACAAAGTGACCATTGCTCGCTGGTAAGTGGCCCCTGCGTTCTTCAGACCGAAGGGCATTACCTTATAGCAAAATGTTCCCCAGGGGGTGATAAACGTCGTTTTCTCCATGTCCTCCGGTGCCATCTTAATCTTATTGTAACCGGAGAAGCCATCCATGAACGAAAACACGGAAAACTGGGCTGTGTTGTCGACCAACACATCGATATGAGGCAACGGGAAATCATCCTTAGGGCTTGCCCTATTCAAATCCCGATAATCGACGCACATGCGTACCTTACCGTCCTTCTTCGGTACAGGCACTATGTTGGCGACCCACGGAGGGTAGGTGGTAACGGCTAGAAATCCCGCGTCCAACTGCTTCTGGACTTCTTCTTTGATTTTTACAGCCATATCTGGTCTCGTCCTCCTAAGCTTCTGCTTGACTGGAGGGCAATCCTCTCGCAACGGCAAGCGATGAACCACAATGTCTGTGTCAAGTCCGGGCATATCTTCGTATGACCAAGCAAAGACGTCACTATACTCTCGAAGCATCTCGACCAGTCTATGCTTGACATCATTCTGCAGCGCAACCCCTATTCTGACATTTCTGACGAGCTCTTCAGAACCCAGATTTACGCTCTCAATATCTTCTTCATGAGGCAGAATAACCTTTTCCTCTTGTCTCAACAAGCGGGCCAACTATTCCGGAAGGTCTTCGTCTTCATCAATCTCATCCTCGGCTTGATATATCGGGCAATCGAAGTCGTAGTGAGCCGTAGAGGGTCCAGAGTCGATGTCGTCTGTTATGTGGATCCTGCAATAACAAGGGTTAAGTTTAAAGCTAGAATATGCAGGTTAGCACGAACCTCGTTGCCATTTTACTGTTTTTCAGAATAAACAAAAAACAGGAATAACAGAGAACACAATATTTGAGTACGAAGAAAACGCCTTTGATTTATTAACAAAATACATGTACATAATCCAACAAGGCCCTGACAATAAAACCACTATGCCCCGGGCAGGACATAGGGTTGTACAAAGATTGTAAAAAGCAAATCATTACTCTTCACTTGTCAGCTGGATAATCTCCTTGATGGTCCAATTATTGAGGCGCTCGCCCGGCTTGCTTGGCTGAATCCAGGCGTCAAGATCACAATCGCTATCCCCGCTGTCCTCAGACGCTGCGTTGATGTTTTCGAAAATCACTCCGCCCTTGGTAAATAGGATTGACCCCTTCCCACGAGACGAGCTGCTAGACGAAGAAGATGAAGTTTCAGCTTCAGGAGAATACCCCAATCCAAACTTATCCTGCTTGATCGGTACCTCCAGAACATGCCCCCAGCCTGGGGTGGAACCGGCTTCGACGACGGCCCGAGCTTCTTTGAACGAGGAGAGATTCATCTCTTGCTTCTCTACGACGACAGGAGCTACCTCTTTCACCTTGACGGCTTCAAATGCTTGGCAGAGAGTTTCATGGATTTCGCCGTCCATTTCAACATATTTAAAGGATGACAAGTGGCTCACCATGATGTCCTCCTCACCACAGACAGTTACTATGCTTCCCCCGAAAGCATATTTGAGCTTTTGATGCAGCGTGGACGTCACGGCACCAGCAACATGGATCCATGGCCGACCTAAGAGGAAACTGTAGGCAGGCATGATATCCATGATATAAAAAACCGTATCGAACGTCTCCGGACCAACCTGAATCGGCAGGGTCAACTCTCCGAAAACGTGGCGCTTAGTTCCGTCAAATGCTTTCACCACCAGATCACTGGGCGTGCAAAGCACTCCACGAGTGTCCAACTTCATTAGTGCCTTCTTCGGAAGCACATTAAGCGACGAACCCGTGTCCACCAGGACATGCGACATGATTGTGCCTCTGCACTCTATTGAGACGTGCAAGGCACTGTTGTGATCTCTCCCTTTAGGAGTCAGCTCTAAATCTGTGAATCCCAGCCCATTGCCAGCATTAACATGGGCTACCACCTCTTCCAGCTGATTTACTGATATCTCCTGCGGCACGTAGGCAGCGTTCAATACCTTCAGTAATGCGTTGCGGTGCGCTTCAGAACACAGCAACAAGTTGAGAATAGAAATTTTTGACGGAGTCTGATGAAGATGATCTACAATCTTGTAGTCGCTCTTCTTGATTAACCGCATGAACTCTTTAGCATCTTTAACCAGCAAATCCTTCTCTGCCCCAGAAGGGACCTCTTCGACTGCTTTGCTTTTACCCTTATCCACAGCGTCAGCTCGGACTACTTTCTCTGCCACAACCTCAGTCGGCGCAAACACTCTTCCGCTTCGAGTAATACCACTGACCCCGGCAAGGCTCTGCACAGTCGATCCGTACGGATCTAGCTCTATCTTCTGACCATTGCAGTAGACTTCAGCGCCATAATGCCATGGAACGGCGTTAGTGCTCTCGAATGGGATTGGCCCGGCTCTGGTAATAGTAATTGTAGGCGGTCGGGGCGCAGAAATGGTAATAGGGTGACGAGGAATAGTAATGGTGGAAACTTCATCTGCCTGCTTCAGCACGACCTCCCCTGATGCACCTTCAACGCTCCGGCTGAACTGCGAAATACCCTCAGACATCAGACTTTGGATACCTTCTACCAGCTGCTTACACCCATCAGGAAGTGTAGCACAAGCCATACATAACTCTCCGCATCCAGGAAAGAAGCCCTTCTTCAGCAACTTAGCTTTGACGAAGCTAAGCGGCGTCTTCAAGTCTTTGACATCAGTCAGCAAGTCTGCACTCTCCTCTGTGATAACTGCGTTTACTCCGCCTCCCCTATGATGAGGCATAGGGTTTTTGGTAACATTGGGCACACTGTCAGAGAAGTTAATGATCTTGGCGTCTACCAGGTCCTGTACTTTGTGCTTAAAAGCTTTGCAGTTCTCAATCGTATGGCCTGGTGCCCCAGTATGGAAATCGCAAGTGGCATTTGCGTCATACCCTGGTGGTGGTGCCCCTGTCAAGGGAGCCAACGTCCTCTTTTGAACTAGCTGAAGCTGAAGCAAAGTTTGCAGAAGCTGCGCATACGACATAGGTGGAGCTTCAAAATGACGGCTTGCCAAAGGAGCCCGATTCTGATATTTCCTATACCCCTGCTGATTCTGCTGCTGCGGTTGCTGCTGCTGCGGAGCCGCTGGGATATTTATGCTAGAAATCTGCTGCTGAGGGCCCTTGCCCTTTCTTCGAGCATTAGTGACAGCACTTGCATCTCCTTCTCGGCGCTTGCCAGCGTAAGGCTTCTTACCACCTCCTCCAGCTGAGGATGATTCACCTTGAATCTTTCTGATCTTTATTCCGTTCTCGACATGCTCGCCCATAGTGATGAGGGCCGAGAATGTCCCAGACATGCCACTGACCAGCTTTTCATAGTAGATTCCAGGAAGGGTAGCCACGAACATTTGCACTAGCTCGCGCTCAACCATCGGCAGTTGAACCCGAGCAGCCAATTCACGCCACCGCTAGGCGTACTCTTTAAAGCTTTCATTATTCCGCTGTGAAAGATTCTGGAGCTGAACTCGGTTGGGGGCCAAGTCGCTATTGTACTGATAGTGGAGGACGAACGCTTCAGCGAGATCTTTCCACGTGCGCACAGTAGCGGGCTCCAGGCCCATATACCACTCGAGGGATGGACCAGAAAGGCTATCTTGGAAGAAGTGCATCAGCAACTTCTCGTCGTCAGAATAGGCAGACATCTTTCTATAATAAGATCGAAGGTGAACACGAGGGCAAGTAGTACCCTTATACTTCTCAAAAACAGGCACCTTGAACTTATGAGGTACCTTGAAGTCAGCAATCAACCCCAGCTTGGACATATCAACGCCCAATGTATTCTGATTTTCAATGTCTCTCATTTTGTCTTCCAGCGCTTTGAACCTGAGCCGAGCTTCAGCATTCAACTCTGCTTCCACACCTCTTTGAGAAAATACGTCATCCTGATGGTCCTCCAGCCACGGTTGGGGCACCAACAGATTTCCGACACCAGCATTGCCGTTAACCGGCCCTATGTTAACATTGGCTCCCAGACTACCATTGCCGACGCCTGCCGCATTGAGTCCGATATTAGTCATCAGATTGCCGTTAGCACTGCCGTTGCCCCTGGCAACAAGAACAACATTCTGTGGAACATCAACTGGAGGAGGAGTAGGCACAGCCCCGCCGTGAAGTATGCCATTACTGTCAACCCTGGAGATCAAAGGTTGAACCAAAGTACGAAGCTGGTCCTGACCATTAGCGACTACCTGCATCAGTTCCATAAAATGATCCATCAGTTCACGGAGCTCTTGAACATCTGACTGCACCTGATCCATGATCCTAATCTGATTAGCGCGAGTTGAGTAACGGTGAACGAGTCTCTGATCAATCCTGAAGACCGGAAGTAGCTCGGAACCTGTGAACCTGAAAAACTTGTCAACATTAAAGGTTAGGACAAGCAACAAAATGTATGTCATGCAAAATGCTTCATGCAGATGCATGCGTGTGTCTGTGCGCTTGAGAGATTTCCCCCGATCCTAGTGCCTTAGTACCAGTGCTGACAATAATAATAATAAGAAGAAATCTGAGCCCAATCGTGGAAACATCAATCTCATATGCCTATGGAAAGCCTATAGCATCAGCGACAGTCAACTTCGACACATCAGGGATCGAGAACTCGTACGCAACAGTCTTCCCGAGAGAGGCTGTAATAATACAATAGGAGGCGAGAGGTCCTGGATCGGGGAAACGGCACCTGTCACAGACACACGTTAATGGAATGCAAATGAACATGCAAACTAATGCAAAATGCAGGCATGCAACAATATATCCAGGTAACTGCTGCGGAGATTCTGTGTCCATAATTACTGATGAGAAGGAAACCCCAGTGTAAGACCACTGATCTGATCTGCTGAGAAAGACCTTCTGACAGGACCATATATATAAGATCAAAATTCTGTTCTGTCGAGAACAAATGCCTGATAACAAGGACCCCGGATGTATGATCAGAAAACGTCTGCTGATGAAGTCTTCAGACCCCAAATTAAAAAATCTGCCCTATCAAGAACAAACGTACAGCTGCTGATGAGATCTTCAGACCCCACTCAAAATCTGCTCCCTCCAGAACAAACCTCTGATGACAATACTCTGATCAAAACCTTCTCTATCAAGAACAGACAACCACCCGATGACAAGATCCTCTGATCAAAAACTTGCTCTGTCAAGAACAGACAAATCTGCAACTGAGAACCCTGGTACCAACATAACTGATCCACTGTCAAGAAAACCAGGTGGTCTGGAGGTCAAAGTTTCCTGCAATAAACCCAATCCCGCTCACAGGTATGGACCTAATCCACGGACAAAAGTACGACATCCTATGCGGTCATCAGCGTCACAAACTTTCATGAGTGACGATACGATTCCCAGAAGGAGTGGCATCATCAAGTCATGAAGAGGCCTCACTTAGATGACTTCCAAATGATCAGTCCCCAGAGTCGATAATCCTCACGTATGGACTCCCCTCAGATCCTCAGGACCGGAAAGGAGCACCTCTGCAAGAATCTCGTCTGAGCGCAGATTTCGTAGGGAACTGTGCCTGCTCAGCAGACAGGTTCGTCTACTACTCTCCGCAACTATGTCTAGGTGTATACTCAAGCCCAGGTCCGGCTTCTCACTCATAGTGACATCCCTCTCCCACAGCAGTACAGATAATCATATCAAACTGGAAATAAAATGCGGGAAATAAAGTGCGAGAAGTAAAAATGCGATAACTAAATGCAACCCAACAAGCAAACATACAAGCGCTAGGATTGACTCTCATAGGGAACCGAAGAACCAGAGATTCTGGGTTCGATCCCCAGCAGAGTCGCCAGCTGTCGCTTGCGCGAAAATAAGGTTCCGGCATGACAGAAGAGTCGCCACCTTTCGTTATTTATCCCTCAGAGCGGGAAAGGAAACGATCGGAAAAACCTGACGAAAAAAGGGTAAGACAAGGTCATCGCAACCATTGTCTGGGTTCGGGAGTCGGTTACGCAAGGGGAAGGTATTAGCACCCCTCACGTCCGTCGTACTCGACGGGATCCACGCTTGCTGTTTACTTGGACGGGTGGATTATAATCTATCTACCTATCAAGGCTGGCTAAAAAAGAAAAGAAAAATGACTCGGCAAAGCGTCGCACTTTATGCCTACGTATTCTCATCAGAGAATGAGAAATCAGAGTCAACGTAGTTCGGCCTACGAAGGGTTACGGGGGAAAGGTTTCTCGCTAGGACGTCGCATCCTATGCCTACGTACTTCCACACTGTATGGAAGATCAGAGCAAACATAGTTCGGGAAACTACGGTTTATTTCCTGAAAGAAGTGTTTTTTATTGTGTTTGTGATTTCAACCGCATTAGAGACTATGACCTGAGAGTGAATGCGTCGCATGTCGCCCAAAGGGTACCATACTAAACATCCAATCTCAGATAGCTTAAGGCTCGTAACGTACGAAAGAAATCATTCATGATTACTGTATCTTAAACTGTTTTGAGATGAGAAGAGAACAGGCCCAACTAGGAGGGAGACTATCAAGTCCTACTGTTATCATGCCATGGATTCATCCTATGGTTGAGGTTTAAACAGGGAACTCCTAGATGTTGTCATGCATAGGTTTCAACCTAAAAGTCTATCATCAAATCCTTATCAAAGGAAATGAGAGTCCTAAGGGATCATGTCAATGATACACCAAAACAGACAAAGCATCAGCTTGACAGTAAAATGCATGCAATGCAAGTGAGGGAGGAAATGTGTGTGGGGCTTCAGCCTCCACAAGCTCATCTCGACCTCAAGCCAGTCATGAAATAACAGTAATCATACTGAAAAATAAACAACCTGCTATCAAGCAATAAACAGTAAACTGCAATCATACAGATAAAAGAAATGAAGTGCCATCAGGCAAACAAATCACATGCTCGAGAAAGAAATTCTACATCTAAACTCTCCCTAATCCTATCCCTAAGACCAAACTCCAACCAGACTTCTAGGCAAATCCCTAAAGCAAAACCCTAATCAAAAGAAAACAATTCCAGTCTTCAAGCTTCAAAACAAGCTTACCAAAGAAAGGGAGCTAAGTAGGCAGACTCATAGTGTCTTCCTCAGGAAAGCACTAGGAGGCTTGTACTCAGGAATCATATCCTATGTGGCTCAACAACTGTGATCAGTTTACATTCCTTCTCAGGAGAAATTAAACTCACACGAAGGCTCCAACATCACTGGATATTTAAGAAATCCTACCTGAACTAGGGGAACTAAGTGAATAGACCCATAGGACCTTCCTCAGGAAAGTACTAGGAGGCTTCCACTTAGGAATTGTATCCTATGTGGCTCAACAACTGTGATCGGTTTACATTCCTCCTCAGGAGAAATTAAACTCACATGTTGGCTCCAACATCATTGGATACTTGAGAAATCCTAGATGAACTAAGGGAACTAAGTGAATAGACCCATAGGACCTTCCTCAGGAAAGTACTAGGAGGCTTCCACTTAGGAATTGTATCCTATGTGGCTCAACAACTGTGATCAGTTTACATTCCTCCTCAGGAGAAATTAAACTCACAAGTTGGCTCCAACATCATTGGATACTTAAGAAAGAGGTGAGAAGAAAGAATGAAAGTCATTCATAGTGCCTTCCTCAGGAAAGTACCATAAATTTCCCTCAAACTTCAGGATCTCAAACCTCACAAACAGAGGACAAGCTCCAACCTCTGGGTCTCTGAGTCTTGATCTACAATCTTCTCCTTCATCATGCTCCTTCAACAAGGTCTTCAAGACAAACCAAGCCCCACAACAAATTCCCAAAAATAAACCCCAGAGACAGACAAATAACCATAGAACAGTCAATACAGTCAGTCAACTTCAGAAAATACCTAAAAATACCAAAGCAAGAGGGAAAAATCTAACAATCACTCACAAGGGTCTATAACATCTACCCATAACATCCATACATGCCCATACCCAAAAATCAAGACAAAACTCTCCAAAGAAAACGAATTATTTCTCCTATGCATAACCTAAACCCTAATTAGGTACCCTAATGCTAACCTAATTAAACTAATCAAATTTTAATCTAAAAATCATGAATTAAATCCTATGGGAACTAAGATTCACTATCTAATCACACCAAAAAGAATGAATTAAAAATCCTAAGGGAAGGTCCTAAAAGAAATTCTACAAAATGGAGTATCAAACTAAACCATATAAAAAGCTATTTAAAAGAATAATACTCTAAAAATATTGAAAGAAAATAAAATGCCAATTTTATTTATTGATATTTTTCTAGACAAAATTATGAACATGTAGAAAAAACAAGAATTAAAAAAATACTAATTTTTCAATTTTCTATGAATTTTTTAATATGCAAACAATAAAAGAAATTAAAAAATTAAAAGAAAATGAATTAAAGGGGAGGGGGTGTCAAACACAACTGCGCCCAGTTCACTTTATTAGATGGGCCAGTACCAGGGGTGCGAATAGAAACTGAGTTTAGGCCCACGCGTTCAGAAAATCAAAAGAAAAATTCAAACGAAAATTAAAACGCAGACGGTGCAAAAAGCAATAGGTTTTAGTTCATTTCTCGGATTGGGCCGCGCGAGGGGTGTGAGTATCAATATCTCATTAAGCCCATAACTCATCATTAAATGAAACGGCAGCGTATTTCCCAGTCTCGTTTCCCTCCATTTCTGAGATTAAAAGATGACCGTTGGATGTGTTTAACTGGTCAATTAAAATAGAACGATCCAACGATCGTGAGTCATCGTCCCAAATGAGCATTTAGGGTTTCAGGTTTCAATGTTCATGCACGTGATTTCTTCCCACTCGTACTCCCTCGTATGGCCATGAAAATAGAAACTTCCAAGATCAATATTGCGCCATTTTCTTCCCTGAACATGATGGTACCAATAGTTTCTCCTGAAGCTTCCTAGAATTCGCAAACAGAATGCACGAAAACTAGGGTTCCACCATACTTCTCTGATGTCAATTCTTCCAGTTCTTGATCCTAAGGGCACTAACTTGTTCTATGCACTACACTGATCAATCTTTGCTATACCATATCCATTAATACTCCCTACACAACTTGTTCTTGGAAACTAAAGAAAAGGTGACCTGCCATGGAACCTCATGGATCTTCCTCTAACTCTCAGAAAACCTTCCTCTAACCTAGCATGTTATCTTTTCACCTAGAATTCTAACAGAAAGTACCTAAATAAGGAGGTATGGAGCAAGTTACCAACCTGTCAAATGGTGATGGTGAGTGATGCTACGGCTTGATTCAAGACTTGTAATCTCCTCCAGATGCTCCTCCAATGGTGGATATCTTTCTGTTTGCAAGAATCTTGAAGAAGAGAGCTTGTAGAGATCAAATCGAGCTTGAATTGCACTTGAAGGAAACCTTGAATATCTCTTTCTCCTCTCACTCTTCACCAATATATTCACCAACTTTCACCAACCTCTTCCTTCATTGGGATCTACTCAATTTATAACCATCCATAGAATCATCTAGGAACTTCTAGAATCATCTAGAAAGTGATGGAAATTCTCTTTTAAGGACATATTGTATTATCTCCTTTCATGCCTTAAGCCTTTCAATCTTGTGTCAAAAACTCCTTACAAGAGATATTGGGATTGGATGATTGAAAAACAAGCTTGGTTTTGCCTTATGTAGAGTTTTGTCAAGTTGCCTTATGATGCAAGAATGAACTTTACAAAGCAACCTCCATTTTTAAGCTTCAAATCAAAAATCTACTTGAACCATTGTTTTTAAAATGAATTTTGGATTCAAAATGACATATTGGATGACCTATTTTGGATTTGTACATCTCCCAAACCAATTTCCAACTTGGATTCATTTAACTTATAAGTCATTTTTAGGTCATTTTCAACCATTCTTGAAAATCCTTGCTACAAGCTTTTTCAATAACTCATTACCTTTTTTATAGGCTTAAAATCCCATTTTGAACAACTTTTATGTTTTGAGTTTTTTCATTTGAGGCTTGGAAATAGGAGATATGGCCTTTGCTTAAAATGACCTATAACTTCCAAATGACCAAAATACCCCTGTCTTGTTCAAACCATAAGTTGAGTTCTACAAATCCTATCAAGGACTTCTAGTACTCTATAGAAAGCTAAGAAGATGCTCTTAAACATTCATGTTGACCAAGAGATTATAGGAATCATCCTACTAGGGCAAAAGTTGTCTGCAAGTTGGGTGACTTTCAAGAACCCAGATTCACACACCTCAGATGACCTGTAATTTGTCAAAACCATAACTTGAGCTCTGCAAATCCTATCAAGGACTTCTACCACTCAAATTAAAGCTACGAACAATCTCTACAACATTAATGTTGTGGGGAAGATGAGATGACAATCACATCTTGAGCTAAAACTACCTGGAAGATAAGGATCAAACTAGGGGATTTTACACTGTCCATCCTTAGAAACCCTAGCTTAAAACTTCTCAAACTCCTCAATCATGATGAGTTGGTCTAGGTATCATCCTTATAACATCTCAATACATCATTCCATGATCACATGGCCCTTGGATTAGGTCTCAACCTTCTCCAAATCTTCAGCTGATCTAGGATTGACCCAGTCAAACCCTAATTCTACCATTCATGATTGAATCTTCTGAATTCTTGCATAATGACCTCTCTGGGCTTCATGATGGCTTTCAAGACATCTCATAAACTTTCTCAAAGCTTCAAGTTCATTCTCAAAGTCTCTGAATCATCTGAGGAGTTCCCACAACTCTCAAGCTATGAAGCACACAACCTTGGTTTCAACCAATTCCTCTGAGGATCTCTTGAACTTTCTGATGAAGGTATCAAACTTCAAACACTTGATGGATGAATAAATGTTGGTCGAATTTTGGGGTGCAACACCGTGTCTATGCAGGCTGAATTTGAAATGAGCATGATGGGAGAACTTAGATTCTTTCTGGGAATCCAAGTAAATCAGACTCTAGAATGCACATATATTCACCAGACTAAGTATGTCAAAGAGCATCTGAAGAAGTTCAATCTGAATGAAAGCAAATTGGCAAAGACTCTAATGCATCCTACAAACACACTTGGTAAGGAAGAGGTAAGTAAGAAAGTTGATCAAAAACTTTACAGAGGTATGATTGGATCTCTCTTATATTTGAATGCTTCTAGACTTGATATTTTATTCAGTGTTTGTCTGTGTGCTAGATTCCAATCAGATCCTAGAAAATCTCACTTAACAGTTGTTAAGAGGATTCTAAGATATTTGAAAGGTACTACTAACGTGGGTCCGTGTTACAGAAGATCTGATGATTATATATTAGTTGGATTCTGTGATGCTGACTATGCTGGAGACAGAATAGAACGTAAAAGTACTTTTGGAAGCTGTCAGTTTCTTGGAAGTCATCTGATCACCCACAATTGCACTTTCAACAACAGAGGCAGAATATATTGCTGCTGCTAGTTGTAGCACCCAGATGCTCTGGATGAAAAGTCAGCTGGAAGATTATCAAATTTTTGAGAGTAACATTTCTATCTTCTGTGATAATACTTCTGCTATATGCTTATCTAAAAACCCTATTTTACACTCTAAAGCTAAGCATATAGAGATTAAACATCATTTCATCAGAGACTATGTTCAGAAGGGTTATTAATCTAAACTTTGTGGATACAGATCATCAGTGGGCTGATATCTTTACAAAACCCCTTGCTGAAGATAGATTTAAATTTATTCTGAAAAATATTAGTATGGACTTCTGTCCAGAATAAAATATTCATCAGATGATATTTTTCCTCAGATGGTAAATGTCTAAACTCTGAAGTATTTCTTCATTTCAAGTCCTTGTTTATTAATTTGTGTGAAAATCTGAACTAACAAGGCTCAGAAGATCTGAACATTGTCTAACGTTTCATTTCTCAAGAAGTTTCAGAGGCACATGCAAGCAAACACGTGTATCTCAGAATCTGGAAAGATAGAGTGCACCATACTGAATTGACGTTTGAGGTATTGCTTTGAAAATCTAAAATCTCTTGATTTTCCCCCCATCTGTCAGAATCATAAATGCTTGATATGATTTTATTCTTTGACTTAATTGCTTGATATGATTATTTTCACTTCATTAATTGCTTAAGTGTACGCGTGAGATTCTGTGTGACCTTTGCTTGTCCAATTTTTTTCTATATATTCTCACAACACTTCACATTTCACACTTTCCACCATCCATCACTCTTATCATATGCATTTCTATCTTCTTTATTGCTTCCATCTCATTTCAAAACCCAAAACCTCACGTAAACCCAGACGTATCTCAAGAACATCAATGGCATCATCATCTTCAACATCTGCTCAGATGCAAACCTCTACTGCTGCTGTGTTATCTCCAAATGCTACTACATCATCTCCAACTGCTGTTGTGTACAAGGAACCAGTGAGAACTCTTTTCACTCCAACAAAGGATCTTGAAGTTCTGTGTGAAAACTTTGTGGATTTTGCTTCCATTGAAGAAAATGGTTTTGATCTCAAACCAACCATTAAAACTCAAAACTGGGCAAAGTGCTTTGACAGGTTGATGGGTCCTGTTTATCCAACATTGGTGAAGGAGTTCTGGATACACGCCCAAGTTTGCCCTAAGTTCATTCATTCTTCTGTTCTTGGAAAGGAGATTGTTATTACTGAGAAGTTAATCAGACAACTGATTAAGTACAAAGAAACTGATGGAATCACAAGTATGCCAACTGCTCGTGTGGACTTGGCTGATGTTTTTCAAGAGGTCTGTGTTTCTGGGGAACCATCCAACAAAGTCAGATATTTGAAGCTTGTTTATAGAATCTGGGCTAAGATTTTCATGAGCTCTATTTTTCATAGAAAATCTTCAAACTCTCCAGATTATGTCAACACAGAACAACTGTATTTCGTGTTCTGTATGAGTAAAGGCAAGAAGGTGGATCTGCCTTATCTTCTGTTCAGTCATCTTCTGAACCACATAAAGGAAACAAGAGAAGAACTAAGAGTTAAGGATGGAAAGATCAGAAATTGGATCCCTATGGGAAGGTTGATATCAGACATTCTAACAGAGAATGGTATTGTAAAGCATCTGACTGATGCTGGGTTGACAGATGATCTGTCTTACATTGTAGGATCTGTCATTAATGGGAATACTCTGAAAAAGGATGAAGGTCATCTCAGAGCTTGCTGGCAAACCTAAGAAGATTGACTCTGAAGAAGTCAGCAGAAGGAGGATTTCTATAGCAGATTTTCCCATGTTCAGTGCAGATGAACCTATGGAAATCATTCTGTCATTCATTTCTGACTGTTTGAGAAATGGTATTCCTCTGCCTGCCAACATTGTATAGAAGGAAGGAGAAGTGTTGCCAAATCTTCTGAGAGAAAGGCGCAAGAAAAGGAAAGTTGAGGAAGGATCTGTTGCACAGCCTAAGAGGAAAGCCTCTGATGCTGTTGACAAGCCTGAGAAGGACAAGAAGCTGAAGGAAACTCCTCCAGAAGCTAGTTTGGAGGAAATAAGAGAAATAATTAAACAGGTATTAACATCTGATCCAAAACCATCTGTCCCTTCACCCTCACCTTCACCTCCACCATCTCCTCCTCAACCATCTGGACCTCATACATCTGAACCCATTTCATCTCCTCATACACATTCTCAACCATCTTCTATTCAACAACCATCTGAACCCCCTCAACAAAAATCATCTGAACAACAACCACAACAACAAACATCATCTGAACCACAACAACAAATACCATATGAACCACCCTCTTCTACTCAACCACCAGTAGAACCAACCATCCAAAATCCTGAACCCTCTATCCCACAACCATCTGAAGACATTCTGGATGTGCAACCCATTGCAACCATGTATGTCTTATCTTCCACTTTATGTCATTCAACTGAATCATCTAATTCTGATGAATATGAAGTTCCCTCACCAACTTGCTTACAAATTCCTGACCCTTATAAACCACTACCATCTGACCTACCTGCTTCTAAACAACTACATCTTCATCTTGATCTTCGTTCCAAATTTAACTTCACAAACTTTATACCATCTTCATCTGATGTTGTTACATCAACTCCATCTGATGTTGATAATTCTACACCTCATCTCACCACACCACAACCATCTGAACAAACACCATCTGAACAACCACCATCTAAACAACCACCATCTAATCAAACACCTCCTAAACAAACTCAAACAAAACCTGAACCTTCACAAAAAGTCTTCCTAGAAGACCATCTGAACCCCAAACCCAGATCAGATGTTTATACTTTGCTTAAAAATTTCAAGAAGGAAATGCGTATAGGGATTGCTTCTGTAGAGAAAGAGTGTCTGTCTAGTATGGATCCTGCTGAATCTGAAGCTTCTTGGAACAGACTCATATCAAAGTTCAACACTGCTGCCTCTGATCTCAGGACAGTTTGCACTGATGATGCAAAGGCAAAGTTTGCTAAAATGGTCAGACAAACTCTGTTAAGCATTCTCATAACACCAGTGCTACTTCTAGAAGATGCTCCTGCTGAAGATTCTTCATCTGAAGATACTGCTCCAATGATAAAAGATACTCCTGATCCTCAGACTGCATCTAACATGGAGATTGATCATCCTAAGGCAACTGCATCTGCTTCTGCACCCTCTGCATCTGAAATGAATATTGAGACTCCAGATGTTGTTCAAGAAGTTAAGGAAATCAGATCATGGATGGTAAAACAGGAACAGACTACTGAGGAGATCAAAACTTGGATGGCTAAGCAAGAAGAGTCTACTGCAAAGATTACTGATCTTCTGACCTTGATTGCATCTCGCCAGCCCTAGTTTTTCTTTTCCATGTTTTTTGCATTCTTGTTTGCGCCTGTTTTCTGTTGTTTGTTTTTTCTGCTTTATGTTGTTTTGCTTTCAATCATCTGTTGTTTGAACATCTTATCTTTTGTTCTTTTTGAATCTGAATGAATCTAGCTGTTTTGTTTTTCATTTGTCTGTTATTTTCTTTTCTTCTATTATCTTTTCTGTTTTTTAAAATCTTTTTGATTATGACAAAAAGGGGGAGAAAAAGAAAAAGAATCTGATTGTTCAATCCATAAGTAATACTAAAATTAAATTCAGACATATTTTTAACTAACATTAAATTTTAAGACTTTCAGATTTTATTGTTTCATCTAACAAAAATTCATTGAAAGTTACCCTGAGAATTACCCAACCAGGCTCTGATTCTGGAAGATAAACCAGACTCTTTATTTGAAAGAATTCATCAGACCCTGATTCTAGAAAGCATCCAAGATCTAATTATTAATTTTTAACAAGGATTCCTACCAGGTTCTGAAATATACTCAAGAAAAAAGGGAAGTGTTCTCTTCTATTAGAGTATTTATTTCAGGGGGAGATTCTTTATCTCAGGGGGAGTTATATATTTTATTCTCTGTATTGAACAAAATTTCCTATGTTTTGTCATCATAAAAAAGGGGGAGATTGTTAGAACACATATTAGTGTTTCTTATATCTCTATGTTTTGATGATAACTCTTATGAAATTTTGTATTAAGAAAATATATACTCTAAAATCTGTTCAAGTATTATTGTTTCAGGTATTAAATTGAATACTCTTAAAGAAGCAAAATACATAAGTACAAGCAACTACGCAAGGCTCTGAAGCATCAGATGCAAGACAATCAAAAAACTCTGAAGCGCTGCCAGAAGAATCTGAAGCAGAAGCTGCAGAATAATCTGGAGCGTATCTGAAAGAATTATATGAAGAGTTGAAAGCTTTGATCAAATCAGACTCTGAAGTTCATTTCATTGCAAGAACAGAGGCTCTGATAATCAGACTCTGATCAAATTAATATTCACGCTCAAAGCACTTACTGCTGCATACTCTGATGAAGACTCTGATCAAGATTGAGACTTTGATATATCAAGTTTTGATCATCTATCAAGCTTTGATCATCTTAAACATTTGGCTATGATCATCTCAAGTATTTCATTCCTTTTAAACTTGTTACAAGTTCTGAAGTGCAGATTATGAAGACTTCATCCTGAAGGAAGCTTGTTGAAGAAGCTGTAAACCTGATTGGACGTAGTGCTACTTCCAAAGTAACCAACAACTATTTTGTCCAATGAAGAGACGTGGTGCAAATCCCAAAGCTTCTACAACCATACTTTTCCTGTAGAAAGCATGTCTCTGCCCATACCTTTTGCTGATGAAAAGTCTTATATTTGAATATAATATACTCAGCTGCACATTATTCAAAGCACCTTGAAAAAGCTATAAAAGGAGAATTTCTACAACATTTTGAAGTGGCTAGCTTATTTAGAAAGAAATATTCATACACACGCTTGAAGTATCAAAGTGAAATCTCTCAAAGTTCATATACATTTGTTCTATCATAAAACTGTATAGTTTTATTTGTACTTAATCTTAAGTGTAATTATCACTGTTGTGATACAACTTATTAGAAGCATTTAAACACTTGTTTAGTTTACATTAATTTGTAAGAAGTTCCTTGAGAAGACCAAGGTGTGGTCAGTAGTTCTTGAGAAAACTAAGACAGTTTTTCTTAGTGTTTACTATTGTAATCAGTTGATTAATAGTGGATTAAGTCCTTGTAGAGAAAGGAAAATAATCTTTGATAAGGTGGACTGGAGTAGTTGAGTTCAACGAACCAGGATAAAAATCTTGAGTTGTTTTTATTGGCATATTTCTTAAAACTCTTATTCAACCCCCCTTCTAAGTGTTTTTCTAACCTTCACACATGGCCTGTAACTATTATGATTTATAACCTACCTCCATGGCTATGTATGAAGCATAAGTACATGATGTTATCTATGTTAATTTCTGGCCCTAAACAACCAGGGAATGACATAGACGTATACCTGAAACCTTTAATCGAAGACTTAAAGAGTTTGTGGGAGAACGGTGTGGAGGTTTATGATGGATATAGGAAAGAAAGTTTCAATTTGAGGGCAATGTTGTTTGGCACAATTAATTATTTTCCAGCATACGGAAATCTATCGGGGTATAGCATTAAAGGTCAATGTGCGTGTCCTATATGTGAAGAAAACACAGATTGGACGCGGTTGGAATTTGGTCAGAAGAATGTCTTTCTCGGTCATCATAGATTCTTAAATTCTAGTCATCACTACCGTGGATGGAGAAAAACATTCAATGGAAGTTCAGAACAACTTAGAGCTCCACCTACATTGACCGGCGAACAAATTTTTGAAAAGGTGAAAGATGTGAGTACTCAGTTTGGTAAGCCTTTTGCACATAGTATTGTCACACGTGGGTGGAAGAAGAGGTCAATCTTGTTTGAGTTGCCGTATTGGAAGTCGTTGTATGGAAGTCGTTGCCCGTGTGGGAAGAGATGGAGTCGTTCAGGAAGAAGTTTAACAAGTGTTTGAACGATGTGTAAGTACAACATTAGTTTTGTTAGTAACTGATCAAAAGTGTATAATATATTTATATATGCTTTTATCTATATTTCAGGAGACTCTATCCCAGAGTATAACTCCAGCTGAGGACGAGGATTGCAGGAGCATACTGAGTCAGGTGTTAAATATCCATGAGTATTCTGGGCGTGTGAGGGGTAGGGGATTTGGCGTTACTCCATCACAGCTGTATAAGAAGCCAACGAAAAAAAATCCTACCAATAAAGAAGTGATGGATACGTTGGAGGAATTGAAAGCCTAGATTCGGGAATTACAGAAGGATAAAGAAAGATACATGTCGGAAAGGCGCGGTCCAGAGGGTAAAGATGCTAGTGAAAAAGATAGTATCGGTTGTCCGCAGAAGCTTCCAGAGGTAATTGTATATATTACATTGAAATTAATTAATTTAACACAATTTTCTTAATTGACACATTAATCGGCATCATTATTTGTTTAGGGCATTTCACCTTGTCGTCTATATTTATCGTCACCGACTTATCGCTTGGTTGGCAAGGGAAAGGTGCATAACAATGTGGGAGAATTACTTCACCATAAACCGCTCCCTCCTGTATATTTAAAAGTATCAATTGATATTGCGTTAAAGGGGGGTGCGTTATTGCCTATACCAAATGAAGTTTCAGACGCAATAGTGGTGGGAGACGCAATAGGAGCGTATGTTGCATGGCCGACAAATCTCATTTACATAGATGATGAGGTATGTTGAACACCATTATGAACCTAGCTAATCTCATATTCAAATGTTCCTCGATTTTCTTATTTTCTTATTTACATTTACATTTTCTTATTTTCTTATTTTCTTATTTTTATGATGATCTTAGACTCCTACAAAATCCAAATCAAAAGATGATAGAATTATTGTGCGGGATACCGATTCAGCTGCATCAAAGAAACAGGTACTAATACAGTTACATGGTTATCTTATTATACATTATTTACTGAAATTATATATGACTTTTAGGTTCATGATTAGCAGTTGCAACAAGTCAGCAAGGATAAGATGCCTGAAACTTCCAAGGTGCCCAACAAAAAAAAGACCGAGTCAAAAAAAGCATATGTTCCTCGATTTAGGATGTGCCTTGAAACATATATAGGAATAATAGATGTGGTTGAGGGTGGCATCCGTCAAATACCTATGGAGGAAGGTATTTTCGGTTTTTAATATCCCGAAACACTTGCTAAGGAGGATTTTGACCAGGTTTTCCAACATTCTGAATTGGGCGTCGGTGTTATGCATTCCTACATCAGGTACTCCGATCCATTTTAATTAAATAATTGAACATTTTAAATTTTTCTCATTTAACTGAATATTCTAATGTTGATTATGTTTTTCTTTTAGGCTCCTGTATGACAAGTTGTTGGTCCCGCATGATTTGACTTCCATATTCACATTCTTATCTGCTAGCTGTATCAACGCACGGGCCATAGAGCACACACCAGATACTGTCAAAGATTACATGGTCCAAAGATTTATGGCCGCGACTACAGAGAAGTTGTTCTTGTTGCCATATAATACTGGCCATGGGTTAGATTTTATTCTAAATTTATTTATTATAATTATTCTATTTTTGCCATTAATCTATATAACATTTCTGTCTAAACTATTGTCTTATTTTATAGTGGACACTGGTTGTTGCTCGCGATTAATCCGATGAAAGAAATATTGTATTATATAGATTCATTGGATGGCGATACAACAAAATATCCTGATCTGAAGAACATGGTTGATACGTAAGTGATGAGATATATTATTCTAAATAGTTATATATCTTTATTTATTATGTGACATTGTTCTAAATATGCGTTTATATTATGTTAGAGTTATACAAATATTCAGAGCCCAAAGAGATGCAGCAGTACCAAAAAGGAAGGCTAACAACATCAGCTGGATCAGAGTGGAGGTATATTTTCGCATGTTTGACTGTTATAGTGGTTCTACTTGATAAAACTATTTAAACTATATATACTGATAAATGTTCGTTTGTTTTTTCCATTTACAGTGTCCTCGTCAGTGCAATGGGATTGACTGCGGATATTTTGTATTGCGCTTTATGAAGGAAATTATTCTTTCAGGTCAAATAGAGATTCCAATCATGGTATGGATCAATTCATAAGTTATATGATTCATTTTGATAATTAACCGATATTTCATTTGAGTAATTAGTTTTAAAATTAAATCGTGCATGTTCTGTTATATTATATAGTACTTTGATGAATACAAGTACGGTACTTACTCGAAAGCAAGATTGGAAGAAATTAAGGAGGAACGGTGTCAATTTATTCTTGAGTTGAGAATTGTATAACATATCTATTTGTAAAGTTATCGGATGTGTAATTATATGTGAATTGAATGTATTTTGTGATGTTGTAATATATTTAAGCAGGTTTATGTGTATTAAAATGGTTATGGGCAAAGTGATGAATACACATAAATAAGGCCAAAGTAATTGTTATATATAAGGCCAAACTGTTGAATTAAAGGCCTGAATTATAAGCAGGGAATGTAATTGTTATAAGCAGGTTTATCGAAAAATATATAAAAAATATTATTTAAAAAAAAAATTTAAAAATCGTGAAGAATAGACAGCGCTTTTAAAAAAAGCGATGCTAAAGGGTGCAAAGAGAGGCCAAAAAAGCGCTGATATAGGTTGGAAAAGGGGTGGTCTATGAAAGCGCTTCAAAAAGCGCTGCTAAAGGGGGTCTAAGACAGCGCTTTTAAAAGTGCTGCTAAAGGGAGGGAGGAAAAAGCGCTGCTATAGGGTTGAAAAAGCGCTGCTAAAAGCGTTGTTGAAGGGAGGGGAATGGGGAATAGGAAGCGCTTTTAAAGCGCTGCTATAGGGTGAAAAAAGCGCTGCTAAAAGCGTTGCTGAAGGGATCCTTTAGCACCGCTTTTTCTTTAAAAAAAGCGCTGCCTTTACCTTTAGCAGCGCCACTTTTGGCAGCGCTTTTAAGCGCTTCTAAAGACCAAAAAAAGCGCTTTTAAAGGTCTTTTTGGCATAGTGAACTCGGGACACACACACAAGAACCTAAGGCGTAGGAGCAAATGCGTCGTATATCACCCAAAGGGTGCTACGCTAAACACTCTAGACGATTGAGGGGAGACCGCTCAATTGTCATTTCCTATGTATCTAACGCTACAACTCACAACACTCGACGGTTGCACGAAGACTTGAATAAAAGAGATGTTATCGAACGAAGCGGTTCCGTTGGCCCTCGACATTGTGCGCAAGCTCCATTCCAATCTTCTCCTCTCTGGATCCTTGATGATGACGTTTTGAATCAGAACCAATGTAACGCTAAACCGTCATGATTTGACTTATAAGAGAAATCAAACTCTAAGAGGTAGCGTATTGATATCCGTGTCAAAGACAAGATAGAGAAATGATATTGAGAATCATTCTCCAATTGAATCATGTCACACGACCAACACAGAATAAAATCAAAGTAAAATCAGATAGCAGAAGAGAAATGAGGAGAGAAATCCAACAACGCATGAAATAATATTCTACTCCTAAAATAGGCAATAAATCCTAATAGAAAGCTCTAAAGACATTACGAGGAAATTGCATATAGAAAATAAAATGGAAATTCTACATGAACTCTATATATCCTAAAAGAAAATAGAAAATAAAACTAGAATCTATTACAAAGCAATATCCAATACAAAAAATAAAAAATAAAAGGAAAGGGGGTTACGGCAGCTAAACAGGGGTACAACCTGAAAAAAACAATTGGGCTTGAGCCCACAATACACCAGCCAAAGAAAACAAAAAAAAAGGGGAAACGGGGGTGCGTTACGGAAACGAAGGGTGTGAACTGGAAAAAACCATTGGGCCAAGGGTTCGCGAAGCCCAAAACGAGAATAACCGGATGGGGGGGATCACAATGGAAACGGAGGGTGTGAGTCCAGAAACTGAACGTTGGGCCCAAGGCCCACTGACCATTTGGGATGCCATCCACTTTCCCTTCGTCTTCCTTCAGCAGAGGAACACAAACCCTAGCTTCTCTGCAACCTCTGCCGCCGTTTTACCACTCTCCTTCCAGCTAAACAACACAAATTCGTCAAAAATCCCTAAACCTGAAGGAGTTATCTTAAATCTGGAGATTGTGAAGATGAGTTGATGCCACTTAGGGAACGAAGAAGTTTGTTGAAGATCCATTGCACTTTAGGGATTGGATTCATGGAAGACGAAGATCTGGTGATGGGAGGATCTTCGAAGGCGGGTTCAGATGAAGTTGCATGTGAAGATTTGATGACAGTCCTTGAAGCTTCTGGAAGTTTACGGACGAGGGACATCGATGGAGTTGGAAGAAACTTGAGGTTGACGAAGATCTTGACTAGATCTTGAAAATAGTTATGAAGAGTCTTGAATATGTCGATGAACATGCGAAGAAGCCTGGAGATCTTGAAAAACACCGATGGATGAAGATCTAGGAGATTACCTAAGAAACATGATGAAGATTGTTAGAACTCGGTGGAAGACGGATGCATCTTGATGAAGTTTCCGGAAACTTCTGATGGATGAATCACTGATAAAGATTCGAGTGAATCTTGATGGAAAAACTGGAAAATGGATGGATGCGGATGGTTGAGTTCTTGCAGATGATGAAGCTTCATGTTGGATTTCTGGAAATATTGCATGAACAAGGATGAAGGTTCATGCATGGTTTTCTGGAAAACGTATGAGGAACACGATGAACATCTTGATGGATCTAGAGATAATCGCCAGAAAAAAGATGAACAAGTGATGAAGGTTCTTGGATTTCTGGAGACGCGATTGATGAACTTGATGAATTCTGGAGGTTTCTGGAAAATATGTTTGGATGAGCATGAATGTTGCGAAGAACACCATGAACATCCTGAAGAACGGATGAATGTTAATGCAATTTCTTGCGCGGTTTCTGGAAAGAATTATGAACATGAATGGAGGCATGAAGATTTCGGCGAAGGATGCTTGAATGCAGCGATGAAGATGATGACTGCTTTACAGTTTCCGGCGAGAGGGAGCGGTTACTGGTGAGATGGCCGTTGTGTTGATTTCGTCGGCGAGATGTCGCCGATGTTTGCACGTGATGACGGAGGGGACGCCACCTAGAGGGACGCATGGCAGTGCATGGGAGAGAGAGGGGATGAGGGCGCTACGTGGCGCGTTGTGGGGTCATAAAGTTGTGACGCGTCATCTATGCAGAGAGAGAGAGAGAGAGGTTCTTATATGCAGACAAGTGTCCTGGACTGGACTGGGCCTGCGAAATCAGGACAATTGGCCCACAAAAGGACGAAAATGGACTAAACGTGATTAAAAATGACTCAATTAATTCTGACTCAATTATTGCCTAAGACTGATTAAGGACTTATTAAATTCTGGATTAGAACTAACTAAGAATTAAATTCTAAAACACCCTAATAATGATTAACGTGACCTCTTATTAATGCTGCCAATTAATGAAACTAAAACCTATCAAAATCCTAATTGGAAAATCTGATTACTAATTAAATGATATTCTAATTAAATCCTATTTATCTAGATCAATTAAAATCTATATAATACCTAAAGAATTAAATCTAAAAAGAATTTAAAACCTATTAATTTCTAAAACAAATCAATTAATATCTAGAAACTTATAAAAAATAGAAAAACTATTTAAACCTAATAATATCTAAACATTATTTAGAATCTAAGCAAAATCTATTTAATATTCTAGAAAAACAATTAACCTCTAGAAACTATTTAAAATTTATTTTCTAAATTTAAAAATTAAGGAAAAAATTCTAGAAAATGCAATGAAAATCAATCAAATCAATTAAAAAAAGATGCGAGAATATAGCGAAATAAACGGTAAAAACCGGACACCGAAATATCCTAAAAAATAACAACGTAGACCGAATCATCAGGACGAGCACAAATTCCACAACAAAACCTGCTTATTCGAACTGGTATGAAATGCCTGAAACGCCAGGAGAAGGCTGTAATCCCGATAAAGTCAGACTGACTAACGAAATACGCAGAATGCGATATGCGGATGCAAAATGCAAAAATGAGTCGAAACATAAGCCAAATACAAGAACTGGTTGGTCAAATTTTGGGGTGCAACAGGAGGATTCTTACAAAGAATTACCACAATTTTCGTTAGCACTTAAGACATACACACTAGGAACTACTACAATCATGCAGACAGTGCTGACATGTAAGCCAAATGGAACTACTGTTGATGGAAATGCCATATTTTACTGACTCTTTTAGTCGTTTCAACCATGCATAAAAGGGTTTGCATTCTGTAAACCTATTATTCAAATTGATGGAACATGGCACTACAGAAAATACAAGGGCGCTTTGCTTATGATTGTTAAACAAGACGACAACAATAATGTCTTTCTCATAATCTTTTCCCTGGTTAAGGGTGATACAACCTCTGCTTAGAGTTTCTTCCTTAAGAATCTCAGAACACATGTCGCTCCACAGGCCAATCTCGGTTTGATTTTTGTCAGGCATGCTGCTACTGAGAGTGCTTACAATAACCATTATAACGGGTGGCATAGTCCTCCTTCTACCCATGTATATTGCATTAGACATATTGCACAAAACTTCATGCGTGCAATCAAAGACAAGAACCTTCGCAAAAAATTGTGAATGCTGGGTATGCTCTAACTCAACCATCATTTCAATACTATGTTGCACCCCAAAATTTGCTCAACCTTTTCTTACCTGGTTTATGTTTCATTTTCATTAACATTTGCATAGTTCTAACATTTGCATATCATAGCATGATATCATTTAGCAGGGGATCAAGTTTGATTCATGTCAAGAGAAGCCTAGCCAGAGGTCTTACTCAAGTTTGAAAAATCATCAAGGTCAACAAGAGTTGGTTTGGGGTTTTGAGAAGTTTGAATGCTTATATGTGGATTTTTCTCCTATCTTGAGGATTATTGAAGACCATCAGTGGGATGTGAAGCTTGGATTGTGAATATAGGATGTGTATAGATCTCATGGAGTGCCTAGA
Organism: Lathyrus sativus; assembly: GCA_963859935.3. Lineage (NCBI taxonomy): Eukaryota > Viridiplantae > Streptophyta > Magnoliopsida > Fabales > Fabaceae > Lathyrus > Lathyrus sativus. Next base: position 383,533,191 of record OZ012739.1, read on the forward strand.
GGGCCATGTTGAAGCTTAATCAAGTCATTGTGCCAAGTGTAAGAGCCACAGTTGAAGGTGCTGCAACTAGGGTTTCATCTGGGTAATCCTAAGACAAATTGAGCAAATTGAAGAGGGTCAAAGCCCATTTCTGAGTCATTGAGATCTTGAAATGATATGTCAAAGCATTTGAGACATTGTTTCAAGTCTAATCAAGAAGAATCAAGAGTGGTTGGAGTTGCTAAGTCAGGGTTCCTAGGGTAAAATCCCCTATTTAGTGCTAAACTTCCAAGCCATGTAAGTCAAGATATAAGTCTCAAATGACTTTGACCTCCACATGAATGTTGTAAAGTATGTTCATAGATTTAATTTGAGTACTAGAGTTCATCCATATGATTTATAGAACTCAAGTTACAAGCCAGACAAGTTACAGGTCCTCAGATGCATCTGAAATTTGTCTACGAAAATCATCTGACTTCCAAGTCATTTTAGCCCTAGAAGGAAGTTTCATCTGAACTTTGGACAAACATGAGAGTTGTTCCTCATGATCTTAGCTTTCCAAAAAGTTATAGAAGTCCCCATTCTGATTTGTAGAACTCAAGTTATGATTTTTGCAAGCCAGGGGTATTTTGGGAAAGTAAGATTATAGGTCATAAAAATTATAGGTCCATTTCACCAACTTGCACACTTCAAATGAAAATATTTCCAACATGAAACTTGCTCCAAATGGTGTCAATTGGTCAACAAAACACTAAGAAGTCCTGGAATTGGCTTGAAGTGAGATTTTGATTTTTGAATTTTCATAAAAGAATGAGTAAAATGAGAAAATTGGAACTATTTGATTATGGATCATTTTTGCGCAAGTGAATACATATTTTTGAGTAGAAGACATGTTCTAAACACATTGGCATTTCCAGAATTTTGATTTGAGGTCATTTGCATAGACATTTCCAAGGTTACTTTACCATGAAGTTACATAATCAAAAACAACCATTGAGATGAAATCAAGGAACAAATCCTAACCATTCACATCCCATGTGATACCAGCAAGCAAAATGCACCATTTTGGAGTGGTCTTCATGAGCAAATTCGTGTACTTTTTCAACGCAAAAAGTGGTGAAATTTGATTTTTGAAATTGGGCTAAACAAGCTTCCAGTGGGCCTCTTTATCATTCAAATCCACCATATAAATGTTTCTGAACATGAGTCAACCCTAGGAGCACGAATTTGGAGCAAGAACCATCTCAAAAAAGTGAAGAACAAGTCAAATTCGTTTTTGGAGAAAGAGCAAGTTTCAAGATAAATTGTGAATTGAGAAAGCTTCCTTGAAGGATTTTGAACGATTCTGGACCATTAGTTGCAAGCTCAAACAAGGATTAAAGGCTCAGTGGAAGTTCTCCACTAGGTAACTTTATTTCAACCATACACTCTCAATATGCCATGTTTCTTTGCCATTTTCGTTGCATTGTAACCTTTGAAGCATGTAGATCATTTATATGTCCATTTGGTTGTTGTTTATGATGATGTTTGGTTGGTGCTCAAAACTTTTTGAAGTTGGTATAAACTTATTTTGCATGATTTTACTTGTTTCTTGCTTGATCTATGATGTACATAAGCTCTAGATGTTAATGGAACAATTTATTTTGAGTTTTAATGAACTTGAGTTTTTGGTGGCAAACTTTGTTTGCTTCGTTTTTCTTTTATGGTGCATTATTAATGATTTTTGAGGTTGGATTTGGAATCTACGCGACGATTAGATGAATTTTGATGTAAAATTTGTTAAAAACGGAGCAAAATTGCATTTTATGTGTTGTTGTTCATGAACATGGTGGTTGGAGCCACGGAAGAAGATGACCGGAACTGTTCCGGTGGTGGTTTCCGGCTGTGGGATAGGGAGGCTGCGTGGCCGTTATATGGAGAGGGAAAAGGAGACCGAGTCTCCCAATCCAAGGGCGCAGGAGGCGCCACATGGCCACACGCCTAAACGGAGTTGTTTTGGCTAGAAAGGGGAGGCTGGACGCGCGGGTTCAACTCCCGCTGGGTGCATTTGCCACTTTGCCATTTTCTTTTTGTTGTTTTATTTCTTTTGATTAACTATTTGTTTGTTGTTTTCTTTATTTATTTTCGTGGGCTTAGTGCTGCATACTTTCTACACCCCCTTTTCCTGGGCCCATCTCTGTTTTGCCTATGCTGATTGCTATTCATACCTTTTGTCTTTTGTTTTATTTCTTTTCATTTTAATTTTCTGTTTTATTGCTGTTTCATTTTAAATTATTTAAAATAGTTCTAATACTGATAAAAATACAAAAAAATATTTTTTATAAACCTTGAGATGTCTAGTTTATTCTGGATATTTTGATTTTATTTTTTGATTTTATTTTCAATTTTTAAATGAATTAAGTATTGGAGCTGTCTTATTTGATTTTATTTGTAGTCTTGCTCTTTCTTGATTTTATTTTCATGTTTAAATTTCTTTTTTTTTGCGTGACCTTTTTTGATCATAGTGTTAACATGTTAATTGATCTTTGGATATTTTTTTCATGATTTTTAAGTGTTGTTTTCATGTGTTTTGAAGTGCTTTTTGTTCTCTCTCCACTTCTGCCTTAGTTTGGGACACTCTTAGTGTTTGCCCTCTGTTGGGGCTTTTCCCTTTTGTTTTTTAATCCCTTCTTTTGACCCCTGGTTTCTAGTATCTTGGGGGTCCTTTGAGATTTTACTTGACATTTTTAGAAGCATTTTCATATTTTTCATGTATTTTGCAAGTTGCTTCATGTTTGTGCTTCTCTACTTGTGTACTTGGTTTGTTTTGCTTCCAAAAGCTTGGTTGTGCATTATTGATGAACCTAATTCTGTTTGTTTCATGTTAGGGGCTTGTTATAGGTCTTGCATGTTGATTCATAAGTCTTTTCACTTGTGCATAAGTTGTTCATTTGATCTCATACTTTCATGCTTGCACTTTGTGTTCCCGTAAGTGGTGTTTACTTGCATTGTTTGATGTTATTGTTGGCATTTGCTTGTGATGTTTTACTTTAACTTTTGAGATCTCTTCTACTCATCCCCATTCTGTACAATGACCTTGGTGTGTCATTTAAGGTAGCTTGGTCCCTCCTTAGGAGGAACTTGAAGCCTACCTAAAATGATGAATCCATGAGGACTTTTTCTCATTGTTTTTGTCATTTGTTTATTTGCTTTTGATGCATCTTTCTTATACTTTTTTTCTTGCATTTCCATATGCATGCTTGGTTGAGATGAGCTTGTGGTGGCTACTGCCCCACACATATTTTCCTCCCACTTTCATTCTAATTGTGCATTCAATGTGTGCATTCATTCATTTGCATGTTTATTTGACATTTCTTCTTCTTCTTTTGTCTTCCTTCCCTTAGGGAGGTTATGATAGACATTTAGGTTCTAAACATGCATGATAAAATTAGGTAGATGCTTCCCTTTTGCAATCCCAACTTTAGGTGCATTTTGCATGACAACTTTTAGGGTTTGGTCTAGTCCCCCCTTAGTTTGTCCCTTTCTCTTCTCATCTTCAAACAACTTCAATTCACTTAATAAATGTAATGGATGTTGTGCCATAAGCCTTTTACTTGAGAAATGGTGATTGAGTGGCTACCTTTCAATTGCCTAGAGTGTTTAGTGTACGTCCTTAGGATGATATGCGACGCATTTGATCCTAGGTTTTAGACTTTGTTACAACATACATCGTGAACACTCTAATTCAAAACACTTCTTCCTTAAAAAAACTTCAAACAAACAATTCAAACTCTTTTTTTCCTCTTGGACCCTTAATCAGAAAAAACCTTTCATAAGGAGATAAAAAAACTGTTAGACAAACCTGTGTCTTCCGTAGTTGCCCGAACTACGCTTGCTCTGATCTTTCATGCTGTATGAAAGTACGTAGGCACAAGACGGCGATGTCTTGGCGAGCAACCTTCCCCCCTTTTTTGCCCGTAGTTAGGCGAACTACGCTGACTCTGATTTTCTAGTTTCAGACGAGAATACGTAGGCATAGAACTGTTGTGTTCTGCCGAGTTGCTTTTCTTTTCTTTTGTCCCTAGACCTTTTAGCGTAGATAGTTAAACACACCCTTTTAGATAGACAACAAGCGTGGATCCCATCGAGTACGATGGACGCGAGGGGTGCTAATACCTTCCCCTTGCGTAACCGACTCCCGAATCCAGGATTTGGTTGCGATGACCATTCCTTTCCCTTCTTTGCGTTAGGTTTACTCTGAGCGTTTCCTTTCCCTCCTTTGGGATAAATAACGCACGGTGGCGACTCTTCTGTCATTGCCGGCGCCGATTTTCGCAGTAGCGACATACTACCTCAACAAAATTAGGATGTCAAATACAGATGCATGAAGGTGGTTGGATAACATTCTATTGGACAAGTGGGCAAGGGCTTTTGATGGTGGATGTCGTTAGGGCCATATGACAACAAACCTTGTGGAATCCATGAACGACGTCTTCAAAGAAATTAGAAACCTTCCAATCACCGCTTTGGTGAGATCAACCTATTATATGTTGGCATCATTTTTTGCAACAAGAGGTGAAATATGGAGTGCAGTGTTAATGTCGGGTCAATTATTCAGTGAAAGCATAATGAAAGTGATAAAAGAGAATACTATCAAAGCCAACACACATGTAGTTACAATCATAGGCAAACTTTCAGTGTACAGGAAACAATGGACCATAATGAGAGGAGACCAAATTTATCCTATGCTGTCAGACTAAACAGATGTTGGTGTGACTATGGCAAGTACCAATCCTTCAGTGTACCTTACTCACATGTCATTCTGGCATTGCGCACATGCTCTTTAGGATGCTTATAGCCATCTATATAATGTTTACAAGGCCATTATTGTTATGAATGTCTACAACAAAGGCTTTGCAGTGCTACCAATGGAGGAATATTGGTCTCGATACCAAGGGGACATAGTTTGGCATAACTATGAGATGCGAAGAAAGAAAAAAGGGCACCCAAACAGGACGCGTATAAGAACAGAAATAGATACGACTGATAAAATGATAAGATTATGCAATATATGTTGTCATCCCGGACACAGTCAAAAAAATTGTCCCAATGTCGAAGCAACATCTGCATCATAATTTAATTTATCCTTTCAATTGTTGTAACCTTATATTTTTATATATTAATGAGTCTTTGTTACAACAATGTTAACAACAAACAACATATACAACACATACAACACATACAACAGATAATGGAACAGAAACATAAAAAATTTCTAACTGATTACAACAAACAAACTGGTGTCATTCGGTCCAAACATCACTTCTCTTGCATCCTTGTCAGTCTTAACGCGAACCCACCCACGCAGGCGATCAAGTCTCTCGATACTTCAAAATTTCCCCGTTCATGAATGTCTCCTTTTAACCACCGATTCAACTCCCTCTTAAGTTGGTTGAAACTTTGAATGTTCCAAAACAACATGTCTATCGGAGGCTTCTCTCTCGAATAGATGATTTTTCCGTAGCGGCGGCGATACATGTTATCATTAATACAAAAATATGAGATGAGCTGTGGAAATAAATGATCAGAACACCTCTATTTATAGAAAAAAATTCACTTTAAAGACGGTCTCTAGTTGAATATTTACGACACCCTTATAGCTTTTACATTGTGCTGTCACTTGGATTTGCAACACCATGTGTTGTCTTCAATTCAATTGGCGACAACACATAGCCTTTATGAAGGGTCGCCAACTTATTTAGCGCTTGCATTAAATCAGTACCTCAAAGTGGAATACATTGAAAAATAAATTAAAAAGTGGATTTAAATTTTTTTTAAAAAAATGAATTATTTAAGCAAAATTTCGCATATTCGAATATATTTTACCTCAATCCTATATCTAACCAAAGTAAAAACTAGTTAAAAAAATCCATATTTTATTTTAGTGTTTTTATTTTATTTTTTATTTTCCTTTCCCAATCATGACAAGCTATTAAATTATAGAAGTTTAATATTGAAAATGAATGAATTCTTAAAGGATAATTTCTTTTATGTACTCTTCTTACTAAGTGTGCGGAAGAGACATACAACACTTTGATGTACTTAAGAAGCATTTAGTAATAACTCTTATTAATGTAAACACTAGATAAACTTTATAAATTATGAAGTGATAAAATTATATTCTTCTTTATACATGCAAAGGGAAAAAAATGGATCAATTTGTTAAATTTGTTTGTGTTATGATTATCTTTCTTTTTCAATTTCTTGTTGCAATGAACGTTAACGGTAACGATTTTTTTTCTTTTAAATTTAATTATTTACTTCTGACACAATATTTTATCACATTATACTTATATTCTTTTTTTATTACAGCTGTTGTAAAATGTGTTGAAGATTCTGATTGTCCAAAATATTATTGTCTGCTTATTTTTCAACCGAAGTGTAGTTTTGGCTGGTGTACATGTGTGTATAAAATAAGAATGGAGTCTTACGATTAATTAGTAAGTATTTTATGAATGTATATTATGCTAAGTGGTTGAAGAAAAAAAATGAAGTATTCATGATACACTTAATAAATATTTATTTTTGGAATTGATTTTTAAAACTCCATAAGGACTAAAACCTATTTAATTCATGTTAGGAAAGCATTAGATGCCATTCAAAAAAAAAAAGAATAGAAAAAGAAACCATGAGATTTTTATATATTTTAAAAAGATAAAATTATATTCTTCTTGATACATGCAAAAGGAGAATAATACGATTAATATTATCAAGTTTGTTAATGTTACAATTATTTTTCTATTTAATGTTGCTGGCAAGTATTTTTTTTAATCATTTTCAATTTTTTTATTTACTTTGTAAACAATTATTTTATTCTCTTTTTCATCACATAGCTACTAATTGTTTTCAAGAATATGATTCTCAATAAAATGAATGCTTGCCTCCTTTTAAACCGGAGTGTAATTAGGGTTGGTGTGTATATTAGAATGGCACCATAGATTTTATGAGTACCACACTCAAGAGAATACACAACAATTTTGGTAGAATATTCAGAACACATTTCGTTATTGTGTTATTCACTATTTAAAATTAAGCTTTTTTTTAATATATATTTTCTTGTAATACTGACTAATGTGTGATTAACTTAATTTTCCATTTTAAAAAATAAATTTTTATAATTAAAATTAAAAAAATATTATGTAAGCTTATAATTTATTCCTCTTCTACAATTACCATAAAAATTACACATGACATAAAATAAACATATATTAGTGTTCTTTAAAGATCCATTTTAAAGAGCTAAATACCCATAAATTTTTTTAATCAAAAGAACTATTGCATTAATTCAAAAAGTCAAAAAATAAATAAGGCGATCGCCAAAATCAGCCCACAAAGACGACAAACAAACCGAAAAAAAAAACTAGTTACATTATCAACTTAACTATGAGATCTAAGTTTCTCGCTATATCACACTCTATAAACTATCATATTAATAATATTTAAAGTAACATTCTTGTATGTAATGTTAAATATGGAGTTATAGTTTTCATATATAATAATAATATTTAAAATAATTTAAAGTAACATTCTTGTATGTAATGTTAAATATGGAGTTATAGTTTTCATATATGTTTATATGCTAAGTTTGGTATTTTAACATCCATTTGAATTATAAGATGAGACGACACTCCAAATAAGTGCATAAGAATCATTTTTTTTACTTCTTTAATTCTCTAAGATTTAATTGGTTTTTTGTGAGATATTTTAAAAGTTTGTTGTATACATTAGATGAATTATGATAGTATTTACACTTTAGAGGAAAAGGGAAATTATGGTGGCTATAAAAGTGTGTTTATGGCGGTTTGAACCCACACAGTTTATAAAAAGTCACCACACAAACCACCACAATATACATGTAAAATGGCGGCTTTCTAATTGTAAATAATAGCAATTCAAACAGCCACAAGTTTTATTATTTCAATTTAAAAAATAATAATTACGGAAGTTCTAACCGCCATAAGTTTCACATTAAAAAAAATATATATATGGAGCATCAATAGTCCAACATGTACCACCTTCAAATTGATAAAATCAAATATTGGTAAGAAGGAAATTCTTTGTAGATAATCTATCATTTAAAAAAGTATTGATTAAAATATAGAAATCACCTTAAATTCTCAGTCATAACCACTCTTTTGTTTTCTTCACAACAATCATGAAATGTTTATTGAAACAAGTTATTGAAACAAATACTCAAATAAGATTAACAAAGAATAAAAAAGCAACATAAAACTTGTTAAAGGTGGAAAAATAAATATTAATGATATTCAAGGTACTGATATTGTGGTACAAGTAACTGAAACAACTCATTAATTCTTTCATTTTTGTTCATAGATAGATTTGAATGAAAGCAAATCTAGTCATAAATCCAAGTGAACAAAACTTGCACAAAACTCACAAATGAGAGGCAATACAACTTGTCGTACTATTTCGAAAAAACCCTATCAAAAAACAAATGTACTTATATGAACACACCAATAACATAATTGTATGACAAATTTTATTGTTGTTTAGACCGAACATTACTCGAGTTTTGGGGTCAACTGGTCAATCTGATTTTCTCAGATAAGATGGTGGATTAACTGAAGGTGTCACTTCAGAAACAATTTTCTCTATCCTTGTAGAATATGACAAGGCAGGTAATATTATTTATTTTCTCACTCAAATTATATCATAATAAATTATTTTTTTACCCTATCATGAATCCGATACTCCAAAGCTCTAGACTAGACGGTAACCATATGAGTATCTGATAACGTATCCAATACAATGTGAATATATAGCCTAAAAACGACGTAAAGAAACCACCATAATCCTTGCGTTTTTTTAGTGTTATGTACTTTTTTTTTTTTTTTTTTTTTTTAATATTTCTCTTTTTTCTTTTAGTGAAACGACCTATCATTGCTAAAGTATAAAACACTATCATAAATAATAAATTTTATAACAAAACTTTCACATCAACCAATCAAAAACCGAGATTAAATATCAAGGTGTATCCATGTTTTATTTTATTTTTTAATAAATACCACAAATTTTTTTAGTTTTTAAATATAACCTAGGAAAATAATAATTAAGAACATGCGCCGAATTTCACCAATGACAATTTATATTTTTATTTCTTTAAAAAAGGTTCTTTTGTTTTTATTTTATTTTTTATTTTTAAATTAATGGTCTATTCCTTTGATTATATTTAAAAATCGAGAGATTAGATATTATCAAATTTTACTATAAACACTACTAGAAATACTCTATTTTTCTGGGGATTTTGACAAAATTTTCGCAGGAAACGTATTACCTGCGATTCTTCCTGCTATTTTCTATTTCCAGCTAAAACTTCCGTGGGTAATTAATATAGCAGGTGAAGTCGCAGGAAATTGTCGCAGGAAAAATTCGCAGGTAAAATAGATAAATTCGCAGATAACAACGCAGGTAAGTGAAAGTTTCGCATAAAATGTCTCGGCAAACCTTTATTCCGCAGGTAAATTGCTGATAATTTCTCTCTCATGTTTTAATTTTTATTGTTAATTTTGTTTAATTTATATTTAAAATATTATAATTATTGTTAAATATAATAATATAAATAATAGTACTATATACCATAAGAGTGATAAGTGGGTGAGACCAAAATATTTTATTAATAGCATTTCCTTTAACCTGCATTCATTGAAAGATAATAAATAACTTCGAAGATTGTATATACTCTTTATCTGCTATTAATAATGTTTTATTTATATAAAAGTTTAAACCATAACTTATTTGCAAAATTCAATTAAATAACAATTCTTATATTTCACCCTATTACAAATTTTATGTGGTCAAAAACAGAGTTTACGATACCATACAATAAAGTCAAAACTTGCAATTATAGCTACTCTCTTGGAACACACAAAAAAGAGATTTGACAAGAAATACAAAACTATTGAAGAATGTAGGTTCTACAAATAGGACACGATCCTTGTTGTTGTAGCCACTTGTCAATGCATTCTAAATGATAAACGTGACTATATTTTGGAAGCATTCTCACCAATTCTCCATCCTCTAATCCTGCAAAATCAAGTTTATGTAAAATATCAAAACTTCTAAAGTCTCTAAATAATATATCAGTAATTTAAATGATTTTTTTTGAAAAATAAAGAGATTTTGTTTCTGACCTGGAAGCAAATGGAGCAGCATGAATCATTGTATAATTTCATCATTTTGTTGGAGGAGCTGAATTTATGAAATGGAAGTTTGTGACATCCCTGTAACTCCCATGGTGTCATAAATGTCTGAAACCATTCCTCCATATGTTGCTTCTACTGAACTTATCTGAAAACATTTTAACTCTTTTTATCAAATATAAGCCACGACTAATATTGTAATTCAACATTTAGTACTAAAACTTACATAAGCTTGTGCAACATTTGGACATATCCATTCCATAAACACTTTTCCATTTAATAAACTTGTCAACAAAGCTACCTGCATTTCCAAACAACATTATCTCTTATACCAGACACGATACTAACACTGACACTGTGAACACTATCGGGATATACGCTAGTGTCGTGTGTCAGTGTTAGACACGGAAATATTGGTGCTATGAGAAATGCTACCTTGGAAAAAGGCTCGCCAACGGAAGCAAAACTCATAAACTCTATGGCGGCAATGGCTCCTGCAATTGCTCCTCTGCAAGCTCCATAAAAAAAACCAGTTTTTGTGGTTTGTCCTTTGATAGCTCTTGTTCCAATTACCGAACCTCCTAAAGTTCATAACATAACATTTTCACTCACTTTTTACAATAACGTATACATAATATAAACAAGAGAAGCAAAATGTAACATACCTAGTGCTAGAACAAAAATGAATACAGCTAAGAATATTTTGATTGGATATTCCATCACCATCACCATTAGAATCTAACATGTTTAGAATAAAAATCATTAACTAAAACACCCTTTAAGTTTTCAGTTATAAAAGCACATGACTCAAACAACATCATCTCGCTTAAGACCTCGTAGAAGAAGTCCTACATTATCACCAGAACTAGAAATGTACACATATTGTTCAATTATCTACAAATCCAAACCGTGAGGAAAACAAAGGAAAAGATAGGAGGAGGTATACGATTTTACTCACTTGCCCTCTATTCAAAATTTTCTTGAACATTTCTACACCAGTTACAGTAGTCTTTACAGGTGGTCCCTATACACAAAAGACCGATAAATACAAAAACAAACCACAAAGCAAAAATACCTATAGGCCATTAATTTTCTGAGTACCTGTGTTAGTCCTAGTATTTCAACCTCTTCACCAACTTTATAGTGCCTTGTTCAATGCGACCAGTGACAACAGTTCCACGCCCCTTCACACAAATCGAATGTGGAGTGAATACAGAACAGATGATGGCACTGCATCATGAATATGACATATTAATACTTACCTGAATAGAGAAAACATCTTCAATTGGCATTAAAAAAGGCTTGTCAAGCTGTCGGACGGGATCAAAAATGTATTTATCGACAACATCCATTAGTTTCAAGATAGCTTTCTTTCCGAGTTCTTCATTAGTCCCTTGCAAGGCAGACCGAGCCGAGCCTCTCACAATTGGGATCTCGTTCCCAGGAAATTTGAAGAAATTAAGTAGTTCTGCAAAATAGTTGTTGGTAAAAGGATACACATACATTAGCAAAAAGTCTTAGATTTTTTTTCTTGTCATTCAATTATGAGATAACAAATTTATACCGTGAAGTTCCATTTCGACAAGTTCAAGTAACTCCGGATCATCCAGGGTATCTACTTTATTTAGAAAGCAGACCAGTGATGGTACACCTACCTGCAAAGAAACATGTATGATCTTAGAATGGCTTTGGTTGGTTTAACAGAAAAAAAATGAACATGTTAATAAAATGATGTACGAACCTGACGAGCGAGTACTATATTCTCCTTTGTTTGAGGCATTGGACCATCTGGAGCAGAAACCACGAGGATTCCGCCATCCATTTGTGCAGCTCACTAGTGCAGAAATGACTTTTTACATCGGGCCAAAAACACATTTTACATCGGGTCTGGGTGCGATGTAAAGCCAAGCGATGTAGTAAATCAAAGACATTTTACATCGGGTCATAGACCGATGTAAAAAATACATCTACTACATCAGTTGACAGTTAAGACTGATGTGAAATATATTATTATTAATTTTTTTTTATAAAAAAAAGCACTTTTTACATCGGTTGTTATTCGGAACCGATGTAAAATGTGTCATAGGTGATTTTTTACATCGGTTGGTCAGTAGAACTGATGTAAAAGGTGTCATAGGTGTGTTTTTTTACATCGGTTGCCTTCTTGACCCGATGTAAAAGGTGTCATAGGTATGTTTTTTTACATCGGTTTCCTTTTTGACCCGATGTAAAAGGTGTGCTACGTGTCTTCAAAATTTATGTTTTTACATCGGTTTTTAAGCACACCCACCCGATGTTAAATGTAGGTTGTTTTTCTTAAATATTTAGACTAATTTTTATCCGAATCGATATGGAATCCCTGTAATTTTTTTGGTACTTAATTTTTCATATTTTTCCAACATCACACATACCAAATTTTAGTCCCTATTTGGTATGCAATTTTTTATATTTTTTCAACTAACCTTTTAGTTTCATTGCACCAAATAGCTAGGATACACATATTCTTCAACATGAACAAATTGATTTACAAAAGTACTAATCTAGTATACATACAACTGTTCAATCCACAAGAAATTGATTTACAAAAGTACTAATTGAGGAACAAAAGTACTAATCTAGTACACATATTCTTTCTTCAATATTCAACCATTTATAAGTCCTTTACCACACTTGAATACCAACATGCAATCCACAAGAAATCCGTTGTAGCTAGCTTCGGTAGAGAACACCAAAATCACATTTGCTGACAATAAATAATAATAACAATAAACATCAGCAGACAATACCAAAGTCAAGAAACTCAAATTAGGTATACATAGAAAATTCTATATAACTCACCATATAAAGTTTAATTTTTATATAACTCAAAGAAACATTTTGCCCAACGGAGTCGCAAATCATACAAATCATCTTGTGTTAATTCTGTTGGATCATCAAATACCTACAATATGTAAATAGCAATATAAAGTCATTCTTTGAAAATTCACCTTAAGTTGCAAATGCAAAGTAAATAACAAAGTAAAGTTATTTTTATTTACCTGCAACCAAGACTCGGTTATGTTGGCAGAGACAATATCCAACATATTTTTCATAACATAGTATCCACAGTCAATAGAGTTATGTTGTCGCCTTGTCTAAAATAAATGACACAGTTAGTGAATACTTATGATAAAATTAAATATAAAATTATAATTTACATGACGCTTACTTTGGGTTGGAGCCATGTAGCCTTTTTTCTATTTCCATTTGCCATTTGATAAACCCCGAAAGCACTAATTCAGAAAAAAATTCATATAGAGCAACATAAAATATGAAATTACTTTTGTAAAATTTTATGTATATGAGATATAACATATACTATAACAAAATTCACATAAAATATAAACTTACTTTGTAACAATTTTCTTCATGGTTGGATTAAGTTCCCGATGAAGTGAACAAAAGACGACCACAATATTGTCTCTTGGACAAATGACTATTAATTTCCAATGGTCTCTGTACGTGTGCGTGGAAACACAAAAAACACATCAAATATCTATGTTATCAAAAATAAAAAAATAAAAAACACAATTTCATACAAACTTACCCATGAATAAATGGTAGTAAGTGACACACTCTGTTTTCGTCACGTAACTTATCTTGTATGTATTTTTTAACCTCTGCTTCATTTTTTTGCATATTATCAACATACACACACCTAGCAGGGTCCATAAATCCATATACTTCCGATGTGGAATTATCAATACATACACGATGAATATACCTGAATAATTTTAAAGTAAATATTAGAGTCAAAGTGATGAGAGATATAACATATTAATATGTATTAACAGTAATAAAAAAAAGAAAATGTACTTACGTGGACCAAACTTGCAGAATAGACACGTCAAGCCATTGAAAACCCACCAATAACTCTCTGATACACTTAGCTGACATATAAAAATTAATGACACTTGCACAATGACTTAATTTTAATTCCAAGTGTGTGTCGCCCATTTTCAGAACCATGAGTAACAATCTCTGAACATCGTCTTCCACTTCTTTTGTCTTCTAGACGATCATCCATTTCTACACTAACATTATCTTTTTTGGACACATTTGACTTTGCTACTACTTCACCATGCCATATCCATTGTGTATAACTTTGGCAAATCCCTTCACAAATTAGATGATCCATAATTTCTTTCTTATTAAGTTTTGGTTCTTGATTTGCACAACGAACACATGGACAAAGAAAAAGCACATGACGACTTTTTTCAGCACTACTTTTAGGAGGAGGAATATTTTTTTTAGCATTACTTTCAGCAAACTGTATAAATTCCATCACTCCATGCTCGTACTCAGCACTTAATCGATTAGCTCTCATCCAACTACGATCCATACCTATGTTCCGAAATTAACACATACAGAGTTAAATCATTGTGATACCTACAATAGTCCCTCTTTTGGACACATTAGAGAGAACAAAGTCTCTACGTGCAAACATGTGGCATTAAATTAAATCATAAAAATTATTCCTAACACAATGGTATTTGCGCATAAAATTCTATTACTCAAATTTAACCCAAATAGCACCAAATTGACATCAAAATTATTTGACATTTTTACAAAAAGCTATTATTAAAAACAGTAAAATCATGTACTATTAAAGATACCTTATTTATCGTTGTTATCACCGCCAGAGTGCTGGAAAGTAGAAAAAGCTCAAGGTTGTCTCTCCAATAGAAACTAAAAAATAAGATATTTCTTTCAGTAGCAAATAATATCAAAACTTCACGTTGAGAATAGTTAACTTTTCCAAGTGAAAGACAACACCTTAAATTTCACGTTGAGAATAGAAACCTATACGGGAGACAACACCTTAAAATTCAACCAAACTGAAAGTAAAAACAACCGATTAGAAGAATACACATGAGATGAACAACAAACCAAACATAAATAATAAAAATAAGCAATGCATGGATTTAGTTTCTCTACTATTATGAGTCGCATCACCAGTATCTTTTACTTATTATTTATTATTTTAATTTAGAAAAACCTATGATATACATGTACACTTTTGAATAAACATATTTATTTTTTGTATTTTATAAATTGGGGATTAAAAATAAGTAGCAGTACACGATAAACATATTTTGTTTTTGTATTCGTGTGTCCGTACGTATATGGCTAACTAATTCATCAACATTATGTAAATATGATGAGAGAAAATAATTAATCAGAGAAAATATGATGAGAAACTTACGTAAAAGGGATTCACCTCATCTTTGGCGAAGAGATTGGTGGCGGCGGAAAAAAAAGAAGAAGAATGACGGAAGGTGGCGGCGGTGACAGCACCTTAAAATTCAACCAAACTGAAAGCAAACACAACCTATTAGAAGAATACACATGAGATGAACAACAAACCAAACATAAATAATAAAAATAAGCAATGCATGGTTAGTTAACAATTTTATTTTATTTTGAATAAACAATTTTATTTTGAATACACCGATTAGTTAACAATTCTAGTTATTTACCAAAAGGATTAGAGCTTACTGAGTTTGGTTCTACTATTTATGATTTAAAAAAATTATTTCAAATCAATCTGACTTTACCAAGTGTTATATATATATATATATATATATATATATATATATATATATATATATATATATATATATATATATATATATATATATATATATATATATATATATATATATATATATATATATATATATATATATATATATATATATATATATATATATATATATATATATATATATATATATATATATATATATATATATATATATATATATAAGAAATTTTTTTCATATATTAATAGAGCTTTTGAAATATAAAATATTTTATAAATAAAAAAACAATGAACTTACAGTATTCAAGTTTTTTCTTGAAGTTTCGTTACTGAGTATATGAAAACGATCAAGTGCAAGGAAAATACCAAGAACAGTAATCAACAGAACCTTAAAAATAGGCATTAATGCAACAACAAAAAGATTCCAGAATTCCATTTTATTATTACTACCCTGTTACATCAAACAACTTTTCTTCAATTAAATAAATAAACATGCATCATATTCATTTATTATTGGAAGTTTATAGTCTTATATATATATATATATATATATATATATATATATATATATATATATATATAAAAGAAAATAAATTAAAGAATTTCATATATATTATAAATTCTGCATTGGAAACAAATCATTTTAAGTTGATGTATCTAGTCTATGTATAAATTAAATTCGTAAATTCTTAAATATATCTAAAAATTAAAATTTGTTAGTATAGGATGGAAAATTACATAATATTACTCCAATTATATAACACTAGTTAAAGACAAAATAAGAGTGAAGTTATAATGAAGTTATAAAGACTTTTAGTAATTGTGAAGAAATGACAAAATAATAAAGTGAAGTCTGAACCTATTTTGATAAATAGTCTGAATTTCATTACCAAAATAATAAAGTGAAGTTCTAATAATAAATATTTCATTACAAGTCTGAATTTCACTATCAAAATAATAAAGTGAAGTTCTAATAATTGTGAAAAAATAACATACAGGTAAGTCTGAGTCTATAAAATAGAAGACTATAAACTTTTCATTTTTTTAAGGTCTGTAGTTGAATAATTTAGTTTACCAAGTCTTTAGTTGAATAAGTCAGGTCTATATTGTAGGAGAACTGAGTAGTAGTGGATTCCTAAATGTTAAGATTTTTTCAGTTGTACTTAGGCTATTTAAGTTTTCATTCCAAATTAATTGTTACAGTTCTGTTCTAACAAATTGGTATCAGAGCTCCAATTGGGGCCTGATAATTGAGAAATAAAATAGAGAATACAAATTGTCAATCTAGTTGTATGTATATACATAACTAATGTACATGTGAAAGATCCAAAATAATTTTACTGCATGAAATGTTATTCCTCCCAGATCTAGTTGAAATGTTCGTTTGTCTCTATGTGAGTCCCAGTGTCAATCCTAGTTTGTATGTATATTATAGGTTTGTCTTTATGTGAGTCTCAGTATCAAACCTATGATATACATGTACGAGTACGAGTATCAATCCTATTTTGAATAAACATATTTATTTTTTGTATTTTATAAATTGGGGATTAAAAATAAGTAGCAGTACATGATAAACATATTTGGTTTTTGTATTCACGATGAACATATTTGGTTTTTGTATTCTTGTGTCAGTATATGGCTAACTAATTCATCAACATTATGTAAATATGATGAGAGAAAATAATTAATTAGAGAAAATATGATGAGAAACTTACGTAAAAGGGATTTACCTCATCTTCCGCAAAAGGATTGGTGGCGGCGGGAAAAAAAGAAGAAGAATGACGGACGGTGGCGGCGGAGGAAGAAGAATGGTAGACGGTGGCGGCAGAGGAAGAAGAAAAACAATGATGGTGGAAGCGTAAAAGAAGAAAAATGGAGACAGAGACGGGGAAGCGAAAAAGAAGAACGATAAGAGATTTTTGAGAGTTGGAGAATCTTAAGTTTTCAGATAGGGTTTTGGGATTTTAAGAAACATTTTTTATCGGTTGGCAAATAGGCCTGATGTAAAAGGTTTAATCAATTTTATTTAAATTTTTATTTAGAATCTTATTACATCAGTTGGGCTAATTGGCCTGATGTAAAAGGTTTAATAAATCTTATTTAATTTTTTATTGAGAAACTTATTACATCAGTTGGGCAAAATGACCCGATATAAAACGTTTAATCCATTTATTTTTTTATTGAAAAACTTTTTACATCCGTTGGGCAAAATGACCCGATGTAAAACGTTTAATCCATTTATTTTTTTATTGAAAAACTTTTTACATCGGTTGGGATAAACAACCCGATGTAAAATGACTTAATCTATATTTTTTATTAATATGAAGAAGCATCTCATAATATCTGTATTTTTTATACAATTTCATAGTTAATGCATGTGATCACATTTTATATGAATTTAAAAAAAAATATAATCTAGATGATATATACTAAAGAATTGAAATTTTTGTTTTAATCCTTTTATATTACAAAATAAAAATATCATGCAATTATTATCAGTTAAATATAAATCACTTAAAATTTTTTTAATTAAAATGACTTAATCTATTTTATTTATTTATTTATTGAGGACTTTTACATCGATTGGGGTAAACGGCCTGATGTAAAATCTTTTATAATAAAATTTTTTATTATGAGTAGCATCACCAGTATCTTTTATTTTTTATTTATTATTTTAATTAAGAACGTCCTATGATATACATGTACGAGTATCAATCCTATTTTGAATAAATATAGAGAAACTATAGAGAAAATAATTAATTAGAGAAAATACGATGAGAAACTTACGGAAAAGAGATTCACCTCATCTTCGGCGAAGGGATGGGTGGCGGCGAAAAAAAAAAGAAGAATGACGGATGGTGGCGGCGGAGGAAGAAGAATGGTAGACGGTGGCGGCGGAGGAAGAAGAATAACAATGATGGTGGAAGCGAAGAAGAAAAATGGAGACGAAGACGGTGGAAGCGAAGAAGAAGAATGATAAGAGATTTTTGGGAGTTGGAGAATCTTAAGTTTTCAGATAGGGTTTTGGGATTTTAAGAAACATTTTACATCGGATGGGCAAATAGGCCTGATGTAAAATTTTTAATCAATTTTATTTAAATTTTTATTTAGAATCTTATTACATCAGTTGGGCAAATTGGCCTGATATAAAATCTTAATCTATTTTATTTATTTATTTATTGAGGACTTTTACATCGGTTGGGATAAACAACCCGATGTAAAATCCTTTATAACAAAATTTGTTATTATTTACGACACTGCCACCGCATTATTTTTTACATCAGATGGGGTACATGGCCCGATGTAAAATGTTTCTCCCATTTTATTTATTTTTTATTGAGAACTTTTTACATCGGTTGGGATAAATGGCCCGATGTAAAATCCTTTATAACAAAATTTCTTATTATTTACGACAATGCCACCGCGTTATTTTTTACATCAGTGGAAATATATGTCTGATGTAAAATCTTTAAATCAAATATTTCTCACATCATATTGTTAATAAATCTGATGTAAAATCCTTTAACAAATATTTTTCACATCATATATCTAAAAATCTGATGTAAAATCATTTAACCAAATGTCTTATTTTTAGTAGTGGCTCCAGTTATCATGTTCTGTAATTTTGCCAAACGAATTAAGAGTAATGGCAAATTAAATGATGCAATTGAAATTAAGGCTATGTATTGTGAATAGAGAAGAAAAAAGAGTGACAAAGTATGCATAAATCTCCAACTATAGCAGTATATGATTGATGATGAAGGTTACCTTAACATAGTCTGCATGTCCAGGGAAATCAACATGAGCATAATGCCTCTTTGCTGTTTCATATTCAACATGAGCTTGCAAAATCAACAAGGTAAGACCTACAGTTAGGTCAAGAGTAAGTTTTACAAAATTAAACACTTGAAAATTTCACAAGATGCATGATTTGAGTATGAAGTATGTGTTACTGTGTCAATAGTAATTCCTCTTTTCTTCTCCTCAGGAGCCTTGTCTTTTTCATCAAAAGCAATGGCCTTGGCTTTACCTTCATCAGCTAGTATTCTTCTTTTTTAGTAGAAACACAGCAGCCGTCCTACTCATCAGTATGCCATATTTGACCCCATATGTAATAACAAAAGTTAAAAAATTGTATGCATACAAGGAATGAAAATAGCAGTGTTGTGTCTGAAACATATAAGGCCTCCTTTGCTTCTCTTTATCTTTATAATCCAATTGTTTTAGGAATATAATCCAATTGTAGTAATAGAGTATTATTTAAATGGAAGAATGTTACTGTGCTTGTTTGATAATTAGAGAAACAATACAATGCAAAATGAAAAATCTGGGTAACTACCCATAAATGGGGTTTTTTGTTTACATCAAGGTTTGCAGAAGCAGATAACATAAATATGCAGTCTTTGATGATGACTCCTATATCAGTCTTTTGCCATGACCAGCGACAGGGTTTGTTCCGTTTTCTCAATCTTTACACATACCATTCTGTTTAATATTGTAACAATTTTTATCTTGGGTAACATGCCTTATACACATGACAGTGTGACTGCAAACCAAATCCAAAGTGGTGTACTGAAGACTAGGGAACTTGACTATCAACAGAGGTATATAGATTCGATTTAATTTTTATGCACTATCACTATAAAATAGTTCTGCACGTATAACCAATCACATCTCGCCACGTTACTTATGAAGATTTTGATAACGTAAAATCTGATTTGTTTGTCGCCGTGATTTCAGCTGCACTTATTTCAGTATTCCATAGCAGGAAACTTCCTTGGACTCCCTGCTGTGACTGTACCGGTATATTCTTCACTTTAATAGCAATGATATTTTGAAAGATCTCAACTCAATCATTTTTTATCAGAGTTTATAGGAAAGCCTCGGGCGGAAGCAACACTGTTTCACTTAGCATTTGCAATGCAGGTATATGAATTCCTTACTTTATATGTTATTAAAAATAAATATAAATGTAGTATTAATCAAGGTTTTAAAAAATGTGCAACCACAAAATAGAAGTGTAGAATTGATTTTGAAATGATTTTGAGATAAAATTGATTCTACTTGCGGCTAGAATTTATAGTTTGAATTTAAACATGATTTTTACGTTGAAATTTAGTGATAAACTCACTTTAACATAAATTTATCCAACTAACTTTTAGCTAGAATCAATTTTACAGAACCACTTCATTCAAAATCAATTATTTTCATCGCAGAACCAAACACACGCTAAAACATCAAGGTTTTAATGTTTCTGCGATTCATCAACATGATCACAAATTTGTTATTGAGTGGTGATCCACACTCTCTTATGAAACTAAGTTGAGTGAGTAGTAACATTATTGTGGTGTTATGATCACTATATGCCTGTAAGAATAATGAGAGCCAACTATATTTTATGATCGGATCAGAAAGAATTAAATAAATTCATTGTGGGCCAGTTATGTAGTCTTGTTTGATCTATTGGAGATAATTGTTAGTACTATGTAATTTTCAATGCTTCATCTAAAATTTCAAGGTCACGGGTTATAGGCCATGTTGTACTCGATATATAGGCTATGATGTCCAGCTATTCTAAAAAGGTGATTCTGGTTCAAGAATTCGCAATTAGGAAAATATATGCATTGATAACCAGCTATGCACAGGTTAACCCTGAAAATAACAGGTACCACCTTAGGCACTGCCAAGGAAGTAAATAATTGTTTAAGCTTGAAATTATAAATGTAATGCATACCTTGTCTTCAATTCGGATGAAAAAAAAGGAAGCCACCCAGAGATAGTAGCAAACCTCACTATGCCAAAAAAGACCTTTAGTAGCGCTTAAAAGCGCTGCCAAAAGTGGCGCTGCTAAAGGTAAAGGCATCGCTTTTTTTTAATGGAAAAAGCGCTGCTAAAGGCTCCCTTCAGCAGCACTTTTAGCAGCGCTTTCATAAGCGCTGCATATTTCCCCCAACCATCCCCCCCTTTAGCAGCGCTTTCACAAAATGCTGTCTTAGAGCCCACCTTTAGCAGCGCTTTTATAAAGCGGTGCCATAGCCCCCCCCCCTTTAGCAGCGCTTTTTAGAAGAGCTGTCTTAGACTCCCCCTTCCAAACCTATAGCAGCGCTTTTGTAGCGCTATGTTTGTAACTTTTAACAGCGTTTTTTTGTAAAAGCGCTGTCTAATGTCCCATATTTTAAATTTTTTTTAAAAATATTCACGCTGTTTTGTATATTTACCAACAACCTGCTTATATTACACAAAGCTGCTTATATTACACAAACCTGCTTATAATTCAGGCCTTTATTTCAACACTTTGGCCTTATATATACAATTCAAAATTTTTCCCTTAAATATACAATTCAAAACTTTGGCCATATATATACAATTCAAAACTTTGGCCTTTAAGTATACATTGTAACTCATCACTTTGTCCATAATCATTTTAATACACATAAACCTGCTTAAATATGTTACAACAAAATCCGATCCTCAGAATTACAACATCACAAATACATTCAATTTACATATAATTACAATTCTTCCAATTCGATAACTTTATATAATTCTCAACCCAAGAATAAATTGACACCATTCCTCTTTAATTTCTTTCAATTTTGCTTTCGTGTAAGTAGCGCACTTGAATTCATCGAAATAATACATAATATAATAGAACATGCAAGATTTAATTTTAAAACTAATTACTCAGATGAAGTATCAAATAATTATCAAAATGAATCATATAACTTATATAATGAATTGATCCATACCATGATTGGAATCTCAAGTTGACCAGAAAGAATAATTTCCTTCATAAAGCGCAATACAAAATATCCGCAGTCAATACCATTGCGCTGACGAGGACACTGTAAATGGAAAAAACAAACGAACATTTATCAGGATATATAGTTTAAATAGTTTAATCAAGTAGAACCACTATAACAGTCAAACATGGGAAAATATACCTCCACTCTGATCTAGTTGATGTTGTTAGCCTTGCTTTTTGGCACCGTTGCATCTCTTTGTGCTCTGAATATTTATATAACTCTAACATAATATAAACGCATATTTAGAACAATGTCACATAATAAATAAAGATATATAATTAAAGACAACAGTATATCTCATCACTTACGTATCAACCATGTTTCTCAGATTTTCATATTTTGTTGTATCGACATCCAATGAATCTATATAATACACTATTTCTTTCCTCGGATTAATTGCGACCAACAACCAATGTCCACTATAAAATAAGACAACAGTTTAGACGGAAATGTTATATAGAAAAGGAAAAATCGAACAATTATAATAAATGTATTTAGAATAAAATCTAACCCATGGCCAGTATTATATGGCAACAAGAACAACTTCTCCGTATTCGCGCCCATAAATCTCTGCACTGTGTACTCTTTGACTGTATCTGGTGTCTGGTCTATTATCTGTGAGTTGACACAACTAGCAGATAAGAATGCGAATACTGAAGTCAATTCATTCGGGACCAACAACTTGTCATACAAGAACCTAAAAAAACATAATCAACATTAGAATATTCAGTTAAACGAGCAAATTTTAAAATGTTTAATTATTTAATTAAAATGGATCGAAGTACCTGATGTATAAATGCATAACACCGACGCCTAATTCAGAATGGTTGAAAACCTGATCAAAATCCCCCTTACCAATTGTTTCGGGATATTCAAAACCGAAAATACATCCGTCCATATGTATTTGACGGATGCCACCCTCAGGCACATCTGATGTTCCCACATATGTGTCAAGGCACATCCTAAATCGAGGAACAAATGCTTTTTTGGGCACCTTGAAAGTTTCAGGCATCTTACCTTTGCTGACTTGTTGCGACTGCTGATCATGAACCTAAAAGTCATATATAAGTTCAGTAATTAATGTATAACAAGATAATCATGTAACTGTAGTAGTACCTGTTTCTTTGATGCAACTGAATCGGTATCCCGCACAATAATTCTATCATCTTTTGATTTGGATTTTGTAGGAGTCTAAGATCATCATGTAAATAAGAAAATGTAAATGTAAGAATAACTTTCATGTCTGGATCATAAAACATTTGAGTATTAAAAGGTTCAACCTACTTCATCATCTATGCAAATGAGATTTGCCGGCCATGCCACATACGCTCCTATTGCGTCTCCCACCACTGTTGCGCCTGAAATATCATCTGGTATAGGAAACAACGCACCCCCTCTAATTCAATATCAATAGATACTTTCAAAAATCCAGAAGGGAGCGGTTTGTGGTGAAGTAAGTCTCCCAGAAAGTTATGCACCTTTCCCTTGCCAACCATTTGATGAGTCGGTGACGATAAATATAGTCGGCAAAGTGAATGCCCTAAACAAATAATGATCAGTTAATGTGTCAATTAAGTAAACCGTGCTAAATTAATTTCAATGTAATATATACAATTATCTCTGGAAGCTTCTGCGGACAACCGATACTATCTTTGTCACTAGTAGGTTTACCCTCTGGAGCGCGTCTTTCCGACATGTATCTCTCCTTGTCCTTCTGTAATTCACGGATCTGTGCTTTCAATTCCTCCAAAGTATCCATCACTTCTTTATTGGTTGGATTTTTTTTCTTAGGCTGCTTATACAGTTTGGATGGAGTGACACCAAATCCCTTACCCCTCACACGCCCAGAATACTCAGGAATATTCAACACCAGGCTCAGTAAGCTCCTGCAATCATCGTCCTCAGTGGGAGTTATGGTCTGGGATAAAGTCTCCTGAAATATAGATAAAAACATATATAAATATATTATACACTTTTGATTAGTTACTGACAAAGATAACGTTGTACTTACACATTGTTCAAAGACTTGTTGAACTTCTTCCTGAATGACTCCATCTCTTCCCACATGGGCAACCTTCCATACAACATGGTCTGGAAGAGATGTCGCATCACTCTTCTCCTCTTCCAACTACGCATTAAGACGGATAATAAAGCATTATATCCTATTATATATACTTACTATTTTTTGTAAATATATCATATTAAAGCATTTATATGTACTTACTATTTTTTGTTCTAAGCGTGCATATCCCAAACGCCCATTTCTGTATGGATATGAGGGATTTGATGCCCGTTGACGATTTACGCCACTAACAACCTGAAAAAACAAGTTTATCAGAACTCTTGTGGAAGAAGTATATATACTATACATAGTTTATGATAAGTTGTACTTACTTCAAATTCTTTTGTTCTTCGCTTTGCAACAAACGTCTCTCATTCTTCCTCCGAAATCAAATCCGCGTATTTCATTGGACGCTCTGAGTCAACAAAGTTTCCTTCAGAATCTTTTAGAAACTTGTTTGTTAAAAACGCTCTAAATCCCCTTAAGCGTTTTCCGGCCAATTGAATACAATATTTTCTCCTACGATCTTCAATATTAAAAGATCTTTGCAAACAAACACACATACATATAACATGTTAGTATAATTAATTTAAAGATGTAACTGTCAACATAATTAAAAATAATCAAATATCATACCTGAATCTCGCTCCAAATTTTATCTTTAGCCGGTTGTAATGAAAGAATTCTCCAATTATCGCAAGTAATCGGAACTTGCGAACGTACAAGTGCTCCGATGTAACTTGTTAGCAACGCACCGTTAGGATCAACTAACTGATATCTTTCATTCCAATGGACATCATACTTTACTCCTTTATCTCTCGCACGGATGATTTTTTTCATAATCGTTATGCCTCTTTTAATATCGCCTTCCACGTCTTTTGTTGTTTGTTTTCCATCATGTGATGTTTCCTCGTTGCTGGCCATAATATATATACCTGTAATTTAGAAAAACCAAAGTATCAAATGAATGACATGCAAATATGTAAATAACAAATATATACATAATAAATGTATAAATAAGAAAAACATGGTATAAATAAGAAATAATATGTTACAAGTACCTTTAACATCTCTTTCTTTTTTTCGTTTTAACGGGGTTTACTTGTCTCTTAACAACACGGATAGATGGATTGATCCAAATTCCCTCGTTATGATCATTTCTAATATATGATTCGTCCGCTCTAATATTCTCATCTGGATCATCTATAATATAAGATTCATTCTCAACATCAACATCCCCCTTTTCTCCAATGTTATCATCGATTACTTTGTTGGAAAAAAGAACTATAGACCATTTCGTACTTGTCGGATCAGTGACATAGAACACTTGTTTAGCTTGCGTGGCTAGAATAAAAGGCTCATCTTTGTACCCCACCTTATTAAGATCCACTTTCATAAAACCTGATTTATCCATTCGTATGCCACTATTATTTTCAACCCACTTGCATCCAAAGATAGGAATCTGAAACTTCTCATAATCAGACACCCAAATGCGCTCGATAACCCCATAATACGAGGAAATGTGCATTGCTTCGGCAAGCACGGTGACACCACTATTTTGCATTGTACTTTTATCATCTTGTTCCTTGGTATAAAATATGTATCCATTAATTGCGTATGCGCTATAAGAAAACACATGCAAACTTGGACCATATGCTAAACATCTCAACCTTTCTGTTATTGAAGCGGGATCAGAATAAAACTTTGAAAAAATATGCTCCTTGAACCATGTTATAAAACTTCGATTGTGCTCACGTACTATCCAATTTTCATTTCTATTCAGATTTAAACCTCAGAGAACGTCCTTGTGCATTTCAACATACGGCTCAACCTCAATGTCATTGTGCAGAACATACAAATTCACTTGCTCCCGTTCATCCCTTGAAACTGTCACAACTTTATTTCCAATTAGTTGTTTACCTACTATTTTTACAACAACATGAGATTTTGGGAGGCCAATGGATTGAACGTTGGACAAATATTCAGTACAAAACTTAATAGCTTCTTCAACAATGTATCGTTCAACAATACATCCCTCTGGTCGACTTCGGTTTTTCACATACCCTTTCAATATTTTCATATAACGTTCAACAGGGTACATCCATCTCATATAGGCAGGTCCACACAGTTGTGTCTCTTTCACAAAATGAACAACTAGATGTACCATTATGTCAAAAAATGATGGAGGAAAATACATTTCAAGCTCGCACAAAGTAATAACTATTTCTCTTTGCAATGTTGGTAAGATCGCAGGATCTATCACCTTACTACAGATTGACCTAAAGAAAAAACACAATTTAGTTATTGCGCCTCTCACTTTTTCTGGCAAAATAGAACGTATACCTATTGGTAGAAAGTGTTCCATTATAACATGGAAATCATGTGTCTTTAAACTCTTTAACTTGAGGTCTTTCATAGAAACAAGTCTTCTAATATCTGAAGAGTATCCTTCTGGAACTTTAACTTCACTCAGAAACTTACACAGTATCTTTTTCTCCTTTCTAGATAAAGTATAAGCAGCAGGTGGTAGATATGTGCGATTTCCTTTCTTCAAGGGTCCTAATTCATTTCTTATTCTCATCGCTACCAAGTCCTTTCTTGCTTTAAGGCCATCCTTAGACTTTCCTTGTATATTGAGTAACGTACCAATAATACTTTCAAATATATTTTTTTCAATATGCATAACATCAAGAAAATGTCTTACATACAACGACTTCCAATACGGCAACTCATACAAAATTGACCTCTTCTTCCACCCACGCATTACAAGCGTATGAGCAAAAGGCTTGCCAAACTTAGTACTCACATCTTTCACCTTTTCAAAAATTTGTTCGTCGATCAATGTAGGTGGAGCTTTACGTTGTTATGAATTTCCATTGAATGCTTTTCTCCACCCACGGTAGTGATGACTAGAATTTAAGAATCTACGATGACCAAGAAAGACATTCTTCTGACCAAATTCCAACCGCGTCCAATCTGTGTTTTCTTCACAGATAGGACACGCACATTGACCTTTAATGCTATACCCCGATAGATTTCCGTATGCTGGGAAATCATTAATTGTGCCAAACAACATCGCCCTCAAATTGAAACTTTCTTTCCTATATCCATCATAAACCTCCACACCGTTCTCCCACAAGCTCTTTAAGTCTTCGATTAAAGGTGTCAGGTATACGTCTATGTTATTCCCTGGTTGTTTAGGGCCAGAAATTAACATAGATAATATCATGTACTTACGCTTCATACATAGCCATGGAGGTAGGTTATAAATCATAATAATTACAGGCCAGGTGGAATGTGAGATACTCTGCAGACCATGCAGATTCATTCCATCAGTCGATAATGCTAAGCGAAGGTTTCTAGCTTCTTCTCCAAAATCAGGATAATCATTATCAATTTTCATCCACTGTGGTGAATCTGCCGGATGTCGATACTTCCCATCTACAATTCTATCATCTGTATGCCAAGTCAGGTGTTTTGCATCTATTTCACTACGAAACATGCGTCTGAATCTCGGAATTATAGGAAAATACCATAATACTTTTGCTGGTGACAATTTTTCTTATATCGAGATACACCGCATTTAAGACACTCGTTTAATGATGTATATTTATTTCGAAACAAAATGCAATCATTTGGAAAAGCATGTATCTTATCATAGATCATGCCAATAGAGCATAACATTTTTTTAGCTTCATAGGTTCGATTGGGAAGAACATTATCCTCCGGAAGAATCTCTTGAAGTAGGGCTAACAACTCTGTGAAACTTTTATCCGACCATCCATTACCCGCCTTTAAATTGTACAACTTTAATATCGCGGACAATCTTGTGAAAGTAGTGCAACCTTTATACAACAGTTTCTCTGCATCGCTTACCAACCTCTCAAACATCTTGGGACAATCTTGAAGATCTTCTTCAAGTGCTTCTGCAATCTCTTCGACTCGATCACAATCATATGTATCCCTGCCATTTTCCTTTGAAGCACATGTCGTATTATTCCGAGGTTCAACATTCTCGTTACTTATATCACCATGTAATGTCCAACATGTGTAACTTCGATCAATTCCATGTCTCATTAAATGAGATTCCAACTGAACACCGTCAACTCGACGCCCATAACAACATCCTAAGCAAGGACATGTGATCCTACTGGGGTCTTTGGCGTGTTCAACAGCAAACTTAACGAACTTCGATACCCCATTCTCGTACTATTTTGACAATCGATTACCAGACATCCATTTTTTATCCATACTAATTGAGTAATCTACACTAAACTATGAAAGTTAAACAAAACAGAGAATACCTGTAAAGAAATCACTAACTTCTAAGAATGCTACGCAATAGGATGCTTGGAAACGATCACAACTTTGCTCTTCAAAGGTAACCCCTATAGCAGACAAAATATAAATTTTATTAAAATCATATTAATAATTAACCAAAACAAAAATACTAGATAATCCACCAAAACAAATCATATTAAAAATACTAGATAATCCTTAAACCAAAATGACACCCTTACTTAACATTGAGAAATCCTAACTAAACATATAAAACCATAATAACATATAAAACCATATCATATAAAACCATATTCATGTTGGCTACTCTCTTAAAAAATAGGAATTTCCAAACTATATTGAACATGCAAAATATAAACTTTTGTTTGTCAATCTAAAACATACAAAATATAAACTCTCTTAAAAAATATAAACTCTCTTAAAAACATATTCAACAGAGAGACTTAACATATAAACTCTCTGTCAAGACATACAAACTCTCTTAAAAAACTCTCTTATAAACTCTTCTAAAAAAACTCTCTGTTTATAAAAACTCTCTTATAAACTCTCTTAAAACATACAAAATATAAACTCTCTTAAAAAATATAAACTCTTGTAGAAAACATATTCAGTTCAAATACTTAACTTGATTCTGGTTATAAACTCTCAAATATAAACTCTCAAATATAAAATCTCATATAAACTCTCAAATAAAAACTCTCTGTTTATAAAGACTTAACTTGATTGCATTCAAATAATAAAAACATATTCAGTTCTACTTAAAGATTACAGCAACAATGGTGAAAATATACGTAAAAAAGAAAACCAGAGTAAAACTTCAAATACCATAACAATGGCGGAAATGCAATGCAGACGAGCAGAGGATATCGAAAACGGACGGTGAACGGCGGCGAAATGCAACAGAGGAGGGCGACGGTTGGACGGCAACGGTGGGTTTATAGGACAACGTTCTTTGTTCGCCAGAGAAAAAGAAAGAAAGAAATACCATATGACTGTTCTGTTTCTCATAAAAATTCTGGTGGGTATTTTAAATTAATTCTAACTAAACCTATAGCAGCGCTTTTTAATGGCTTTAGCAGCGCTTTAAAAAGCGCTCTCAAAGATCTTCTTATGTACCCCATATAGCAGCACTTTATGGAAAAAACGCTCTCGTAGACTAGACCTACAGCAGCGCTTTAGAAAAGCGCTGTCTTTGGGCTGTCTTAGACCCCCCCTTTAGCAGCACTTTTTAGAAGCGATGTCTTAGGACCCCTCCCTTTAGCAGCGCTTCTTAAAAAGCGTTGTCTTTGGGCTGTCTTAGACCCCCCCCCCCCTTTAGCAGCGCTTTTTAGAAGCGTTGTCTTAGGACCCCCCTTTAGCATCACTTTTTAAAAAGCGCTGTCTTTGGGCTGTCTTAGAGCCCCCCTTTAGCAGTGCTTTTTAGAAGCGCTGTCTTTGGTTATCAATTTTTTCTTTTTTTTTTAATTCCTCTTTAGCAGCGCTTTTTCTAAAAGCGTTGTCTTTGTATGCGCTGCTAAATGTCAATTCTAGCGTAGTGCCTACATGAAACGTGTGATACATCATAACACAAATCATAAGATTCTTCCTAAAATGCAAAAATCACACGCATCGTAGAACTTAACAACATCAGTCCAACATCCAGAAAGGCACTAACATCATCAGTCCTTGAAAGAGCCAGTGTTGCCAACTTGCCGTATGGCATGGCAGAATCTGTGTCAGCAACAATAACGCCGTATCAATATGGCAGGTTTTTGGCTGGCAGGCATGATTTGTCATCCTCAATTGATAACATTGATAAGGACTTTATTAGATGATAACTTTCATTAAAAAATCAATCTAACTCCTCATTAATAAATGCACCTTAACAGTTTTTGCTTTATGTTAGAAAACATATCATTCATAAAACCCAAAAAAGCAAAATCAACATAAGTAAACTCACTGTGGCATTTCAACAAACACCTTGTTTACAAAAATCACCTAAGTTTATAATCAATCTAACTTAAAATCAGTAAAATCGCATAAGCTTGATAATAGATATAGAAATAAAAAAGATCAAAGAGATGAATTTACCTGAGTTGAAAGGGAGAAAAATACAAACTAAGGTTCGGAGATTCGATTGGTGATTGCGATTGCGAGAGTTCAGATCATTGCAAAGAAGACTGGTCATGGTGTAACGGGAGAGGCTTTGTCAACTCCAAACGTAATCGATGCACGAGCCATTCCGCAATTTCTCTATTATGAGGGTTTTGTTTTGAGTGAACTCCAAACGTTTGTTACGCCAGGGTTGAGTTTTCATTGCTACTTATTATTTGGAAGCTTCAGAGATTAACCTCAATTATATCAATACTTAGTAATAGTAATTTTTGATGGTTTTGTTTTGAGTGAACTCCAAACTTATATTTTTGGTTTTTTTTTTATAAATTTTTACAATAATAAAAAATTATTAAATAAATAAACTTATATTTTATAATTATATCATAAACTTATATTTTTTAAACTCATCAAACACAACACCCACATATCATAATTATATCACAAGTCTAGGGCGTGCACTATTTGTTTAAAATATTTTTTTTTCTTTTACTCCAAAATTTTAGGATAATAAATCAATATTTTTATTTTATTTTATCATCTTTTAAATTATAAAATTGAATTGCAAATTAATAAATTGATCTCTAGTATAATAATCTAGTTATTTCATCAAAATATTTTAATACACAAAATGAATAAAAGGATTATATATAATATAAAAATATATGTTATCAATTGAGTAAAACGATTATTTTATTGTCTTTTTAAATTTTAAATTTTATAAAAAATTATAAGTTGAAGGATTACACATCAATTGTATCATAAACTTATATTTTTAATTTTTCTAATTTTTACAACAATAAAAAAGTATTAAGTAAATAAATTTTCTTTAAAAAATAACTAAAAAAACTCAATTAACATTATAAAAGAAATTTAAAAAAAAATAAAAATTTAATATAAAATTAAAAAAAATCTCAAAAACATATTATTGGAATCAATATTTGTTTTATAAGTTTAATTGTTAATCGTAAAAATATAATAAAAATTAAAAATAAATTAAACAATTCGCCGCAAAAGTTGCAGAAACGTTTACAGCAAATTCCGCAGTAAACCTCGCAGCAATTCCTGCGGTATTTCCAGAGAATTTTGTGGTTTCAATAGATAACTAATTCCAGCGAAAGGAACCGCAGTCAATTCCGCAGGAAACTTATTTTTTATTTTAAAATCTAAAGTCGCAGCTAAAATTTCAGGAATTCCTGCGAGATTTGCTGCTACCACGTTTTTGGCAGGAAATAATGTTTTACAATGTAAAAGCGCAGAAAAGTCGCAGGAATTGTTGTGAAAATCGTTCCGCATGAAAATCCGCAGGTAAACTGTGTATTTCTAGTAGTGAAAAATACTTGTTAATCAGACTTTACCCTCAACCTAACTTATATGTATCCGCTTCAAACTTGTACACATCATTCTTTGGGATGGATTGCAAGATAGAAAAAAATCTTCAATGTTTTTCAATCTCAAACAAAATATTTTTTCTGCTCTTCCAATCCATCCCAACATAATGGTGTGATATTGTTGTTGTATATTAGGAATAACCTTCATATATTGTTAATAAAAAAACATTGAGAAAATTATTATTTTTCTCGGTTGACAACATTGAAAAATTTATTTCTAAACACAATCACTTTATTCTCTTTCATGTGAAAACATTTGCCAATAAAACATTTGCTCAAGATAATAAAATCTCTCTGGAATGCATTGCAAGCACAGAACAAATTTCTCTTGGTTGGAACATATAACTTATAAGAAATTTAAAAAAAATTGTTGTTCTCCAAGAATCCATTGGCAAAATATGAATTTGTTTAAACAATTTATTTTAATATTTTGTGTAAGCAATGTAATTAGAAAAAAGTTTTTTCCCTCAATTTTTTGTTGAAACTGAGAGGTATGTAGCACTTGGGATGAAACATATCTATTGTATATTTTATTTAAAAAGAAACACATTTTATCTCAGTTTTGAGTAATAACCGAGGTAAAAATTAACGTGTTTATTCAGTTTCTTTATCATTCTTAAACAAATCTTTTTCGTTCATTAAATGAATATCAACGCTCAACACATTGCTATTATTTATCTGCGTAAAACCTAAAATCCTCATTATAAAAGCATCCTGAATACTAAAATTTGATAAAGAAACATTTGACATGAAAACTTTGAAACTTAAAAAATGTTTATTTTATTTTAGAAAATTTCTCTAGAATAGATTGTAAGAGTATAAAATTATTTTAGTTCAAGATTTGTGTTATTAAATTATTGTATAATTGAATATTTATTTTATTTATCTAACTTTTTTTTAAATATATTTTATATCAAACATTTGATCTTTCTCAAGATAAATGAAATGAGGATCCCCCAATATTTGTTCTTTCACAAGATATCAAACATTTGTTCTTCACCGACAATGATGATGATGAAGAGCAAATATAATATTCTGTGTAAACAATGTAGTTTGTAAACAGATTAATTTATTAGTATTCTGTGTAAACAATGTAACGAGTATTTAAAAAAGAATATATCTTTCCCCCCGTTTTTGTTAATAAACCAAGAGGTATATGATGCTAGTTTTGAAAATAAAAAAATATTGTTGCTGAAGATCAAACCAGTGACCATTTAAATTATCCTCTCGGTTATTTTAAAATTGAGGGGTAAAGTGGCAGCTTTTCATGAGACCCTTCGTTACTTCACCTCTGTAATAGAGGTAAAATCAACTTCGCGTTCGTGGTTACATGTGTTTTTTGTAGTTGTGAAAATCGGAAGCCGAGCCCGTATGAACTCTTATTGAAAAATTGTATAATGCATATTATGGTTTTTTAAAGGCACTACTACGAAAACCCATATCACAACAATTGAAAAAG
Organism: Lathyrus sativus; assembly: GCA_963859935.3. Lineage (NCBI taxonomy): Eukaryota > Viridiplantae > Streptophyta > Magnoliopsida > Fabales > Fabaceae > Lathyrus > Lathyrus sativus. The sequence continues at coordinate 383,567,061 of OZ012739.1, forward strand.
GGATATCATCACGCAGGTCCAACCGTTGTGACGTAAGGTGTGATTGTATGTATGATAATTTCAACCATGAGCATGTGACCGTGATTGTATCCATATAGCGTGCTACCTACCACAACAGTTACTTTAAACAACCGTTGTGGTATATTAAAATACAACATATTTAACAACGGTTGTTCTAGACAACTGTTGTTGTATATAGCCCTGAGTTTATTAAAAATTATATAGAATGCTTATTTCAGAAGTGGGTAGTTACCTGATGACGTGTCCCCGCGTGGGGAACACGCGTGAGCTCTCCCTGTGCTAGGTAGTGGTCTGCCCGACTACAGAATTAAGTGTGCCCGACATGAAGGAGGATTGTGATCTGTTGGGCCTCCCCAACTTAGCATTGGGTTAGGCCTGCCCGACTGTGTGGCAGGTCTTGCTCAATCCAAAATATTTTTGTTATGAGAGATATGACTGTTATGTACTAAAGAGATATATAATTTTGCTTATATGTAAATAACTATTACGTTTCATCACGGTTGGAAATAAAAACCGTGGTGATATGCATGGTCAATAACATTATTTATCACGAGAAATGGCTAATTGTTGGTGATGAGATTCGAACTATTTCATTCTGTGTACTTTTCACTACGGTTGCTACTTCTGACCGTTGTGACATGTCATCTAGTAAATAAAAAAAATATGCATATGTTAACACTATGTCCGTCGCAATATTGGTGTTACGAAAAACTTGTTTTGTAGTAGTGAGACAAATATATATATATATATATATATATATATATATATATATATATATATATATATATATATATATATATATATATATATATATATATATATATATATATATATATATATATATATATATATATATATATATATATATATATATATATATATATAAGAGTAAACTATTTCAGCTCGATTAGAAATCACAATCTAGGTGAAATGTCTAACATTTTACGTGGTAAAAAATGACTTATTTTTAATTAAAATAAAATATGAAAGAAGACGTTACTATAAAATGAAATAAATAATTAAAAAAAATATAAGCATAAATTAGAGTTTCATAAATTGAAGCGTGTCTCTGAGTTAGTTTTCCCCTCGACTTTTTAATACAACTAACAAAATAGATGATATTTTAAAAAATTAAAATGTGACACGCCAAGAATTAGACCTTGCTTATTTATTAGTTGAGGTGAAAACTTAGTTATAAAATATATTATTTGTATTATTTGAACACAAGAAGAATAACTCTACTCCATCAGAAAGAGACCGAACAAAGAGCTAACTATCCTTGCTAGGATAGAAGAAGATCGAACATCTCCATATTTGGCAACAAGCATATCACACCAAATATTTGAAGTGCTACAACCACCACTTCCACTTAACTAATAGAGCCAAATTAATCTAGTGAGAATCATGAAGACTAAGATCTTTTTATTTCTTAACCTTACACGCATCAATCCAACTAACCCAAACAATCTTGCTTGTCCCTTTCATGCCTCTCCACATAAATCTCTGTTGAATTTTCACTATCTTCTTCCAAACCTTAATAGTCATTTAGTAGGAAGTAATAATCATGAAAAACTTTTGTAACTAATTTACAAACTAATTTCAATCGCTTTGAATCATTAGCTTAAATCTCTTGAATATGTTGTAATATCCCCACACGTGGGAGGTTAGTAAATATAAAGCATCTTCAACTCGAGTAGCAAAGTATGAAAAGGTGACTGGAAGAAACTTCATCATCCATACACTTAGTTTCTCCCTAACCAAATGACAATAAATTTCTAAATACTTTGTTTTTTCATGGAAAATAAAATTAACTCCAAATATTTAATGTACTCAAGTTATCACAATACAAAATAGGTGTTTTGATGGAAGTGATTTGTAAATATCTGAGAAGATAAAGCAACCATTGAGCTCAGACATGCTGTCACGAGTATTAATAATATCACCCACATAAACTAAAAGGATTGTGAATGATAAAAGAGTGTGTTTGGTGAAGAGTGAGTGATATGATCTAATGATTGATAGTGGTTAACTTAGCAACTACAAAATATGTATCAACATAATTAAGACCTACACTAGTTCATGGATAGATTTACACTCATTTTTAGATGTATTACACCTTTTTTTTTAGAGATTTTCAATTAAAGGTTACAATAATAATATTATTTGTTTGTGTAACAATGACTATTTTTTCCTAATTTAATAAACAAAAAAAAACGTTACATTAGTCATAAGAATTTATTTAAGGAAAAGAATTAAAACTAATACTATAATAAAAAAAATCGTTGTCTTTACCTTAAGCTTTATTTTTACATGCTGTCTATTGAAAATGTTAAAAATTGATGTTTAAACACAATAAGCGACAATTATGTTAGTACGATGCATTTAAAACCGCCCATTAAATTGATTAGGCTATGATTCATAAAAAAATATAAAAAAATTTGTAAATAAATAGTTTATTGCCCCTTTTAGCAATAGATTTTTGGTCGCAGCCTATTTTTTTTTGTCAAAAATAAAAAATGTTATAGTTTCAGATGAGATATATATAAAGAATTTACACTTGTTTTAAAATAGGTGAAAAAGAGCATATATATTGCATCTAATTGTATATACTATAGGTGTAAAATGTATGACATTTGTATTGAATTTCAATCAATTTACACCTTATTTTAAATTTAACGGGTGTAAAATGTCTGATATCTACACTAATTTTCAATGAATTCACAACCTATTTAAGATATACCAAGTGTAAAAGACATGATATTTACACTCACTTCAACTGATTTACATCATATTTTAGATATGATAGATGTAAAATATTTAGTATTTGTGTTGAATTTAAACTTATTTATACCCTATTTTAGATATAACGGGTATAAAATATCTAAATATTTTTAAATAACTTTTTGAAATTCCAATAAATCAAACATTTTTATGACATTCGTGGACACTCAATAAACAAAAAAAACTAATTGGAATTATACAATTATAAAACTACAAATAAACAAATTTAAATGAGAGGCAAAATTGAAAGAAAAAAAACAATACTAAAATTTGATTTTCACTTTATAAATACAAAAAATGTATTTTTTCCTATTCATTAAGTTGGAGATTATGTTAGAGAGAGAGAGAGAGAGAGAGACAGATAATGCATATTTCAGGTATACTATCTTGCTTGTAACAATGTTATGGAAACTTCATTGTTTGCAGACAACTTAATAATTCCTCCTGATTAAGAACAAAATTGGTATGAATAAAAGGGCGATCCTTAGCCTCATGATTAGATATGCATTTCACATTTTTGGCCTATTATCATCCCTCTCATAACAATCGAATAAATTTAGCTATACTATCACTATTATGGAAAACACGTATAATAACACCCTAGCAATTACAGATATTCAATCAACCGTTGTAATATGTGATATTTATGCGCATACATTTTATTTTATTTAACCACCTATAACCACGGTTAATTTAATATTCGTGGTGAAAAGTGGTGTATGGTCATGGCTGTTATTGATTCATGCAATGACAATACCGATATACCGAGAACCCTGAGTGCTCGAGAAATAAAAAATCTTTGGAATTTTTATGTGAGAGGTCGTAAGGATACTTTGACCCAAAATGAGTTACGACCATAGTTCAGTTGATTATCTTGAAATATCTAAACTTTGTTTTATGAAAAGTGTTTCCTCCACTAGGAACGAAGATGATGTTATTTTGGAACCTTGTATTTCCGGGTAACGTGCATGTATAGTTCGTCCCAGGGGAGTTAAAGAGGAATACTTTCATTTTTATGTCGGGGTTTTGGAAGATTTTAAGATCCAACATCCCTTTACTAACTTTGAATCTGACTTATTAAAGGTTTTGAATACCTCCCCTTCCCAACTTCGTCCAAATAGTTAGGTGTTTATAATAGCCATTGAAATAGTTTGTGAGGCCATAGATATAGAGCCTACCATAGGCTTATTTTTGTCTTTTTTTTTAAATCAAAGGCATTGAAAAAGGAGGATGGGTGACAATCAGTGGTCTTCCCGGCAAGAGCTTTCTCTAAGCTTACACCTCTAATTATAAAGGTTTTAAAGATTGGTTCCTTCGTATTAAATGCGACTCAAGATGTCCTCAGGTACTGTATGCCTTAGATGAATTCCAGTGCTTTCCTATTTACTGAACCAAAAGCCTTCTCTCAGTGTTCAATTTCGTCTTTGATAATTGAATGACAAGGAAATAAAATCCTTAGCCATATTAGATTATTTTCGCATGATGAAAGTATGAGATCTATTGTCATTACCTAAAGAACAAGTCATTTCTTTTCGGGGTAGCCCCATTTCTTCTTATAACCTTTTTTATTTCCTCTTCACATGAAAAATGACTAAGCTGACGATGACAGAGTAGAAGAAGTTGATGTTGAAGGCTCGGGCGGCGAGGCGCTCAACTGACCAAACTGTTACCAAGTTGGGTCTATCTGGCTTGGAGATTCAGACATTGAAGAAAAGGAAGTTGGTTCTCAGCAAGACGATCTCAAGTGTCTTAGATTCTCAAGCTACCCCTCTTTCACCACAGAAATATGTTCCTCCGGGATCTCAAAAGGCTATGAAGACTTTAATGAGCGATGAGGTTTGTAAAGCTAATTAGGAGATCTCCTATTTGATGCATGAGGTTGGTGGAGGCGAACATTCAAAGTTGTCTAATGAATTCAAGGTCTGGAGTAATAGTTTTGATGGGTTGAAATTCCTTTATGACCACCTAAATGCCACAGAGGAAGTGAACAAGGTGAAGGCCATCAGGCGTTAGAAGTTAATCCAAAATATTAGCTCTTATCTAATGAGACATGTTGTCCTCATCGGAGGGTTGTTTGAGGTCGGGAACGAGTGTGAGCAGAACGAGGTTAACCTTAGACGTGAGATCAAAAAGCTAAAGTACAAAGAGAAATGATGGATGGATAAGGTATTCGAGATGGAGAAGTGATTATTAGAAGAGAAGACCAAAAGAGATAAATTAGAGGCTTTGGTATAAGAACTATAGACAATTGTCAGCAGACAGATTGGGGAGATAGAACTAGCCTAAGACTCGATCGACCATTTACAAAGTTCTTTGAAATAATCTCATATTGATATTCTCAATGCAGGTGATGCCGCCTTCGACAGGGCGAAGGCCCAAGTCCTATGCGTCTATCCCGACCTTGATTTGTCCAAGATGGATCTCTTCAAGGTCTTGGTCGAAGGTCATCTTGTGGATATGGAAGAGACTGAGCCCTCACCCGTTGATGATCCAGCCCAGGAAGCCCCTACCATCGACACTAATTATGGAGTTGTCAATGGAGACAAAACCGAGGAATAGTTTTTGGTTTCTTTGTTGTAATGCTTTTAAGTATGTTTGTGCTTTCCTCTTTTAGTTTTATAACTCGGCCTTGCTATGACCGCAATATAACTACGTTTTGTTTTACAAATGTCATCCCGCAATTTATTTTTGCAATTGGGTTTTGAGTTTTGTGGTAGTCCGGGTTCCATTATCGGATTCTTACACAATATTTTGATTAAATAAGATCCAATTAATTATATAAACGTCAGGGTCAGGTAAAACCATCATGGTCGGAATATACCAACCCTTTCCTTCGTAGAGCCGTGTATTGTAATCCGAACCTGCCCGGAGCGAGTCTCCCATAGAGGCAAGTTAAGTTGGTGAGCCGTATGATGGGCAACTATCTCCTGTGGTAAGACGACAGTGAATTAATGATTCACACTCTAAACAGGAGTTAGACTCATATGAGATAATCTTGTTTAATCCTTTGGAGTACGTAGTTCTAATACATTTTTATCTTTCTGTTTAATACATTTTTATCTGATCAAATGGACATCTGATGAGCGAGTTAGCTTATCTTCTTAGTTGAAGTTTGTTACGTACAACTTTGAAGCCTCGACAGTAAGGTTTAATGACTCTAAGGGATCTCAACAATCTTGGACACAAAACAAGTTAATCCTGAGTAGATTATATTGGATGCCATATCGTTTAAAGTTAAGATTATGTCAAATTCGCATGACAAACTTTTAGAACTCCATGGATTAGATGTCAAAATAAATGTTCGATGGTTCAACCTTGCATGATTCGGTCAAAGTCGGTTACGTTAGAGGTTGGCAGGTTATCTAGACTTTGGCTAGAGGTATTTTAACGTGGCCCGACCGAAGCCAATTTCTCCAAAGGCAACAAATGCACTTGGAATTTGGCTAGAGGTATATTAACGTAGTCCGACCTAAGCTGATTTCGCTTGAGGCATCAAGTGCGTTTGGACTTTGGCTAGAGGTATATTAATGTAGCCCGGCCGAAGCCATTTCGCTAGAGGCATCAAGTGAGCTTGGACTTTGGATAGAGGTATATTAACATAGCCCGACTGAAGCCAATTTTTTCAGAGGCATCAAGTGCACTTGGACTTTGGCTTAAGGTATATTAATATAGCCTGACCGAAGCTGATTTTTCTAGAGGCATCAAGTGCGTTTGGCCTTTAGCTAGAGGTATATTAACGTAGCCCGACCGAAGCCGATTTTTCTAGAGGCATGAAGTGTGCTCGACCTTTTCCTAGAGGTATATTAACGTAGCCCAACCGAAGCTGATTATATTGGAATACTTCGGCCTTCAGATGATTACTCATCGGCTCCAGGCTTAATCCCAGATCATATCTGTCGCAACTGCGAAAAAGACCAGTGGAAACAAACAGAAGATTCGCCACTGAATTTTATTTATCCCAAAGAGAGGGAAAGGAAACTATCAAAGAAAACCTGAAGGACTGGAGAAGACAAGGTCATCACAACCAAATCTTGGGTTCGGGAGTCGATTACGCAAGGGGAAGGTATGAGCACCCCTCACGTCCGTTGTACTCAATGGGATCCATGCGTTTTGTCTATAAAAGAGGTAAGTTATCTAAAAACTACTGCTAAACCGGGGGGAAAAGAAAAGAAAAAGACCCGATAGGACATCGTCGCCTTATGCCTACGTATTCCCTCGTGCAACGGGAAAGTCAGAGTCAACGTAGTTCAGGAAACTACGGGTGAAGGGGGGAGGTTGCTCGCCAAGACATCACCGTCTTGTGCCTACGTATCCTCATCTGGTATAAGAAAAAAAATAGCTAATGTAGTTCGGGCTAACGAAACCACAGGTTGGTTAAGTGTTTTTTATGAGTGACATTAAGTCTCCATTCCAGCGGTTAGGGACGATGCCTATTTGTGGCAGAACAGAAAAACAACATACTCTTTTCTGAAAATGATTTGAAGAACAATCCCGAAGGATAAAAATGTTTGAATTTGGTTTGTTGATTTTAGTGAAGTGGATTGAGTTAGTTTGAGACTCGTGTTGCATTAAAGATTATGACATAAGAGCGAATGCGTTGTATATCGCCCAAAGGGCATACACTAAACACTCTAGACAAGTGAGGAGAAACCCCCCACTTATCATTTCTCATGTACTTAAGGCTCGTAGGGTATGACATTTGTCATTCTTTATTAAGTGTCTTAGAGAAGTTTGAGATGAGAAGAGAAGTCACAAGAACACTAAAGGGGAATGAAAATCCTAATGTTATCATACAAAATGGTCCTAAGGTCAGGATGAAAGCGGGGCCTACCTAATGTTATCATACAAAGGATTGAAAGCATAATGTCTCTCCTACTCCCATCTTAAATAGAGGGTCTAGGAATCCTAAGGGATCATGTGAGCAAACATGAGTAAACAATATTCAATTCAATCACAGATGAAAATAAAACTAAAAGAAGTCTCAAAAGAAGATATTAGATGCAGAAGAAGAAAGGTAAACCAGAGATAAAATGCATATGCAAACAATAGATCAAACAATCAAGACCAAAGTCTCAATCACAATCATATCAAGCTCATGCAATGCAGACAATGCACCTCAAGTCATATCATAGGTGCATTATATGTCCAAGCCACACTTAAGGTGTGTAAACCAAACACAAAGGTAAGGCAAGGCAAACGATGAAAGCAGATGACCTAGGAGGCAAGTTAGGGTAACCACAAAATGATCAACAAATGATCATCCAATCATGGATACATAAGGGAGATCACTTAAGTTTGAACAAATTCAAACTTCAAAGTGGTTCCTCCATCATATACATCCACAACTGGAAAAAAATCAAACCAAGTGAATATCAAAGATCCAAATGACTTGAGGTAAAGTCGAAACATCACCCCAACATAGATCAGAAGTTATTTATTCACTCATTGGTAATTAAAAATCAAAATTAAATTCAAATAAAAAGAAACAAAAACCCCCCAAAAAAACGAAAAGAGGAGATCAAGGTATGAGTGAAGACTCAAAGGAATCACCATAGGTCTAGGACCATCATAGGGTCATGTGAAAATTTTCTCAACATTTTAAAATGCTTAAGAGTAATTTTAAAATAATTAAAAATAAGTAAATAAATCAAAAATATATGAAATATACCAAAACAGAAAATAAAAATCCAAGAAAATCACCATAGGTTCAAAGCCATCATAGGATCATATGAAAATAATTTCATAATTTTAAATGGCTCAAAAGTATTTTTAAACCAATTAAAATCATGCAAAATAAATAAAATTCATAAAAAAATAACAAGATGCAAAATAAAAATGCATAAAAATAAGAAACAGGACAAGAAAAATAAAATAGAATTTTAGAAAAAAATTTGGTATTTTTTGATTAAAAATGAATTTAATATGAATTTCTAAAAATAAAATGAATTTAGATTCAATTTAGAAAAAGAAAATAAAACAGAAAAAAACAAGATGCGTTGGATCTCATTTCATTAAATGACGTAGCTGATCCAAGGATCAGAAAGCGCGCATCCACAATGCGCACGAGTCAGCTCACCCACACATATCCAAGCAAAGTCAAACACACCAAGATTAAAACGTGTGGCAAAGTGGGCGGTTGGATCATAATCTTCAACCTCCAGCTCTATAAAATTTGCAGAGGGAGGTCAAATTTCATGGATACCTCAAACCGTATCTATTGGTGCTCATAGTGGTATCATTTGATTCGTCTTTCTTAGACGATCACAACCATATCATCGCGCCAAATTTCTTTAACCCACAACTCAAGTAATTTGAAAAAAACCAAAACACGATTCAAATACGACTTTGAAAATTCACCAACAAAACTCAACTTCAGATGAAATTAAACTATCCAGACAGCATCAGCACACTAAGGACTATATTTTAGCAACAAATTTGAGTCAACATGGTTGAGAATTATACCTGTTGAAGCTCTGAAAATGGAGTTCCCTAGCTTGATTCAAGCCACGATTCTTCAAGCTCTTGATCTGGTTAGTTTCACCGAATGCTGGTGAAGCTAACTGAGTGGAGAATTTGAGTGTTTAAAGTGTGGAAATGGAAATTTGAAGTTCAAGCTCAAGAGTTCAAATGGGATCTTGATAGAGTGGTTTTGGCTATCAAAAGCTTACCAAAATGAATGGAAATCACTCTCTATTTATAAGGGAAGCTATATGAATCAAAATGAGAGGTGAATAAGGAGAAATTGGTGGAAATCATGCACACTTGCAGCATGCCCAAAGTGTGACTTGAAACTTGTCAAAACACACTCAAACCTTGCGTTTCAAGGCTTTAATCAAACCGGGCAAGTTGGTTAAACATGTTTAGCTTGAATTCGTGCCTTAATTTGGTGATTAGAGGTCAATTTAAATAATTCCAATTCTGACTTGGAGAGAAATCTCAGCTTTTAGTTCAAACTTTGCAGCCATGGTGCTCACAATGTAAGAGGCTTTTTGAGATGATTCTTCTTGCATTAGATATAGGGAGATGCAATCTTTGTAATATGAAGAGAAAGTATTGATTTGGTAGCTTGAGTTGAGAGATATGATCCTTCAAAGTAGCCTCCATGGGAGAAGTGAAAATCACAAAACACTTAGAAAAAATTCAAGTCTTTTAGGGACCAAAAAGAGACCTATAATGTTTTGATGAAAACCAAGACCTTCCATGTGTTTTTAGCTCTTCCATGTTGAATAAAAGTTGTAGAGGACATCTTCAAGTTTACTCTAGAAAACGAGTGGGCTCCAAATGATAAATATTGACCAAGTTATCGCCTTTTGAAGTTGACTAAAAAAACCTTCCAAAACCCAAAATGACCTATAATGTCTTGAAACTTTTGATGACCTTCCAAGCATAATTTGATCTTTACTTGCAAAGAGAACTTGTTAGAGATTATGAGAAGAGTTCATTAGAAAAAGAACCACCTCAAAATGTTGGAAACCGAAGGAGATATGCTCTTTTGATCATAGTATCCACAAATTTCCAAATTAGGTCAAACAACTTGCACCAAACTTGAATCCCTTGATGATTTCTTGCACAATAAGCCAAGATGAAACACATATGATGTTAGAATGATGTTGCTTTGAATCACAATTAATGATGAGGGACTTCTAAGGTTGAAAACCCACAAAGTCATAGAGAAACTCTTGCTTAAACTTGTAGAAACATAACCTACTTGCTTGAGAAACAAACCATGATACCTTGACCCCCTGCCAAGAACAAATGTTATGCAAACATGAATATGAAAATGCAAAGAAGCATAAGCCAAGAACACAAGAGAAGATGAGAAAATTTTGGGGTGCTACAGCTGCCCCTATTCAAACAACTTGGACCTGAAGGGATGAAAAGCAATCGCTTTCAAACGTTCAAGGTAAAAGATGATTGAATACCAAAAGAACCCAGAAATTTGCAAACTGCGGGAATACAAAACAGTGAATACCAACAAAAAGTTGGGATGCGAGACAAACGAATACCAACCAAAAGTTGGGATACAACACGACCAGGATAACAATCCAAGGCGAACAACATATAATCAACCAAAATTTGAAAGGACAACACCGAATACCAACCAAAAGTTGGGATAAAGCTAAAAGATACCAACCAAGAGTTGGAATGCAAGTTACAAACCAAAAGTTAGGATCACCGAGAATAAAGACTACCAATCAAAAGTTGGGATGAAACAACCAAGGTGCACCAACCAAGAGTTGGAATAACAAACTGGGGATACCAACCAAGAGTTGGGATAACAGCAAAAGGATACCAACCAAGAGTTGGGATGAAAAACAGCGAGTACCAACCAAAGTTGGGATGCCAAACAACGAGGGTTACCAACCAAAAGTTGGAACAACAGCGAATACCAACCAAAAGTTGGAATGCCAAATCAAAAGTATACCAATAAAAAGTTAGGACAAAAGTGACTAACCAAAAGTTGGAATGATAGCGAATACCAATCAAAAGATGGGAAAACGACTCCACCGGGGAAATTAAAAGGATATCAACCAAAAGTTGGAATAACCTCAAAAAGGTAAAAGATGACCACGCTAGAGAATACTAACCAAGAGTCGGGATGAAGCGGGCATACGAAGTAGAATCAACCGACTCATAAACTGAGCGAGAAACTATGCTGGGGAAGGAGATGTTTAAAACGAAATATCTCTGCCTGGATGCAAAAGATGAATACATCTGTCATCGACCTGCCAGAGTAAAGATGTCGAGATCTCAAGTCACACCAACATCAACTGGAGAAGTGTCTGGCCAACGCGAAACTGGATATGGCTTATGCTTCAAATGCATATGTTTGAATTTGGCGTAATGCTCCATACGAAATGGAAATGCTAGGCGTTTGGGAGGATGCTATGAAAAATGAAAATGCAAAAGAACACCACCGAAAGAAGTTTCGAAGAAAGAAACCCTCAGACCAACCCTGCTGAGAACAAATCCCTGATGACTTATAAAAACACAAGTCCCCTAGGGGAGCACCCCACTCTGTCGGGAAACAAGAACAACCTCAACGGAGGAATAAACCTTGAAACTGCTTATGGAATGTGCCAATGACCATTGGATTCTACTAGAGATACCGACCACCTCTTACCGTCGAGGGACGTTTTCTATCTCTACCCACTGGGGATAAGCACATGCTGCTATCGTTGACATCATTTCTTGATCGGATAACAAAAACTCTGTGGGGATGACAAAAACTTGCTAAAGGGGGACAAAGATCCTCTTACTAAGGCACTGTCTGATTGTACGATAGTACTTCAACCGATAAAAACCTTCCTGGAACTTCTCTGATGAAGGTTAAACAATACTAGGGCAATGACCTTAACGACTTGCAATCGAACAACAACAAACAGGGCATCCTGACTACCGACTAGTTAGTTTCGCCTATCATACATGATATTGGTCATGTAAATCCTTATTTTAAACATGTTTCATGGAGCCCACAACTTGTTCATATATAAATTTATCAAAAATATAGACGCCTCATTTGCAAACAAAATAGTAAGAGTAAAGAAAAGCTTTCTGAATGAATAATATTGTATTGATTGAAAAAGAGCATGTAAATAGAAAAATTACAAGTGGACGCAATCCCTAAAAGAGGAAATTACGCAAAAATAAATAAAACAAAACAGGAAAAACATAAATGTCGGCAATGTGGAAATAGACAACTACCATGTGTTGATTCGGCTATGACCTGTATGTCCTTAATGCTTCACCAATGCTCTTTCTTCTGAAAAGACTGACTGGGCTAATCTTTAACCTTCAGGGTGACCGTGTACCTAGATAAACTTGCATATCGAATACAGACTGCAGTTGTTTTCTTTTTAATCCTTAACTTTTGCCTGGATTACCTTTTCAGGTTTTCAATCCATCGGGATACCCCTTTTTGCCAAAGTTGCCCTTTCAGGTTTTCAACTTTGCGGGTTCACTCTTTTTTTTATCCCTAATTTTTGCCCGAACCTTTTCTTTTTCCTTTTTATGGTTCGCCGGGATGCCCCATTTTTGCCTGGATTTTCTTTTTATTTCCAGCGGGTCTGTTTTAAGCAAAATATTTTTTAACTATGTATGCGTTCACAGGGCACGTAAAATCGTCGTCGTCCATGGTTGATAGCAACAAGGCTCCGCCAGAAAAAACCTTTCTTACTACCTATGAACTTTCATAGTTAGGAGTCCACTTGCCTCTGTGATCCGTTTGTGGAGGGAGGATCCTCTTCAACACTAAATCGCCTACCTGGAAATATTTAGGACGCACCTTCTGATCGAATGCCTTTTTCATTCTACTCTGGTATAGTCGTCCGTGGGCGATAGCCGCTAATCTCTTTTCATCTATCAGGCTTAACTGATTCAATATGTTCTTCACCCATTCTTCTTCGTCAAGCTTCACATCAGACAATATCCTCAGAGAAGGAATTTCGACTTCTAACGGTAGAACAACTTCTGTACCATATACCAGCGAGAAAGGAGTGTCCCCTGTAGATGTGCACACCGAAGTGCGATAACCATAAAGAGAAAAGGGAAACATCTCGTGCCAATCTTTATAAGTCACTACCATTTTCTGCACAATCTTCTTGATATTCTTATTTGCTGCCTCAACAACACCATTCATCTTTGGACGGTACGGCGAAAAGTTGTGGTGTTCAATTTTGAAATTCTGGCACAATTTTTTCATTATCTTATTGTTCAAATTCGAACCGTTGTCAGTAAAAATTCTTTTTGATATTCCATATCGACAGACAAGATCCTTCTTTATAAAACGGGCCACCACCTGTTTCGTGACATTGGCAAAAGAAGCTGTTTCTACCCACTTGGTGAAATAATCAATGGCGACAAGTATGAAACGATGTCTGTTGGAGGCTGTCGGTTCAATCTTACCAATCATGTCAAAGCCCCACATAGCAAAAGGCCAAGGGGATGTCAAAACATTAAGAGGACTTGGTGGCACATGCATCTTATCAACGTAAATCTGACACTTGTGGCACTTCCTAGCATACTTAAAACAGTCAGACTCCACCGTCATCCAGTAATACCCTGCTCTCAACACCTTTCTAGACATTGCATGCCCTCCGGCGTGCGTACCAAAAGAACCTTCATGGACCTCTTCCATTAGCGATCTGCTTCATCTTCATCCATACAACGCAACAATACCATATCAAATTTTCTCTTGTATAACATATCATCTTTGTTCGAATAAAAGTTACCCGACAACCTCCTCAGAGTCTTCTTATCTCTACTTGATGCCCCAGGCGAATACTCTTGAGTTTTGAGGAAATATCTGATGTCAAAATACCAAGGCTTCCCATTTGGTGCCTTTTCTACCGCAAATACAAACGATGGTCTATCAAGGCGCATGATAGTGATTATTGGAGCATCATTCCAAAAACTCACCTTATACATTGATGATAATGTTGCCAACGCGTTCGCTATCTGATTTTCAGCCCTAGGTACATGATGAAATTCAAACCTATCAAAGAAAGGAAATAATCCCCTGGCATAGTTCTTGTAAGGTATCAGGTTAGCTTGGCGCGTCTCCCATTCTCCTTTAATCTGGTTGATGACCAATGTCGAATCACCATACACATCCAAATTCTTGATTCTCAAATCAATAGCTTCCTCTAGACCCATGATGTATGCCTCATATTAAGCTTCATTATTCGTGCAAGCAAATGTCAATCGGGCAGTGAATGATATGTGACACCCATGAGGAGTTGTAATAATTGCCTCGATCCCGTTGTCGTACAAATTGACAACACCGTCAAAAACCAATTTCCACTGAGACCCAATTTATGGACCCTCGTCCAGTAGAGGCTCATCATAATCCTTCATCCTTAAGAACATTATATCTTTGTCAGGAGACTCAAATATCATAGGTTGATAATCCTCAATAGGATGTTCAGCCAAATACTCTGACAATAAACTCCCCTTGATAGCTTTCTGGGAAACATACTGAATATCGTATTCTGTTAGAACCATTTGCCATCTAGCAATTCTTCCAGAAAGTGCCTGCTTCTCAAACATATATTTAATCGGATCCATCTTCGAAATCAACATGGTTGTATGGTTTAACATGTACTGCCTCAAACAATTAGCTGCCCAGGCAAGCGCACAACATGTTTTTTCCAACATTGAGTACCTTGACTCACAATCAGTGAACTTTTTACTCAAGTAATAGATAACATGCTCTTTTCTACCTGTCTCGTCATGTTGACCAAACATACAACCCATGGAGTTCTCAAGAACCGTGAGATACATTATCAGGGGTTTCCCTGCAATCGGAGGCATTAATATTGGAGGTTCCTGCAAATATTCTTTTATTTTCTCAAATGCCCTTTGACAATTTTCGTTCCAGACGACCGCTTGATCTTTCTTTCAGAATTTGAATATTGGTTCACAAGTGGCTGTAAGGTGAGATATGAACCTTGCAATGTAGTTCAATCTCCCCTGAAAACCATGAACCTCTTTTTCTGTTTTCAGCTCAGACATTTCTTGTATGGCTTTTATTTTG
This sequence comes from Lathyrus sativus, assembly GCA_963859935.3. NCBI lineage: Eukaryota > Viridiplantae > Streptophyta > Magnoliopsida > Fabales > Fabaceae > Lathyrus > Lathyrus sativus. Next base: position 383,582,398 of record OZ012739.1, read on the forward strand.
GCAGGACCTACCTCAATTCCTTTTTCACTAACAATGAACCCCAATAGCTTTTCTGATCTCACTCCGAAAGTGCACTTATTTGGATTCAACCTCAACCTGAATTTCCTTAACCTCTCAAATAGCTTCAATAGATTAACCAGATGTCCCTCCTTCATCTGCGACTTTGCAATCATGTCATCAACATACACTTCGATCTCATGATGAATCATATCATAAAAGAGAGTCACCATTTCCTGTTGGTAAGTTGCCCCTGCATTTTTCAATCCAAAAGGCATAACTTTGTAGCAAAAAGTCCCCCATGGCGTGATAAAAGTAGTTTTCTCCATGTCCTCCGGGGCCATTTTAATTTGGTTATACCCAGAGAAACCATCCATGAAGAAAAACACGGAAAATTGATCTATATTATCAACCAGAACATTAATACGAGGGAGCGGGAAATCGTCTTTTAGGCTCGCTCTATTCAAATCTCGATAATCGACGCACATCTTGACCTTTCCATCCTTTCTTAGGCATAGGAACAATATTAGCGACCCATGGAGGGTAAGTAGTAACAGCAAGAAAACTGGCATCCAACTGCTTCTGCACTTCCTCTTTGATCTTAACTATCATATCAGGTCTGGTTCTTCTCAACTTTTGCTTCACAGACGGGCATTCTTCTCGAAGGGGTAGACGTTGTACCACAATATCTGTATCCAGCCCAGACATGTCTTGGTAAGACCAAGCGAAGATATCTCTATATTCACAAAGCATTTCCACCAATATTCTCTTGACATCGTCTTCCAATGTAGCCCGAACTCTGACCTCTTTCTTGTCGTCCTCGGTACCCAGATTGATAACTTCAATATCCTCCTGATGCAGCAAGATAACCCTCTCCTCCTGTTTAAGAAGTCTCACCAATTCTTCGGGTAGGTCACAATCCTCACTAGTCTCTTCTTCAGCTTGATAAATGGGATTATCAAAGTCATACGAAGTCATAGCCGAATCTGAATCGATGGTATCTGATAGAAAAGACCTGCATGATTGATGTTTTATGTTGATTATGATATGAGAACAAACAAAAAACACATAGCCATTTTTCTGGTTATAAAAGCGCATAAAAACAAAACAGGAAAAAATAAAGATCACAAAAAATTTGAATGCAAAAGGACGTCTTTTATTCATGATAAATTTAAATTTCAGGAAAAAGATCCCCACAACAAAGCCATTATGCCTTGGGCAGAGCGCAGGACCAAACATAATCAAAAAGATGAAAATTTACGTTTCCAATGTAACTTGTATGACCTCCTCCACAGACCAGTTGCAAAGCCTTTTCCCCGGGGTGCATGAACGAATCCAAGCATCCATATCACAATCACTGTCTCCTTCGTCTTCCCCAATAGCATTGATCCTATCGTAGATAACGCCACCACTGGTGAACTATACTAGTCCTCTGTACCTTGGAGCATTTTGAGAAGAGCTGAACGACTTATATCCCAAACCAAACTTGTCTTTCTTCTTAGGAATGTTGAGCACTTGGCCCCACTTCTACAAATAACCGGATTCTACAATAGCACGGGCTTCCTTAAACGAGGACATTGAAATCTATGAACTTTTGTCTTCTACAGGAGGCCTCTCCTGAATTTGTACTGTTTCAAAAGCTTAACACAACGTCTCATGAATCTCTCCATCTACCTCCACATACTTGAATGACGACAAATGGATGATCATAATGTCCTCCTCTCCACAGACTGTAACAACTTTCCCTTCCACCATATACTTCAACTTCTGATGCAAAGTCGAGGTAACTGCCCCAGCAGCATGTATCTAAGATCGACCGAGCAAACAACTGTAGGCCGGCTTGATGTCCATTATATAAAAGACTGCATCAAAAGCCTCTGGTCCCACCTGAATTGGTAGCATGATCTCGCCAAATATCGACCTCCTGGTTCCATCAAACGCCCTCACTACCAAATCACTTGGCGTGCAAATTAGGCCTTGAGTATCTAACTTCATTAGTGTTTTCTTTGGCAACACATTTAGTGAGGATCCCGTATCAACTAGCACATGGGATAAAACAGCTCCTCTGCACTCTATGGATATATGAAAAACATGATTATGGTTTCTCCTAGCAGGAGTCAAGTCCAAATTAGTAAAGTTTAAACCATTACCAGCATTTACGTGGGCCACCACCCCTTCCAATTGATTAACAGAAATCTCATGTGGTACGAACGTCATATTCAAGATTTTCAACAGAGCACTTCTGTGTGCCTCTGAGCACAACAACAATGATAGAATGGAGATCTTAGAAGGCGTTTTATGTAGGTGATCTACGATCTTGTAGTCACTTTTACAAATAAGTCTCATAAATTCTTCAGTATCCTCGACCAAAGAGTCTTTTTCCTCTTTCTGTTGGACTTCGTCTTCTACCACAACCTTCCCTTTTCCTTTATCAATAACACTCTGTGGCGAGGAAAAGACCCTGCCACTTCTTGTGATGCTGCCAGTACCCACTATGTTTTCCATAGAAAAACCTTCATAAGAAGAACTCACCAATTCTTGCTTCTAGCCATTACAAAATACTTCGGCCCCATAATTCCATGGAATGGCTTTAGTGCTCTCATAAGGTACAGGTCCAGGAGTAGTAATAATCACTGGTGCAGGCCATGCTGGTGCTGAAATATTGATTGTCTAGACTGAGATAGATATAATAACAACTTCATCCTTTTCAGTATTCACTTCATTCTCCTCGATCACTCTGTCAAATTGTAAATAACCCTCGTTAATCATCTTCTGAATTCCCTTCTTCAATAAATCACAACCCTCAGGTCTTTCCTCATAATCTGAACAATTATCAAAACATCCTAGAAACACACCTCCTTTCAGCAATTTGGCTTTCACAAAGCTTAACGGAGTCTTCAACTCTTCTACATTAGTTACCAAATTTAGCTTTTCTCCTTCAATGATAACATTAGCCCTTACCGCCCCGTGGTTTGGCATAGGGTTCTGATTTATATTTGGAGCATCATTGGTAAAATTAATGGCCTTGTGTCGATCGCTGCGAAGAGGAGCCGACAATGACAGAAGAGTCACCACCATTTGTTATTTATCCCAAAAGAGGGAAAGGAAACGATCATAGAAAACCTAATGAAAACGGGAAAAGATAGGTCATCGCAACCATGTCTCGGGTTCGGGAGTCGGTTACGCAAGGGAAAGGTATTAGCACCCCTCACGTCCGTCGTACTCGACGGGATCCACGCTTGCTGTCTATGTCTATGGGTGAAAAACAAACTATCTACGGCTGCTAAAGCTAAATGGAAAGAAACTGACTCGATAGGACATCGCTGCCCTATGCCTATGTATTCCCTCGTGCAATAGGAAAATCAGAGTCAACATAGTTTGGGAAACTACAGGGGGATTGCTCGCTAAGACATCGCGTCTCGTGCCTACGTATTCTCATATGGCATGAGAAATCAGAGAAAAACGTAGTTCAGGCTAACTAGGGGACGAAAGGGTGTTCTCGATTGCACGAGGGCGAGAGAAAAGGTTCTGGATAATAGGCTAGTCTCAATTGCACGGGGATAAGAGAAAGGGATATTAGTCATCAGCGGGAAAAGTCTCGATCGCACAGAAGCGAGAGAAAAGAAAAGTTAGTTGTTAGTGCGCTCGCCAAGACGTCGCGTCTTGTGCCTACATATTCTCATCTGGTACGAGAAATCAAAGCAGTTGTAGTTCAACTAACTACGGAAAAAGGGAAAAGTGCTCGCTAGGATTATCGCAATCCTATGCCTACGTACTCTCAACAGATATGAGAGATCAGAGCAGCCGTAGTTTGGCCAACTACGAAAAAACGGTCTCGATTGAACGGGGGCAAGAGAAGGGATCTCAATCGCCAGGACGCGAGAGAAAAGAGTCTCAATCGCCAGGATGCGAGAGAAAAGGTTTGGAACGGGACGCACACGCTGAATCCTAAGATGTAGGAGCGAATGCGTCGCATATTGTCCAAAGGACATACGCTAAACACTCTAGACGAGTGAGAGGAAGCCCCCCACTCATCATTTCCCATGTATCTAACGCTTACGGCTCACAACACTCGACAGTTGAATAAAAGAGATGAAATAAAAACAATGTTACCGAATGGAGTGGTTTCGTTGACCCTTGACTTTGTGTGCAAGCTCCATTCCAAGCTTTTCCTCTTTGATCCTTGATGATGACGTTCGAATCGAATCGGGATCACTGTGACGCTGAACCGTAGTAGTTCGACTTATAAGAGAAGTCAAACTTTAAGAGGTCGCGTGTTAATATCCGTGTCAAAGACAAGATAGAGAAATGATATTACAAATCATTTTCCAATTGAATCGTGTCACACGGGCCAAAATAGAAGAAAGTCAAAATAAAATCAGAAGGAGAAGAGAAATGAGGAGAGAAAAAAAAGGGTCTCGGATCCTACATTATCCATCAACAATTTGATTAATAACGAATTACGGAGGTCTCGTCATCGACCAAAACAAAATGAAAATGAGATGAAAAGCCCAATAACAAATGGGAAGAAGAATTAAATTTCTAAAATGGAATAAACTTCTAATAGAAAAAAATTAAGTTCTAAAGAAATTTGAAAGAAAATAGGATATAAAATTCTATGTAAAATACATGTATAATATTCTAAAGAAAATATAATTTCCTAAAAGAAAATAGTAAAAAGTATGTACATATATTCAAAAGAAAAATATAATACATAATAGAACCAAAAAGAAAATGGAAACAGGGGTCCAGCAGTCCAGCAAGGGGTACAACAGCAAGGGCTAGGCCCAAATCCATAATCAAAACACAAACATAGGGGGTGTACGAAGGATAATGGGGGTATGAGTCAAGCAAAGCACGGTTTAAGAAACATCTGAACCTCACGGCCCACTAACCCAACTGAGGAAGCCACATAAGTCTTCTTCTTCTTCACTATCATCATCTTGCTCAAAACCTTCCGCCGTCGCCGACCAAAACCTCCTCCCTTCACACTCTACACTTCGTTCCCTTAAATGCCATCACCAAAACATAACCTACAAACCAAACGCAAGAACAAATCCAGAATATCTTCCCAATTTCTGTTGAGTGTCGTGAGAATCTTCGTTTGAGATTTGACGTTGATTGAAGGTGATTGAAGTTTACAGAGGTAGATGTTGTTTGGAATGGTTTAACGAAGATGAATGGTTGATGAAATCGGTGAATCTAGGTTTTGATTGTGAGGTTGGTTGAGATTTTGCGAGTAAGTTTGTGAGATCTGGATTTGGAATGTTCGAGGGTGAGCTCGAAGATTGAATTTGTTAATGGATTATGGTTTGTGGATCGTGTGAGGTTGTGATAGATCTGAAGGAAATATGGATGAAGAGAGAAGTTCGTATGGATCTGGAGAAGATTATTTGGAGGTTGAAGGTCGAGAGGATGAAGACTTTAGGAAATGTTGTGGTGATTTGTAGATCTGTTGTAGAGTTCCAGATCTGGAAAAATATGGTGATGATGTTGATGGAGAAATCGTTGAAGATACGAATGTGTTTGAAGGTTGGATCTAGATTGAAAGATGAAGGTTCGTGATGTTGAAGATTATGGAGGAAATCGTGGAAGAAGGTGGTATGAAGATGATGATGTGATGAAGATCTGGAAATACGTTTGAAGGTTTGAATGTGTATGAATTTCTGGAAAAACATATGAATGTTTGAAGATGGATGAAAGATTTCTGAAAGAATTTAATGAACATTTATGAATGTGGATGAATTTCGTATGAGTTTATGAAGATCTGGAAAAAAACGTATGGAGATGATGAACATTTGAAGAGATCTGGGAAAGTGTTATGAAGATTGATGAGCATGGATGAGGAAAATCTGGAAAAAAAGGTTATGAACATGATGAATGTTCATGCAGTTTTTGGAAAAAGTGATGAACGCGTATGAACATTGATGAACACGATGAGTTTTCCGATGAGTGTATGAGTTTTCCGGCGAGGGCTTGGGCGCCGTTTGATTTCTCCAGCGAGGTAGATTAGGGTTTACTTTTTGGGACGCGTGCCCCCTGAAGAGAGAGAATGAACAGGCTATTTATAGCCTGACACATGGCCTGTAAAACTTGATTAGTAGACTGATTAGTTGACTGGTTAATTAATTAAATTGACAGATTAGTGATAAATCTGCTTAATAATAAATGCAAGTGACTTGATTAAACTAACTAAAATTAATTAAAGCTAAAGTTGGTTTGATATTAAGCTGGTAATGCAACGTATTCTACTACATCCATCAACTAAAATAAGCTAATTAATACCCTAAGATGCTAATAACAACTAAAAACCCTTTAATCAAAATTAATCTAGATTAATAAATTCTAACAAAAACTAAATCAATCTAAAATAATAAAAACCTAATATTCTAAAAACAATTAATTTCTAGAAAATTCTATTAAAAACTATTAAAATCTAAAATAGAGAAATTGAATCTAAAAATCTATTTAAAAAATCTAATTCTATGTCAAAAATTAAGAAATAAATCCTAGAAAATCAAGATAATTCCATAAGAAAAAGAAACAAGGAAAATCAACTAAATCAGTGAATAAAAATGCGAGAATGTAGCGCAATAAACGGTAAAATGACGGACACCGAAATATCTCCAAAAATAACAGCATAGACTGAAACACCGGGAATAACACAAGTTCTAAAATAAACCTCCTTATTTGAACTGGCTTAAATCGTCTGAAACGCGAGCAAAAGGGCTGTAATCCCGATAAAATCAATCCGGCTGAAAAAATGCACAGTATGCGATATGCAGATGCAAATGAAACGAAACATAAGACAAATTTCTAGAAACGGTTGGTCAAATTTTTGGGTACAACACCTTGGAATCGAGCAAATCTTGTACTTTATGCTTAAAAGCTTTGCAGTTATCGATGTTATGACTTGGAGCACCGGAATGGAAATCACATTTGGAATTTGCATCATATCTCGGGGGTGGCACGCTTGTAAGGGGCACCAAAGTCCTTTTCTGAACCAACTGCAATTGTAACAGATGTTGGAGTAATTGAGAATATGGCATTAGTATATTTTCAAACTGTCAGTCAGTCATTCTCTGTTTAGCTACGTAGGGACACATAGTGTTAACTCGTTGCTGAGGTGCGACCGGAATAGCCACAATAGCAAATTGATGTTGTGTTCTGCCCCTATCTCTGTGTGAAACGGCGCTTGTATCCCCTTCTCTTCATTTATGGTTAGCAGAATATACTTTCTTCGCTCCTCCTGCAGAAGATCCACCAGCATTTGCAATTTTCCCAGACTTGATTTCGCTCTCTACGCGCTCCCCAGCCATTACTAGATCAGAAAACCCAGCCGTCATGCACCCTATCAACTTCTCAAAGTACACACCTAGTAATGAAGCAATGAACATATCAATTAATTCTCTCTCTACCATGGGAGTTTGAACTCTTGCGGCCAGATCACGCCACCTTTGGGCATATTCCTTGAAACTCCCGCTGCTCTTCTATGATAAACTCTGCAATTGCACCTTGTTTGGAGCCATGTCACTATTATACTGGTAATGGCAAACAAAAGCCTCTGCCAGCCCTTTCTAGCTCGAATGTGAGCCCTTTCTAATCCCATATACCACTCTAACGACGCTCCGACCAAACTATCCTGAAAGAAGTGCATCAAAATCTTCTCATCCTCATAATAAGCATACATTTTTCTGTAGTATGCCCAAATATGTACTTTAGGACAGGTTGTCCCCTTGTACTTATCAAAGTCAGGTACCTTAAATTTGAGGGGGACTTTAACCCTTGGAACCAAGCCAAGATTAGACATATCTAAACCCAAAGAATTCTTCAACTCCAAGGATTTCATCTTCTCTTCAATTAATTTGAACCTCTTGTCTGCATCAGATGGCAACCCACATTTTGTATCCTTCATTGAAAAGACATCATCTTGGTTATCTTCCCACTGAGGACTAACAAGTCCATGTACCACACATACATTCCCTCATGCTACATTACCATTTTCATTTGCAACACCTCCGCCTGGAGGAACAACAACAGTAGGACCACTTACTGGAACAGAACCACCTGCAGGTGGAGGGATAACACCAGACCCTCCATGCACAACCCCTTCTTCATCAACCCATGCTATCAACGGCTGGACCATAGTTCTCAACCGTTCCTGCCCGTTGGCGACATTCTACATTAGTTCCATGAATTGGGCCATACGAGCCCTGACCTCCTGTAATTCAGCTTGCACTTGATCCATAATCCTCTATTGATTCCCCCTTGTCGAATACCTGTGGAAAATGGGATCTTCAATCCTGTAACTGTTGAAAATCGAGCACAAATAAGAACAAGAACCACCAATCACGCCTGCCATGCAAAATGGAGCAAGATGCAAAGATGCAAACATGTATATGTGTTCATAGTAAAATTTCCTCTTTGATACTAGTTTCCAAGAAAATGAGAAACAATTGAGATGGAAAAAAGAACGCTACGAACAAATCTTGTAAATCAAATAGAGTTGAGACAATATAAAGCAACAACGAGAAAGGTCCAAATATATAAACACTGATCTCATCCAACAATTCTGGTGATGATCAAGATACAAAAACAGTATCATATCAATAAACCCTAACAATCATGCTCCTTGCCCTAGGCCAAGGCCTCCAAAAGCATTGCCTTTGTATCTGGGTGGTCTGGCAACCAGTTCTCTGATAAGAGCACTCCTTCTGGATATCACCTCTCTGAGATAAAGACAAAGATCCTCCCAAGCATCTTCACCAAAAGCATCTTCCAACATGGGCTTTTTCACTTCTGCTTGAATCTTTAGTTCCTCCAAGGTTGACAAGGTGTCACGAAGTTTCTGTTCTACCCGATATCTACGGGAAGACTCCAATCCTATCTCTTTCTCCTTGACTTTGAGTTGTGCCTTCAACCGGTCAACCTGAATACGAAGCTGGTCTTCTCTTCCCTTATTGGCAGTTAAAGTAGCATTCCATTGCTGGTTAAATTTGGATATCTCTAGACAAGCCCTGTCTATATCCTCCTTCTTATGCTTCAAAATGCTGCAAGACTTTTTAGGTCTTGCCCAATCCGTTCTCGCATCCTGATGTGCTCAGATAACTCTTTCTCCAAGTGGGTTAAAGACTCTGATTTCTTCTTAGCCAAATAAACAAATTCTCCTTTGTCACGCTTCAGCTGGCTTATCTCTTGTTTCAACTCTTCATTCTCTTTGCGCAATTCCTCCTTTTCTGCCTAAAGCTTGTTATATCTCAGGATGTCAACTGTCGTAGGCTCCTCAATGACCAGAGGGTATAAAGGTTTTTTGACAGGAAAAGGCAACAACACTTTCTCTACTCTCTTATGGATCCAATCCAGATAAGGGTCATAGGCTTTAAAATCACCTTTACCCAAAGAAAGTTTCCCTCTCCTATGAACTTTTCTCCAAGCTTCCTTTATCTTAGCTAAAGTATCAAAATCAACCACGCTTGTAAAGTACAGAGATTCCTGCACCTCCTCCTCCTTTGGGGGTCCCCTCAAGGCATAACCAAATTGCCTCACAAAAAGAGAAGGGTTATAGTTGATCCCACCTTTCCTTCCTAACATAGGTACATTAGGAAAACTTCTGCATCTAAAGATAATCTCTACACCAAGCATATCCCAATTAAACCAGATAATATCCTTGGATGTCAAGCCCATAAGTCTTTCTAACCACTCAAATGTATCTTTTGTATCAACAAAATCTCTAATGCGGGGGAGATGATCCATAAACCATTTGTGGAATAGTGATGCACATCAAGAAACATTCTTCCCTCTCCTCTTTTCATTTTTGTAATGCACTGAGTGATACAAATCTCCTAGGAGAGTAGGTACAGGGTTCTTGGAAGCAAATATGTGAAAAGCGTCTATATCAACAAAGTTGGGTACATTGCGAAATAAAACAATACCATATACGCATAATGCCAGAATAGCATTGAAGATTACCCAACAACCTTCCTTAGCAAAATACTGAGCTTTACCCACCAAGAAGGACAAAGGAAAACCATATGCTCCACTTCTACAAACCAGATTACCTTCCAAATCAGATTTGCTCAAATAAAGAGCACGATCCAACTTTTCTAGATCAGGTTCCTCCTCGGAATGAAAGAAAGGAATCTCCTCTGAGACTGGAACTCCCACCAGTAAAAAAAACTCTAAGCCTCTTGTTCATAACTTGTAACTTTATGGACGAAACTCAGAATCTTCCCATAATATCTTTTGAAATCTTCCATGACACCAACACTAGCCATAGAAATAAGACCAAATAAAGGCCATAACTCAGGTAGCGGGAACTTGTAGATGATAATCTTCTTTAATTTAACCCTATCTCAGAAACCAACCAGATCACTAGAATCAAAAGGAAAATAAGAGCCTGAGAAAACACATATATGCTAATGCAAAATGATTATGCAAATGCAAACAGAGGATCAAGGTATCCAAAAACTGCAGTGCAGTTGTCTGAGCTGAACCAGAGCTTTGCTCTAATAAGAAATCCAAAATACCAGAACACTCAAGATCAACAGTATACTTTGACAAAAAATCAGGTTGGTTGAAAGTTAAATGTTCCTGCAAAACCCTCCCCACTCACAGGTAGGACCTAGTCTCTGTAAAGGTACGACATCCTATGCAGGTCATCAGTATCACAGACTCTCAGGTTGAGAAATGATGATACGTTCACCATTTCTGGTTTGGCATCATGGTCAATCAAGAAGGTCTCAACTGACTTCCTAATGAACGGTCTCCAGAGTCGTTAGTTTCCAGATCCGACACCCCTTCAACTGTCCAAGATGCACAGGATGAGATTTCTTCAAAGAAAACCTCGTCTAAATGCGAATTTCATGAGGGCTCGTGCATGCCAAACATACAAGCCCTCACTACTCTTCACACTAACTCTAGGTGTATACTCAAGCCTGGGTATTGGGCTTATCTCTTAGTGGAACAACCCACCCAACAACACAACTGCAATAACATAATATGATAACAAAAATAAAGTGCTGAAAATAAACGCAATAATATACAATAGTAAAGTATATGCATATACACAAAGATACACCCCAAAAAACACCAGACAAGTGCTAGGGTTGAATCGCATAGGGAACCAGGGTCCCCAGTAGAGTCGCCAGGTGTCGCAACTTTGGAAAAGGCCAGTGGAAATAAATAGAGGAGTCGCCACCGAACGTTATTTATCCCAAAGAGAGGGAAAGGAAATGATCGAAGAAATCCTGAAGAACGGGAGAAGACAAGGTCATCGCAACCAAATCTTAGGTTCGGGAGTCGGTTACGCAAGGGGAAGGTACGAGCACCGCTCACGTCCGTTGTACTCAACGGGATCCACGCTTGTTATCTATAAAAGGGGTAAGTTATCTAAAAACTACTGCTAAACTGGGGGGAAAAGAAAAGAAAAAGACTCGATAGGACATCTCCGCCCTATGCCTATGTATTCCCTCGTGCAATGGGAAAGTCAGAGTCAACGTAGTTCTGAAAACTACAGGTGAAGGGGGGGGGGGGGGGGGGGGGGGAAGGTTGCTCGCCAATACATCACCGTCTTATGCCTACGAATCCTGATCTGGTATGAGAAATTAGAGCTAATGTAGTTCGGGCTAACGAAACCACAGGTTGGTTAAGTGTTTTTTATGAGCAACATTAAGTCTCCATTCCAACAGTTAGGGACAATGCCTATTTGCGGTAGTATGGATAAACAACTTACTCTTTTCTGAAAATGATTTGAAGAACAATCCCGAAGGATAAAAAGGTTTGAATTTGGTTTGTTGATTTTAGTGAAGTGGATTGAGTTAGTTTGAGACTCGTGTTGCACTAAAGACTATGACATAAGAGCGAATGCGTCGCATATCGCCCAAAGGGCATACACTAAACACTCTAGACAAGTGAGGAGAAACCCCCCACTTATCATTTCTCATGTACTTAAGACTCGTAGAGTACGAAATTTGTCATTCTTTATTAAGTGTCTTAGAGATGTTTGAGATGAGAAGAGAAGACACAAGAACACTAAAGGGGACTGAAAACCCTAATGTTATCATACAAAATGGTCCTAAGATCAGGATGAAAGGGGGGCCTACCTAATGTTATCATACAAAGGATTGAAAGCATAATGTCTCTCCTACTCCCATCTTAAACAGAGAGACTAGGAATCCCAAGGGATCATGTGAGCAAACATGAGTAAACAATATTCAATTCAATCACAAATAAAAATAAAAATAAAAGAAGTCTCAAAAGAAGATATTAGATGCAGAAGAAGAAAGGTAAACTAGAGATAAAATGCATATGCAAACAATAGATCAAACAATCAAGACCAAAGTGTCAATAACAATCATATCAAGCTCATGCAATGGAGACAATGCACCTCAAGTCATATCATAGGTGCATTATATGTCCAAGCCACATTCAAGGTGTGCAAACCAAATACAAAGGTAAGGCAAGGCAAACAATGAAAGAGGATGATCTAGGAGGCAAGGTAGGGTAACCACAAAATGATCAACAAATGATCATCCAATCATAGATACATAAGGGAGATCACTTAAGTTTGAACAAATTCAAACTTCAAAGTGATTCCTCCATCATATACATCCACAAATGAAAAAAAATCAAACCAAGTGAATATCAAATCTCCAAATGATTTAAGGAAAAATCAAAACATCACCCCAACATAGATCAAAAGTTATTTATTCACTCATTGGTAATTCAAAAATCAAAATTAAATCCAAATAAAAAGAAGCAAAAACCCAAAAAAAAGAAAGGAAAAGAGGAGATCAAGGCATAAGTGAAGACTCAAAGGCATCACCAAGATTAAAGCACGTGGAAAAATGGATGGTTGGATCATAATCTTCAACCTCCAGCTCTTTGAAATTTGTAGAGGGAGGTCAAATTTCATAGATCCCTCAAACCGTATCTATTGGTGCTCATAGTGGTATCATTTGATTCGTCTTTCTTAGACGATCTCAACCATATCATCGCTCCAAATTTATTTAACCCACAACTCAAGTAATTTGAAATAAACCAGAACACGATTCAAATACCATTTTGAAAATTCACCAACAAAACTCAACTGCAGATGAAATTAAATTATCCAGACAACATCAGCACACTAAGGACTACATTTTAGCAACAAATTTGAGTCAACATGGTTGAGAATTATACCTGTTGAAGCTCTGAAAATGGAGTTCCCTAGCTTGATTCAGGCCACAATTCTTCAAGCTCTTAATATGGTTAGCTTCACTAAATGCTGGTGAAGCTAACTGAGTGGAGAATTTGAGTGTTTAAGGTGTGGAAATAGAAATTCGAAGTTCAAGCTCAAGAGTTCAAATGGGATCTTGGCAGAGTGGTTTTGGCTATCAAAAGCTTACTAAAATGAATGGAAATCACTCTCTATTTATATGGGAATCTATCTGAATCAAAACGTGGGGTAAATAAGGCGAAATGGGTAGAAATCGTGTTCACATGCAGCATGCCCAAAGTGTGACTTGAAACTTGTCAAAACACACTCAAACCTTGCGTTTCAAGGCTCTAATCAAACCAGGCAAGTTGGTAATACATGTTTAGCTTGAATTCGTGCCTTAATTTGGTGATTAGAGGCCAATTCAAACAATTCCAATTCTGACTTGGAGAGAAATCTCAGCTTTGAAATTCAAACTTTGCAACCATAGTGCTCACAATGTAGGAGGCTTTTTGAGATGATTCTTCTTGAATTGGATAAAGGGAGATGCAATCTTTGCAATGTGAAAATAAAGTATTGATTTGGTAGCTTGAGTTGAGAGATATGATCCTTCAAAGTAGCCTTCATGGGAGAAGTGAAAATCACAAAACACTTAGAAAACATTCAAGTCTTTTAGGGACCAAAAAGAGACCTATAATGTTTTGATGAAAACCAAGACCTTCCATGGGTTTTTAGATCTTCCATGTTGAATCAAAGTTGTAGAGGACATCGTCAAGTTTAAAATTGACCAAGTTATGCCTTTTTGAAGTTGACTAAGAAAACCTTCAAAAACCCAAAATGACTTATAATGTCTTGAAACGTTTGATGACCTTCCAAGCATAATTTGATTTTTCCTTGCAAAGAGAACTTGTTAGGGATGATGAGAAAAGTTCATTAGAAAAAGAACCACCTCAAGATGTTGGAAATTAAAGAAGATATGCTCTTTTAAGAAACCCACAAAGTTATAGAGAACCCCTTTGTTGAAAGTCAGAGAGAAAATAATGCATCCCCATAACTTTATTTATCATATTTAGTACAAAGCCTAGTCAAGATAAAATTAAAGATTCATTACATTCTAACCACGAGGTATCCTACTTTCCTTTAATCCTTCCAACTTACGATCCCCATTACTTGTTCTTTCATCATTCAGAGATGCTCATATTTTCTTCTTGGTGTCTTCTATATTTTTTTCCATCAAACATCCACTCTAAAATATCTCTTCTTCAACTCGGGTGTCGAGCCCCCTTGCAATTCTCTATTTTATTAAAAATTCTTTGCCATATGGTACTTTTTTTATTTTTTCCAACGACTCAAGTGCAGCATAATAGGATCCTAACAATTCATGGGCTTTCTAGGCTCCGACCTTCTTTCCACCATCCGAATTTCCACTTATTCCAAAAACAACAACCTCGTTTGTTATTCTTGCTCATATTAAGCATTTTGTCCACCTGGTTACTACGCGCAACGCATCCAAGATATCCAACATTCCCTTGCCTTCATTTTTCGAGGACAGACTAATGTTTGTTTGAGGCGTCTGTGGTGACAAAGTGTCACTTGTCATCGTAACTCCTTTGATTGTCAGCCAACCTTCTAGCATCTCTTCTTTCAAGTTAACATCTATTGTATTAAATTTTAGTTGCTCATCTTTGATGGGATCTTTGGCCTGATCTTTCCTTTTGAGTCTTAAGTTATCCTTGTAACACTTCCTGGCTATTCCTTGGTCACCCATTATTATTCCTACTCAAATATCTTCTAGAGGGTATTTCAGCGTGAGATGCAACATGGAGAACACCGACTCTAGAGCTTTGAATAATGGTCTGCCAATAAAAATGTTATAAGAAGATTCATCATTAACAATTAAATACCTTACTATGATACTTTTGGCATCATCTCCACTACCAAAAGTCATCATTATAGGAAGATACCCAAGCACTTGCACATGTTCTCCGGAGAATCCCATAAAGATACCTTTAAACGACAGCAACTCCGAGGTATCAAAATTAATTCCCTTGAATGTATCCCAGTATAAGACGTCTGTTAAACTTATGGGATCTATCAAGACTCATCTCACACTCCAATCCAGGATCTGAACCTTGATCACCATTGGATCATTTTCATGAGCTAATATTCCCTCCAAAACTTTTTTGGTGAAACTGACTGCGGTCGAGCTTTCTCTTTCCGTCGAAGGTGGCCTCTGTTCGATGTGCATAACTGACTGTTCATATCTCCTTCTAGCTAAATTGGTCTATCCTCCTCCAACGAACCCTCCTGGAATGGTGTTAAGCATATGGCGAGCTACCCGAGCTTCACAGACTTCTTCTGTATTCTTTCCTTTCTTTTATACTGAATTTTTCGTGTTGTCTTCTCGAGCAGAACTCCTATTTCTTGACTTCCCTCCTGTGTCTTTGACATATGAAAATAGTCTGCCCATTTGGATAAATATTTCTATTTCCTTTTTTAACTGGTGATAGTTTTCGGTATGATGTCTGTGAATTCTATGCTATGCACACCGCGAATTCTCATATTTTCCCATTATTGCATGTACCTCTCCTTTTAGGAGATATGGTGTGGGAAGTAGATTGAGATGACATACTTCCTTCAAGACATATGATAGACGATCATTTAATGATGTATACTCATATTCTCTCTCGAATCGGTGTTGGGACGGCCTCGGCACCGGGCGATCTCTGGCTCTATTTTTATGGTATTCTTTCTTGTGCCCCGATCCTTCTTCTCTAGTTCGCACTTTCTATTTGGAATCATGGGATATTTTTTCCATGTTACTCTCCTATCCTTTGATGTAGTATTTCGCTCAGCTAATGATTTGATCCACGTTGGACTCCAACTTTTTTGCTAAAGATTCATTAAATTGTCCGGCCTTGAGACCATGTTGAAATGCTCCGACGAAAATTTCCTTGTTTGGGCAGGATACCTTGATGGTTTCCTCGTCAAACCTTGCTAAACATTCTCATAGAGGTTTTGAGTATCCTTTTCGGACACTAAACAAACTGGTAGTTGACACCTTCTAGTGCTTACTTGCTGAAAAATGTTGTATAATCTTTTTAGTTAAATTTTGATAACTAATGAACGAGAATCTGGGCAAGCTCATATTGTAACACCCTTATTCTACCCCACAGATATTACGGCAAAATAACAGATTTCAGAGTAAAATATTAACTTTCATTAAAAAGCCACAAAAGGGCGTACATTTCTCAAAGTCAACAAAATTGGTCAATACTCCATAACACGGGTTTTCTCAAAATATATCAAAACATCATATACAACGGAACTCAAAACATAACTCAATGTTTCCCTCATAAGGGAACACCAGTAAAATAACTCAATGTATCTCATATAACTCATCATAATAATAATCGTCATCACATAAATCATCATATCTCATGTTATCAAATAATTCATCATAATAATAATCATCATCACATAAATCATCATAATTCATCAAACATCATATAATCATAATTCATCATAATAATTAATCTCACACATCATGTCATCATATAATCAGGTAGAAATCACATATTAGCTCATAGTCATATTATCACATATTATCCCATATTAATTCATAATGCTACCCCATATTATCTCATATTAATTTATCAAATTATACTCGCGGTAATCCTCACACTATCGTCTATCAATCACATAAATTTCACAGTCCTAATCATGTTAATTCATCATATTATCACTCTTACCCTCATGGTAATTCATCAGGAAAATCGCAGCATCAAAACATCAAGACATCCTTGAACTAGAACATGATTCATTAATAGAACATATTCACAATTGAATTCTCAAACATAATTAGATATAAAAATATTGGGAAAAAAATTCCCTTATCTATACTATGTTATAGCCCTGTTTATTAGCTTTCCAACGCTTCGAACGGGGTCAAAACGGACTTACGGATCAAAAGTTACGTCCAAAACAATTTCGACCAAAAATATGAACAGTCGTGACGAACAGCAAAACGCTGTTACGCTCCGAAACCTAAATCAACCCAAAAGTCCACACGATTCACTTTCTTAATGCCCCCAAAACATCCCTAAATCATCCCTAAGGTCCTACGGCGATAAAGGTACAAAACCTACAGTTTATTAGGCCAATCCGACAACATTTGCACTGCCTAAAACACTATTTTCCTGCAATTGCTCTGAGTGCATCAGAGTTACTCACATTTGAATATTCCTATCCCTACAGGGTCAAACATATCACAACCCAAGGTTTTGGCCACGAAGGCCTAAGGTTTCCTTTCTCATGTTACACGTCAAACAGTCCGATAAGGTTTCCTAAATTCATGTCAATATTCAGGGATACATACCATCAATGATAACCTCAAAGTCTATTCATCAATTTCCCTAATTCTCCCAAATCAACCCAACATATTCTAAATCATAAACCCCACCATAAACACACCGAAAGACATACATAGGAAATCATGAAATGCGATACTCCCCATACCTTAGTCGATTCGCAACTTTCACGATTAATCTTTGGGATCTTCTGCTTCCAGCCTTTCCTTTAGAGCTCTGGCCACGAACTTTCACGTTAAACACAAAATGAAATCTGATTTCCTTTCAGCACTCAATTTTGTCTAACTTAATCTTGGGCCTCACAAATTGGGCTTTTCCCATAACACCCTTACTAACTCTTTATACTGCCCAATTTACCCTTATTTCTCTTATATTCATTTTAATCAATAATAATACTAATATTCTCATATAGTATACTATTAATTGAATAAATAGTCCAACATGCACATTTTCTCAGTAATTTCCAAAACCATCGAAAACACCAAAATACAAATATTCTCAATTAAATAAATAAATTAAAATATTTCGATTAAATTTGGGGTGTTACAAGTCTCCCCCACTTAAAAGAATTTCCGCCCTCGAAAATTGCCTCAAGGAACTGAGTCGGATACGACTCCTTCAACTGATCTCCAAGTTCCCAATTCCAACTTTCTCTAGCTGGTCCTCCCAAACTACCTTCACCAAAGGAATCTCTTTACCTCGAAGTTGCTTCTTGTTCATCCACCTGAACTAGCAATGCCTCGACAGTCAAATTACCTCTCACTTGTACACCATCCATCCGAATCAATGTACTTCTTCAACTTAGGCACATGCCACATCATGTAAATTCACAAGCGACAGCGGTAAAACAGTCTAACATGCTACCTCTCTCATGCTTCCACTGTGTCTTCCGATACAAATCAACAAAACACAGTGTGTGCTTCCGGGACTTCAAAGCTCGACCAACACCAGTCACCATCGTAAATCTCACCACACGTCTGTTCTTAGATCTTCTTGATCTTTTCAGTCGTCTCTTACACAATTCTCAGGTCCGAGCACAACACTCTCGTCTGAATCATATCAACACAAAGGAGTCCTACACTTCCTACCATACAAAGCCTCCTACGGTGCCATTCCGATACCAGAATGATAACTGTTATTGTAGGTAACTCAATCAACGATAATTAACTATCCCACGATCCACCTCGATCTAACACACAAGCTCTCCACAAATCCTCTAAAGACTAGATAGTTCTCTCTGTCTGTCCATCCGTCCACGGATGATAGGCAGAGTTCAACTTTAATATGGTACTCAAAGCGTCTGCAAACTCTCCCAAAAATCTCGATGAAAACTCAGATTCCCATCTGACACCATATTCGACGACATCTCATACAACTTCACAACTTCATCGATATACATATCGGTTAGCTTCAACATAGAATGATTAATCCTCATTGGTAAGAAAAGAGCCAATCTATACAATCTATCCAAAACCACCCAATTAAAATCATATCCCTCAAATTCTTCGAAAAACCCAACACAAAATCCATGGAAATACTACCCGATTTCCACCCTGGAATATCCAACGGTTGCAACATGCTAAGCTTAACCCCATAAGAAGTCTCCTCACGACCCAAAATCATATCACGAAATTGCTCAATCAGTTCTAACTCTTTTACCATCATCATCGGTATATGCAATGAATTCCAAATCAATGCATAAGCTACCATGTTTGCTTCACCCGAATGGTAATTCAATCCAAAACCATAATCCTTCAGGAGTCCCAATTATTTTCTTTGCCTCATATTCAACTCTTCCAAATTAAGCAAATACCTCAAGCTCTTGAGATCACCAAACATTTCAAATCTCAAACTAACCAATTGAAGCCTCCAACTTCGGCACAAACACAACAACAACCAACTCCAAATCACTCGTCAGATAATTCCTCTTATGTACTTTAAATTGCCTTAAAGCATAACCAAAACTTGTTGATGTTACACTTAACATATCTCCCAATCATATCGACAGAGCATCATAAAATACAACGAATAGTTCTGTCGGATTCGGCAAAAATCAACACACGAGCTATTGACAGCTCTCCCAAAACCTCTCTGAACTTTCTTCACAGTGGCATATCTATGCTTCTTCTCCAACACTGATAACTCAAGTTCACGATTCTCAACATAATCCTCTATACCCTTCGAATATATCAAAATATCATCGGTTAACACAACCACTGACTCGCTCAATTATGTATGGAAAATCCCATGCCAAACGGACACTCAATTTGCGAGTTATGGCGGAAACACGAACCACACCTTCTGCACTTGCCACAACATCCAAACATATTCCATCAATAAATAACTTAATTCTATGCCACTACTTCACCATCACATAGAGCATTGGACTAGATTTCTAATGCTTCGAACCGTGCGTCATTCCGAGTTACGGTTCTCCCGTTATGACAAAAATACCAAAATAACATCTTTCTGCCCAAGACATGCTCGCTAGGCGAACACAGCAGCGAGCGGCTGTTCGCTAAGCGAAGGTCCTAGCGAACGTGATAGTCCGAAATTCTATTTTCGACCGTTACCTGACTTCCGGGTGTCTGATTTTGTTTCCGTAAAAAGCTGTGATCTCGGAATTCAACGTACAACAATAATTTCACACTTAGAAGGCCAATCAACACATTTCCAATTTTTGAAATATTTTAAAACTCAGTTATACCAATATTGCATTCCACATCTGACCTTCTTTAATAATCATCAGAAGTCATCGTCCACCTTTAATATACCCGACCTCACAATCTGTTGCCTTAGCACATACACAAGCCTCAAAACTACTCAATCCATTTAGTTCTTCGACCATCCAAACGAACATATAATATGGAGCTCTCAATATCGGACTAGTTCCCGTAACTAAGTCGATCAAAACTCCACTTCACGTCCTAGCTGTATATCATAATCTTGTCAGGATAACTTCCAGACAACCACAATTAATCGGCAAACCGCCAACTTCCCCACTTTCAGTAACACTCAAAATTCCCATCAAAATAAGCATCTCGGCAACATCCAACACCGAATCACCAAAACAATTCTAAGCATTGAGCTTAACTCAAAACAATTCACTGCTCACGCCATATAAGCTTGCAAGACACGCCTATCCCATCCAACATGACCCCATCTACTATCAACAACAGATTAAGGCTGATTAGTTCCTCAATTTATCAATAGACAGCCGAAAATCATGATGGGGTATAAACCATCTTTACCAAACTATAAGAGCGTTCAACCACACACTGAGCTACAACTCTACACTTACAGCATCCTGGAGAAGCACAACTTCTCCCCCACTTGTTTCATTCCCACTTCTGCAGACAAAGCTTAGGCAACAAACATGTACCGATAGTGTTTTCACACACATGTCGCATACCAGGGAACAACAACATTAGACAACTTGGCCGGACGGACCGACCTGCTCTGATACCACTAATGTAACACCCTTATTTTACCCCACAGATATTACGGCAAAATAACACGGATTTCAGAGTAAAATATTAACTTTTATTAAAAAGCCACAAAAGGGCGTACATTTCTCAAAGTCAACAAAATTGGTCAATACTCCGTAACACACGGGTTTTCTCAAAATATATCAAAACATCATATACAGCGGAACTCAAAACATAACTCAATGTTTCCCTCATAAGGGAACACCAGTAAAATAACTCAATGATATACAATCAACTTAAAGAACCCAACCCGATGTTACATATCAGAGCAAGACCCTCTAAATTAACCATAAAGGCTAACGACTCTAAAACGTCACAATACTCCTCGACGGCGTCCACGGCTAAACTTGCTCATCTACACGTTACCCACGTGGAGGTAACATTCAAACAGGCAGGGTGAGTAAGACAATTCATAATAATCAATGTATAACAATTAATGCATAAACGACATATTACTCATAGTTATATTCAACACATTGATATTCTTCAATTATGCCTCAAAGGCCACAATGTCATAATTATACACAAAGGCTCATAAATGCAAATGCAACATAGACTCAATGCATGCGGTACCAATCATCATAGCGCGATCGAGACTGGGCCATCAACCCTCCATAGATCCCCATCAATAGGATCGGAGCACATCAAAATACTTCACATCCACACAGTGGGATTGAAGTCAAATTAATCGAGGTCCTGAACCGAAGTCCGAATGCACATGAATGCATGATGCACACTTCATAATAATTCTCATAATAACATCATAGGTGCATCATCATTCATCATATTCATCATATTCGTCATATTCATCATCATCAAACGTCATAGCTCATCAACACAGTCATCATCGTATGCTACGTCATCATAATTTGTTACAATAATCATCTTCATACATCATAGCTCATCATAATAATCATCATCACCATATAAATCATTGTATCTCATATAACTCATCATAATAATAATCGTCATCACATAAATCATCATATCTCATGTTATCAAATAATTCATCATAATAATAATCATCATCACATAAATCATCATAATTCATCAAACATCATATAATCATAATTCATCATAATAATTAATCTCACACATCATGTCATCATATAATCACGTACAAATCACATATTAGCTTATAGTCATATTATCACATATTATCCCATATTAATTCATAATGCTACCCCATATTATCTCATATTAATTTATCAAATTATACTCGCGGTAATCCTCACACTATCGTCTATCAATCACATAAATTTCACAGTCCTAATCATGTTAATTCATCATATTATCACTGTTACCCTCATGGTAATTCATCAGGAAAATCGCAGCATCAAAACATCAAGACATCCTTGAACCAGAACATGATTCATTAATAGAACATATACACAATTGACTTCTCAAACATAATTAGATATAAAAATATTGGGAAAACAATTCCCTTATTTATACTATGTTATAGCCCTGTTTATTAGCTTTCCAACGCTTCGAACGGGGGTCAAAACGGACTTACGGATCAAAGGTTACGTCCAAAACAATTTCGACCAAAAATATGAACAGTCGTGACGAACAGTAAAACGCTGTTACGCTCCAAAACCTAAATCAACCCAAAAGTCCACACGATTCACTTCCTTAATGCCCCCAAAACATCCCTAAATCATCCCTAAGGTCCTACGGCGATAAAGGCACAAAACCTACGGTTTATTAGACTAATCCTACAACATTTGCACTGCCTAAAACACTATTTTCCTGCAATTGCTCTGAGTGCATCAGAGTTACTCACATTTGAATATTCCTATCCCTACAGGGTCAAACATATCACGACCCAAGGTTTTGGCCACGAAGGCCTAAGGTTTCTTTTCTCATGTTACACATCAAACAGTCTGATAAGGTTTCCTAAATTCATGTCAATATTCAGGGATACATACCATCAATCATAACCTCAAAGTCTATTCATCAATTTCCCTAATTCTCCCAAATCAATCCAACATATCCTAAATCATAAACCCCACCATAAACACACCGAAAGGCATACATAGGAAATCATGAAATGCGATACTCCCCATACCTTAGTCGATTCACAACTTTCACGATTAATCTTTGGGATCTTCTGCTTTCAACCTTTCCTTCAGAGCTCTGGCCACGAACTTTCACGTTAAACACAAAATGAAATCTGATTTCCTTTCAGAACTCAATTTTGTCTAACTTAGTCTTGGGCCTCACAAATTGGGCTTTTCCCATAACACCCTTACTAACTCTTCATACTGCCCAATTTACCCTTATTTCTCTTATATTCATTTTAATCAATAATAATACTAATATTCTCATATAGTATACTATTAATTAAATAAATAGTCCAACATGCACATTTTCTCAGTAATTTCCAAAACCACCGAAAACACCGAAAACACCAAAATACAAATATTCTCAATTAAATAAATAAATTAAAATATTTCGATTAAATTTGGGGTGTTACACATATACCATCTCAAAGCTCCTTCCTTAAAGGTTTTGGCCATGAGTTTACACTTAAGGGATTCGGAAGCTCCTACAATTGTCATTTTATTATTGATGGTAATGATTTGTTAATGTGGGTTGGTCTTACCATTAAAAGACGCTAGTGTTAGTTCTCTAGAACTTGGTCGTCCCAGATAGCTTCTGACAGAGAATGGAAATCCAGGGACTCCTCATCTACCTCTCCTTCTTGTTGGCTTTGATTCTACAAAACTTGGACATTATCTTGTAAAGTTTTGTTTTTCTGAAGAAGGGCTTCTACCAATGCTAGCAACTAGGTTATATCTGGTGGCGGAGGTGGATCACTTTGATTGGGAGATGATCTGGACATTGCATCACTTACAGTGACAATTTTTTCGTGTGGCCTAGGTAAGTTTTATTGGGACCCTATGGTGGGTGCCAAATGTTCTTGCTAAAACACTCAAAAGGTTGACTTCCTCATTATACCTCGAAGAGAGTCTTAGATGAATGATTAAGGTGTATGTTTTGTGTATGAGTATTGTATATTATTCCTCCTAATGTTTTTCAATTATTCCTTATTCATAGGCCTCCTTGCACTGATATACCTTCCAGTAATGCATGTCGTCTGCATAAGTGTTCCCATAACGTGTGCCTCTTCAATGATTGTAACTCTCCAGTCATAATATGTTTTTTCATAACTGCCCCTTATGTCCTTTCGCATGGAATCTGAGCCTTTTCTCCACCCTAAGTTGTATTACTGAGATAGTTCTCGGTTCATATGAGGTCGACTCATCTTTTGTCTTGTCTGGTTACTCCCGTCTAGGATCCGACTTATAAGTAGGTGTATGACCTTCCGATCATACCCGGCGTCAGTGGGCATAGAGCTCGACTGATTAACATAATTTCTGGGTATATACACCATACCCCCTAGTGATTAAGAGAAAATAACATTCACTTGCCCTTATGGTACATTCGCCTACCAAGAAGCCCTTTGGGCTTTATAATGTGCCTGTTACTTTTTAGCGATGCATGATGTCAATTTTCTCCGAATTTTAAGAAGACATCATGAAAGTCTTCATGGATGAATTATCGGTCTATGGGTTTAGTTTTGATAATTGTTTGTTTAAGTTTGAGAAAGTCTTAGAGAGATATGTTAAAGTCAACCTTTTGCTAAATTGGGAAAAATGTCACTTCATGGTAAAGGAGGGCATTACTTCGTACTCAAAAGAGGAATAGAGTTTGATAAAGCTAAAATTGGGGTGAAAGAGAAGCTAAACCCCCACCATTTAGAGGGAGGTTAGAAGTTTTTTATGCCATGCCAGCTTTTATCACTGTTTCATCAAAGATTTCTCTAAGATTACCAAGACCCTAACCGGGTTATTGATGAAAGATGATGAATTCAACTTTAATATTGAATGTCTTAAAGCCTTCACGACTTTGAAAGAGGCTTTTATTTCTGTACCAATAATGCAACCCTCTGATAGGGCTGCTCCTTTTGAGATCATGTGTGACGCCAACGACTATGTAGTAGGCGTGGTATTAGGCCAGAAGAAAGACAATGAGATGCATTCCATTTGATATGTTAGTAAGACTTTAGATGAAGCGCACATTAATTATGGGACCATAGAAAAGAGCTATTGACCAGGGTCTTTGCTATTGACAAATTCTGTTCCTACCTAATGGGATCAAAAATAATTGTCTACACAAACCATGCAAATATTTGATATCTCCTATACAAGAAGGATGTTAAACCTCGACTCATTATATGGATATTATTGTTACAAGAGTTTGACATTGAGAATAGGGATAAGAAAGGGACGAAAAATTTGGTCACCGACTGTTTGTTCTGATTGGACAATTCGAAAGAGGAAGAGTTACCTCTTGATGAGTCTTTCCCATATGACAAAAATTTTGTGTTGATTGGGAAGGGAACATCTTGGTACGTTGACTTTGTCAACTACTTTGCTGCCAGAGTCTTGCCTCGGGATATAGATTATCAACATAAAAATAAATTTTTCTCGGATCTCAAGCATTACTATTGGGATGAGCTTCTACTTTTCAATAAAGGTACAAAGTGTGATGACTCATTGTCATGCCTCCGAATATGGTGGGAATGCTAGTACCGATAAAACCGTGTTGAATATTTTGCAAGTTGGCCTCCACTGGTCAACTCTCTTTAGTAATGTTAATGCTTTTATAAAGAAATGTGACAAGTGCCAACGCACATGAAACATATCTAAGAGGAATGAAATATCCTTGAATAACATTCTTGATGTTGAAATTTTTGATGTCTGGGGTGTTGACTTTATGGGACCTTTCCCCTCTTCTCTAAGGAATTGATACATTCTCGTGGCTGTCAATTATATGCCTAAGTGCATTTAGGCCATCACATCTCCAATAAATGATGCACGAGTTATTATAAATATGTTTAAGATAATCATTTTCCCAAGGTTTGGGGTCTATAGGTTAGTGATAAGCAACGGGGGATCGCACTTCATTACTAGGAAGTTTTAGAACCTTCTTAAGAAGTATGGGGTGAAGCATAGAGTTGTCACACCTTATCACCCATAAAACAATGGCCAGGTCGAGGTCTCTAATAGAGAGATAAAAGCCATTTTAGAAAATACAATATCCCTTTCTAGGAAAGATTGGTTTTTTAAGATCGACCACACACTGTGGGCATACCGTACTGCCTGTAAAACCCCTGTTGGTATGACCCCTTTTCGGTTGATTTATGGAAAGTACTTCAATTTTCCTATAGAGTTAGAGCATATAGCTTATTCGGTCATCAAAACCCTCAACTTAGATTATCAGGCGGCAGAAAAGAAAAGGAAGTTACAGTTGAGTGAACTTGAGGATTTAAGGCTTGATACGTACGAGAACTCCAAGCTTAACAAATAAAGAACAAAGAGGTGGCATGATAAAAGAATCTTGACCCAGAGTTCAAGGAGGGAGAATTAGTCTTGTTGTTTAACTCAAGAATTAAGCTCTTTCCTGAAAAACTTTAGTCTAGGTTGTCCGATACGTTTTTCTTTAAATGTGTAAAACCATATGGAGCAGTAGAGGTTTGGAGCGAGTCTACGGGCTCTTTCACTATAAATGGACAACGATTCAGGAACTATATCATCGGAGATGTAGTTGAGCAAGGGCTGATATTAGTTCTTAAAAAACCATCTTGAGTAGCAACACTCAAGGACTGCCGAGCAAAAACGACGTTAAACAAAGCGTTGCATGGGAGAAAACCCACGATTTTTATTGCTAATCATTTTATCTTTTGTTTTTTTTCCCATTATGTCATTGTTTTTTACAGGTTAAAATAAAAGGCTCACAAGGAAAATAAAAATGAGTGAAAAGTTGAGAAAAAAATTGATATAGGAACTGTACCTGGAAAAATGACCCCATCCCACAAAAACAAAAAATCCACATTGAAAAACTAGGAGCAAGCTACGGGTGGCCATAACATGTGCTTTAGGCCGAAAAAAGGACCTCAACCCACCCTTGCCAATTCTAGCAACCTGCTACAAGCGGTCGTAGCATGTATTGTGGGTCGTATCAGGTCTCAGCGAAATAGTTCAATTTTTTTTTTTGAATTTTTCCTCTCTCCTTTGCCTCACCCACTATTGTACCCCAAAATTTGACCAACCGTTTCTTGTACTTGACTTATGTTTCTTTGCATTTTCGCATTGTTGCATGTCATAGCATTGGTTCTTGAGGCAGGCGATCAAGGTTTTCCTGTGGCTCAAAGTTCTTATTTTTAGTGCAAGAGTCCAAACAACGAGCATCAGGAGATTTGGCATTTATTTTGCCCAACGATCGAGCGGTCAATTTTATTTTATTTTGCAGGTTATTTTCAGCTCAAGAGGCAGCATTCAGGCTATCTCCAACATTCTCATGGTTGTAGTATTGAAGAGCAGGTTTTAGAGGCCAAACAGGGTTCAGAACGGATGAAAACGGGCAAATGTGCAGATTTCCCTCCAAAAGGCGCCAAAATTCAAAATTTTGAGGTGTTAACCGATTAGCCACGTCAAAATCAGGTCAAATTTGAATTTTTGAAGGTGTTAATCGATTAACCTATATGGTTAACCGATTAACCAAGGCAAGTTTTTCCTCTGTACGTGAATTTTCAATAGAGGTCACTTTAGGGGTCCATTTGGATCACTTGAGAAATTGATTTTACACCAGAAGAAGGATCTAGAACCACTTTGAATTTTGATAGTTTTCAAATTAATTCACATTTCCTCCAATTTCCCACTCCTAATCCTAAACCAATTTTCACAAACCACACTCCAAACCACATTTGAATCCTAACCAAGAGCATATTTAAATGATTTGCTCCAAACCTCACAGACACAATCCTCAAAATTCCATTTCATTTTCAGAATTCACTCTCATTTTCTCAATTTGCTCTCAACTTTTCCATCTCCCAAACTCCACTAAAAGCTCTTATCACATTGAATTCTTTGATTCTCCATTGGAATCATTGAATTCTAGAGCTAAAACTTTCATCCTTCATCCTTATTATCTCCAATTCTCCATTCAAATTTCGTGCTATTATGGATCTGAATTTTGAAGTTGATCTAGAGGAGATTATTTGGATAATTCTTGCTTCTTTTTTATGAAACTTCTGTGAGTTACCACCCATTTCTTGCTAAAACACCGCGAACAATATTTAGTTCAAGTTTGTGGGGGTTTACCTGGTTTTTTTTTGTTTTCTTATCATTTATTTTGTTAGTTTTTTTGCTATTTCTGTTATTTTCTATGTTAATTTTATTTCATCAAGACTACTATTTGAACTTTTTCCCAAATTAGGACCGTAAGAATTTTCTTTCAAAAAGAGCTTTAATTTTGAGGGAATATGAGAAAGTATTTAAAGTTAGAGGGAAGAGAGGCTAGGACTAGGGACATTGGGAAAATTTTGAAAACTTAGTTATGATTTGAACACCCTAGGTCTCTCGGAGTTAGGATGCGAGTCCAACGTGTAGATTTGTGCCATATTACTTGGCTTTGAGAAATAATCCCCTATTAGTTTATATTGAGGATTTGTCATGATTAAAAGACTTGCATGTATATATGGTTGGCTGAGAAAAAAATAACTTGGGTACTACAATGATGAAAAGGAAATAAAGAACAACTTGACCTTCTAAGTTGGGTAACTCTCACCCTGTTATTTAGACTAACAATGGTTAATTCTCAAAGTAGACTAATAAACGCCAAAGTGCGTAAATTCATCAAAAAAGAAAAAAAAAAATTCTCGATCGATCTTGTACATGTCAAGAAATCAATAATTGCGAAATGCCTTAATATGATTGTCTGAATGAAAGGGGAAGAAAATCGAAAAAAATACATAGGCGTTTGAAATGGAGACTTAGGTCTGTGGTTTTACCGTGGTGTATGTTCTTGTAATACTTTCATTGATGGATGACTACCAAGAGAGCTAGGTATAGCCAATCGGAACAAAAATAAATCACTTGTGAGTACCAACATGCTTCATTTTCACAAGTTTTTTCTTTGAAGTGAACCGCTTGATCAAAAATTTACTTTTGTAAGCTTTGTTGCTTGAGGAAAAGCAACGATCTATGTTTGGGGGAGTTTGATAAGTGGTTTTTACATCATCTTTTATTACTTTTTTTGCTTGATTTTTTTTTGTTTTATTTCGTTTTAGTTTACTTTACCGCATTTTACGCTTTGGTTGTCTGCTTTCTATGTTTTTTTAGGTCCCAATAAGCATTTAAGCCAAAGTGAAGCAAAAATGTAAAGAATCACAAGGACTGAAAAAAGATGCAAGACAGGAGCCAAGGAGCTACTACGGGCGCCCTTAGTAGCAAAGAAAAAGTCCCCCTTTCTTCTTTTTCTTTAGCAATGCAATGGCAGTGGTCTGCTACGGGCGCCCGTAGCACTTGCTATGACCTGTAGCAGGCAAGCGTGTCTTGGGTCACTTATTTCCTTTTTCTGTTCGATTTGCTACTGATTTTGGATCTCTCTAACTTTCACTTTAGCATTATTTTGTTTTTAAAGGGAATTGATGTAGATGTTTTGTTCCATGTTTAAAATAAGTTATAAAACTCGTAGGCAACTGTGAGCTGAAGACATCCAATTTTTATTGCATAATTTTTTTACGCATTTTTATCAAAGTGTGTACTAAAAAGCCTCCATTAGATCACCCAGATCTGAAGCTTTGTCTTTCACATTCAAGTACACTTTATTTTATCAGGTTCTTATTACTGTTCTTCTTTACAAATTTATTGAATTAACCATGTTTGTAATTGTGGAAATATCTTTTACTACTTTGTCTTTCACCATGAGTGAGTAGTCCTCTTAGGGCTAAGGGTCATGAAAATTATTTATATATTATCCGTTTAATTCGTTATGAATCAATTAGAAGAAGCTTATGTGCAATTATTTCAAAAAATTTAATTTCTTTTTCTAATTCTTATTATAAAAATAAAAGAATATCTAGATGCCTAACATAATCTGAAAGAATGTGCTATGGCGTCTGAAAACTAGTTTTCTAACAATTAAGTTTGAGATTACGAAAGCGCTTGAACATAATTGAGGATTGTTCCATCTTCGTAGCTTCACTATAAACGTTATTTTGACAAATACGCTGGCGAAAGCAGGTTTTATTCAAGATAAGTTATTTTTCCTATAAACGCATTGAGATTCTCGTAACAAATGTAATACGAATCATATGGAAACATATAAAATAAGAACCATGACCCCAAGCTCCATTTTTATTATTATTTTCATGAAATTCTCATTTAAGTTATTTTTCTCAAAAGTGCTTTTTAAATAAGTTGTTTTTATTTAAGTGTTCTTTTTCACTTAAGTCAATTTTATTATCCATATTCGCGATTGCTCTAGCTTTACACTAATAAGATAGAAATCGATAATCAACCATTAGTCTCTGAGGTTTGATACTTTTTAAACTACTATGACATTACTCGTACGCTTGCGGCTTGTCAGCCATCATGAGTTCTATTAAGTGTTTTCCACACACACTCTCTCTCCATTAAGCACTCAAGTTCTCATACTTGACTATCGCGTTGACATCTCTAAAGGTCAATAAAATGAAATGTGACATCTCTGAGTAACACTTGGCTACCCATAAAACATTTGAAAAAAAGTTAAATACATGCCCTTATTGGCCGAGGGACCCGTCCCCTCATTAAAGGGGATGTCTTCACTTGAGGGACTCACCCTCTATTATAAGGGAGGCCTTCAGTTGAGAGACCCCCCCCCCCCTTTTGGTTGAGAGACTCAACCCAATTAAAAGGGATTCCTATAAAAGGGATCCCTTTAATTGAGGGACATGCCCTAAGCTAAGGGACTCGCCTCCCATTCGAAAAGGCCATCTATAGTCGAGGGACACACCCCAAACTGACGAAATTTTCTGCCATCAAAAGACTCACCTAGACCATGAGATTAAACTTGAAAGATGCTTTAAAACACTTCTCCCTTTACAAGTCCTCGTGCTTTAGGGACTATGTAGTGTTATATTTGTGAGAGACTCAAATAAGATCCACGTCAGGACCCTCGCCTCGTAAGGCATCTCTCGGCCGCTACCTGTACGGGGCATGAGGGTCTCACCCTTATGATAAATGGCGTGTGTGATACTATTATCTCCCCACTAGTTGCGTAGACAGAGTCATACCACGACTCCTTAAAAATAAGTGGTCAATAGTCTCCCCTGACAAAGTGATCAATTACTATTTTTTAGGGTTTCCCAAACCTTAAGCCTAAGAGTCTCTATAATCACTTATTCCCTCAATGGGAGAGACAAATAATTACACCATACGTATATCTCATATACACAGAGCCTCTCACCTCACGTGAGCTGACCCTTTCGTACCACCATAAACACTATAAATACTACCAAACAGAGCCTATTGCCGCCTCAGAAAAACCCTAATGACATTTAAAACTGTTTAATAAAAATTCCACGTGTAGTAATACCACACACACCTGTACTTTTTGACAAATACGAGTTTTATTTTTAATTAAAAAAATGTTACTTAATATTTAATAAAATATAAAACTGTAGGTGGGTGCCTATTATTTGAGGGACTTTTTCCAACAATTGGTTTTTCAATTGAGAACATAAATGGTTTTGTTTTTAAAAATATTTATAAAGAAAAGGAGGGTGCCTATTAAAATAGATATCACCTCGGTCAATATTCAATCAATGTGAAAACTCGTTAGAAAAATTATATTTTGTTGCAGTATTTTTGCAATTTTCCTTTCTCTATCCTGAAAAGTTATCAAATTATGGAAGTTTAATATTAAAAATGAAAGAATTCTTATGACATGTAATCATTTATGTGATCTCCTTATTAAGTGTGCGGAAGGGACAAATACAACACTCTGATGTATTTGATGTATTTAAGAAGCATTTAATTATAATAAATCTTATTTTACAAAAAATTTTACAACTCTATAAGGGCTAAACTTTTTAGCATATAAATCATATTCTGCTTTATGCATACAAAGGGGGAAATATGGGCCAAATTATCAAGTTTGTCTATGTTATGATTATCTTTCTTTTCTTACTTGTTGTAATGAACGTTAATGGTAAGTATTCTTTTAATCTTTTTCAAATTTTCTTATTTAGTTCCTACATAATATTTTTATCACATCATATTTATATATGTTTTTTAATTTTCTTTTATCGTTACAGCTGGTCGTAGATGTCTTCAAAATTCTGATTGTCCAAATAATTATTGTCCACTTCCTTTTAAACCGAGGTGCAGTGTGGGCATGTGTATATGTGTGTTAAAAAAAGAATGAATTCTTATGATTAGTAAATATTTTATGGAAGTGTCATGCTAAGTGCATTGAAGGGACAAAATCAGCAAATGAATGTATTCATGATACATTTAATAATGATTTATTTCAGGAATAGATTTTTAAAACTCCATAAGGACTAAAACCTAGCTATTTAATTCAGGAATATATATATACACTTCTTGATACATGCAAAAGGAGAATAATAAAATTAAAATTGTCAAAAAAATTTTATGTTACAGTAATTTTTCTATTTCGATTTTTGATGCAATGAATGTTTATGAATAATTATATATATATATATATATATATATATATATATATATATATATATATATATATATATATATATATATATATATATATATATATATATATATATATATATATATATATATATATATATATATATATATATACTATATATATATATATATAGATATATATATATATAATATTATATATATATTACTAATTGTATATATATACTTTATATATATATACATATCTAATCTACTATATATAAATATATACGATATATATATATCTAATCACTATCTATACGTATCATATATATATATATATATATATATATATATATATATATATATATCATTTTCAAATTTTTTATTTAATTTGTACACAATATTTTTTCATTTTTATAACATTATTTTATTCTCGTCTTCATTATATGGCGTTTTTTTTTTATAATCACAATATCATATAGAATGGATCTAAGGGGGATCACAACCCAAAGAATTACATGTAATAAAACAAAGCACGGCAAGAGCAACCAACTAACTATTCAAGTTTATTTTAAGAAATTCAAGGGACTTTTGTATTATTCATAGTAATTGCATTTAGGTTTATTAGAATAAGAAAGATCTAACCACAACCAAGAGTAGTGAATAATTCTATAAAAAACCTCTTTAGAGAATGTTACGAAATCGTTGAAAATAACCTGGTTTCTTATCCACCATAGGCACGAGTTGACAACTAAATCAAGCAAGCGTTTGATTTAGAAACTTTTCCAATTATATTTAGGAACCAAACAAGTAGGTGATCAATTATATTCGTGACATTTGAAAGAGGCAGCCCCAACCAATTTCCAACCTCAGCCCACACTATTTTACCTTTAGGACAGTTGACAAAAATATGGTCAAGATCTTCATCGTCGAGGAAACAAAGAACACATACTTTTTTATGAGGATTTGAGATTACTCCTCTATATACAAGATTTAATCGCGATGGCAAACTTTTCAAGATTAACCTCCAGCCGAAGACTTTAGTTTTCAATGGACTTCTAGTAGACTATAAAAAATCCAAAGCCATTTGCGAAATTTGGTCCAATTCAGAAGCACCTGCACTGCAATTAATTATGTCATAAAGAGACTTCACATTAAACATGTTCATCGCTCCGTTAGGCCAGCCTACACTATCCTCTAGATCACGATATACAATAACTTCAGACAACAACATTGCTAGATCTATGAGTTGTCATTTGGTTATTGTGTTATTCAATATTTGGCAATTTGCTTTTTTTTCCTGTGATACTGACTAATGTGTGTTTAACTTATTTTACCATTTTTAAATTAAATTTTCAAACTAAAATTAAAAGAATTATGTAAGCTCATAATCTATTCCGCTTCCAAAATTATCATAAAAATTACATGTGATATAAAATAAACATATATTAGTATGTATTCATTAAAGAACGATATTAAAGAGCGAAATATCCATAACTTTGCACAAATTTAAAGTAACATGTCATTTTTGTTATAGATACTTAAAAGTTATAGATGAGAATATGAGCGGTTGTTTTTATGTATGTTTTATCATTATAACATTTTAACTCTTCAGCAACACATGAAAAACATTGTAAAAACTAAAAAAAGTCGTTGTCGTTCTCTATCAAAATAGTTTTTAGACCGTGTCAATCTGAAGTGTTACTTTATCTTTTCACAATGGTTATTTTTTTTAATAGAAATGCTTCATACAGAATCGTTGTTTTAGTTTTTTTTAGAAAATGGTTTCCAATAGCAACAGTTGTACTTCATTCTCAGATTTAAATTGTTGTCTTTTTGGTCTTTTCGGAAACGGATGTTTCACGTGATATAACAATGTTTTGTAGCTGTTGTTCATTTGAAACAAATTCATATCTTAATTTCTTCTTCAAAGTCTATAACAATGATTTTTATACTACAACAACACTTTATAAATGTTGCAACAAATGAACTTTTATTTATAAAATGCGAAATCATTTTATTTTATAAACATGATAATAAATGTTGATCATCCTTCAATTTTTTTTAGATAATAATATTCATATACAAATTTTAAAATGATCTTTCAGTTTAAAAAAATTAACATAACAAAATAACATAATTCATTACATATATATATATATATCCTAATGTCAATCATGATTCAGAATCAGCAAAACATTTTCAATATACATGTCATATTGTCAATCATCATACATAATTAAAATAACATCTTGAATCTATAAAAGTAAACTTAAACATCTACATCTCTTCATTATCAAATGATTGAAAATCTTCATTGATATTATTATTCATGATTAAAATAAATATAATTGAAATAAGATTATTATCCGAAAGCTCTAAAACTATAATTCATGATCCAAAATAAATATAATTGAAATAAGATTATTATCCGAAAGCTCTAAAATTATAATGTAAAGCATAAAACAAAATTCAGTATTATTGTTCATTAGTTGAAGCATGTGTTAATGCAAAAGAACATAATTAAAACAATGTTAGCATCAGTTGCAAGAGCAAATATCAAAGTTGTGAAAGCTACTATATTCAACTCTGAGGTGTTTTGATTCAAAACAGTCTTAAAAGGCAACTGCATTTTTCTTTCCATTTTTCCCTAGAAACAAAACAAAACAAAATTGAAGAGACAAAGGAGTTCTGCCAAAACACAAAACAAACTAGGCATTCACGTCAGATTCAAGAATATTAGAAAATCAGTGCAACAAATTATATATATATCAACACAAACCTAGTATACTGTTGATACTTCAAATATATATATATATATATATATATATATATATATATATATATATATATATATATATATATATATATATATATATATATATATATATATATATATATATATATATATATATATATATATATATATATATATATATATATATATATATAATTGACATATTCACATGCCTCAAGTTCTTTTATTATTAATCACTTTCTTTCACACTCAAAAAGTTATTGATGCTATCATTTATTAATTATGTCTAACTTAATGACCCACCAAAATGAATGTTGAGAAAAGAAAACTACTTCAATATGTACAAAAAATTAAATCTGGTTTTTCTCAACTTAGCTTATTTGAAGAGAGACAATAATAATCATAACAATAATAATAATAATAACAAACATAATATTGAGCCAATATGTTTTGAGGTGAATTTATAATTTTTTAAATTCATGACTAATGATGGTCTTTATATTACTAACCAACCAGGCATCATCGTTTTGACACTTCCTTGTATTCATGTTGGTATGATACAATATAGTGTTGATATGAAACCAAAAGCAATGGATAACAAAATCACTTTAACCTGTCTCCTGCATTTTGAAGATGAACACTGAAACAATTTAAACAAACTCCATAACTTACTAACCACTAACATGAAACAAACCTATTTTGTCAAGCATTTACAAACACATAATTTGATGATCAGTAACAAACTTTCACTTTCGCGTATTTCCCAGGCACTGCATAAACTTTTATTACATAATAATTAGAGTAAATTAGCTAAGATTAAAATAGAACTCATTTTGAACAATATAAGTGACAACACTGTAAGTTACTTTTTCAAACACTAAAACTAATAACAATGGACATGTAATACATATTCAGATGAAATTTGAAAGGAGAAAAAGTGAAGAAACCATATAGAGGATATTACAAATTTATTTCACCAACTACTTACTAAAAATATAACATTTCAAACTTTGTTAGAAATCAATAATACAACAAATTAAATTATATATTATAAGAAAAAGTTACACTAAATAATGTTGTATGAACTTTTTGTTAAATGTAATTCATTGTTTTGATTTGATTTGATATGATTAGATTTGATTTGAATATTTTGAGTCTTTTATGTTTTGGGCTTTTGTAAACCTAAAACTATAAATAGGGTGTCTTACTTTGTATTCAAAAACAACACAACATAGAACAGATTTCACAGTTGCAGTGTTTAGCAAGTGAAAGTTCTATAAACAATAAGAAATCCCACAGTTGTGGGTAACACATTCTCTCCAAATATTTCTTCTCTCATTCTTCTCTTTCTTGTTTGTTCTTCTTTTCTTTTGTTATTCTTGATAATTACTTGTTATTACCATTACTATCATATTGTGAGTTTGTGCATCAATCTTGAGATCAAGATTGAAGGGAATTCTTCATAGGGTGTGAGGTGAATTTCCAACATCTGGTATCAGAGCCTGGTTGAGAGATTCAAGGAAGGAAGATAGTAATGGCGATGAACTATCCAAACGGCAACTTTCCGGCGACCCTGCCAATTCTCAAGAAAGACAATTATGAGAATTGGTGCAAGCAGATTAAGGTGATTTTCTGTTATCAAGATCTTTGGGATCTTGTGAAGGACGGAGTAACATCATTTGGGGAGAACGCAACGGAGGCGGAAAAGGTTGCGCACAAAGAATTGAAGAAGAAGAATTATAAAGCACTCTTTATAATTCATTAGTGTGTCGATTCTGATAACTTTGAAAAGGTTGGTGATGTTGATTCAGCAAAAGAAGCATGGGAGATTCTTGAAAAGTCCTTTGGAGGCGCAGAGAAGGTGAAAGAGGTGAGGTTACAAACTCACAAGAGAACTTATGAGTTGCTTCAGATGGAAGACAACAAGAGCATTGCAGATTTCTTCACCAGAGTTACAAAGTTGGTGAATCAAATCAAAGTATGTGGAGAAGCGCTAACGACGAAAGCAATTGTCTCAAAGATTTTGAGATCGTTGGCTCCAAAATTCGACCACGTGGTAGTTGCCATAGAAGAGTCGAAAAATCTGTCAGTATTAATGAAGGAAGAGCTTCAAGGGACTCTTGAGTCTCATGAACAGAGGATGGCTGAGAGAGCTGCAGGAAAGTCGAAAGATATGGCTTTGCAGGTGCAGTCAGAAAAAGAAAGAAAAGGCAAAGGTAACTGGAATGGCAACAAAGGAGGAAACCAATCGAATCAGAAGAAACCTTGGAACCAAGGCAAACAAAGAGGTGATGTTGCAATTAAAGGAAGAGGTGGTGGTCGAAAGACAGACAAAAGCCACATTCAATATTTCAATTGCCAGAAGTATGGTCATTATTTTAGTAATTGTCCAGAAAGGAAGAGAAATCAAGAGACTGATGCAAAGCTGGCGAAACATGAAGAAGAAGAAACGTTGCTAATGGTCACAACAAGAGATGAAGGAAGATTCCAAGATCAGTGGTACTTGGACTCAGGATGCTCATCACACATGACTGGAAGGAAAGATTGGTTTGTCAACATGAAGCCCTCGTCGAAGAACACAGTGAAGTTTGCAAATGACAACACTCTAGCAGCTGAAGGTGTTGGTGATGTTCTGATTATGAGGAAAGATGGCAAAAGGTCAACAATTTCCAATGTGTTGTACATACCAGGCATGAAGAGTAATTTGCTCAGTATAGGGCAGCTTGTCGAAAAGAACCACAAGGTAGTTGTCGAAGACAAGATGATGAGAGTTCTCGACGCAGGTGGTAGATTAATCTTGAAGGCTCCAATGTCTCAGAATAGGACCTTCAAGATTGGACTCAATGTGATGGAGCACAGATGTCTAGCAACTGCAGCCAGCAGAGATGAGTGGTTATGGCATTTTCGACTAGGTCATCTCAATTTTAATGACATCAGAGAACTGAAGAGAAGAAATATGGTTTCAGGATTACCAGAAATCGACATTCCAAGAGAAGTCTGTGAGGAGTGTGTTCAGTCGAAACAACACAAGAATAACTTCAGCAAGGATGCAGGAAGGAAGTCAAAGGCAATACTTGAAGTCATATACTCTGATGTATGTGGTCCAATACAGGTGGATTCGATTGGTGGCAATAGATACTTTGTCACATTTATAGATGATTACAGTTGAAAGTTATGGACTTACCTCATCAAGAAGAAAAGTGATGTGATTGAGGTATTTTCCAGATTCAAGTCCATGGTCGAAAGACAGAGTGGTCGAAAGCTGAAAATTCTGAGGACTGATAGTGGTGGAGAGTATGTGTCGAAAGAGTTCGATACACTATGTGTAAAAGAAGGGATTGTGCATGAGGTGGTGCAACCTTACACTCCACAGCAAAATGGGATTGCAGAACGCAAGAACAGAACCATCATGAATATGGTGAGAAGTATGTTGAATGGAAAGCATCTACCTAAAGAATTATGGGGAGAAGCAGTTTCGACAGCAACATATATATTGAACAGATGTCCGACGAAGAAGCTTGAAAGAATCACACCAGAAGAATTTTGGTCTGGTGTCAAGCCTAGTCTCAGTCACTTGAAGGTGTTTGGATCTATAGCATATAGACATGTGCCAGATCAGTTGAGAAGGAAGCTTGATGATAAGTCGAATCAGATGATCTTGATAGGATATCATTCGACAGGAAGTTACAAGCTGTTCGACCCAGTGAATAAGCAGGTAGTGATCAGCAGGGATGTGATCATAGATGAGCTTAAAGAATGGGATTAGACTGAGAATGCCAAGAAGGATTCAGTGAGAATCTCTTGTGAAGAACCAGCCACTGAAGTCGAAATAAAAGTTTGACAGGAACCAGTTGCAGATGAAGCAGGTTCAAGCAGACCTCGACGAACAAGACACATGCCTGCAAGGTTGCAAGAATGTGTAATTACATCAGATGATGTAGTCGATGAAGAGGGTGAGCTGGTACACTATGCTTTCTACGCAGATGTCGAACCAGTCAATGCAGCTGAGGCATTGAAAGATTCGAAGTGGATGAAAGCAATGACTGAAGAGTTGGAGTCCATCAAAGTCAATGATACCTGGTCACTTGTCGAATTGCCACAAGGCAAGAAGGCAATTGATGTGAAGTGGGTTTACAAGGTAAAGGTAAATCCTAAAGGAGAAGTAACTCGACACAAGGCGAGACTTGCGGCGAAAGGATTTCTTCAGAAGGAAGGAATCGACTTCGATGAAGTATTCGCACCTGTTGCTAGAATCGAAACAATCAGGTTGGTTGTTGGTCTAGCAAATATGAACAACTGGCACACATGTCAGATGGACATGAAGTGTGCATTCCTTAATTACCCCTTAGACGAAGAAGTTTATGTTGCACAACCAGCTGGGTTTGTGAAACAAGGCGAAGAAAGAAAGGTGTACAGGCTTCATAAAGCCCTGTATGGACTTAAGCAAGCTCCAAGAGCTTGGAATAAGAAAATCGACAGCTTCTTAAGGGAGAAGGAATTTGTGAAGTGTACAACTGAGCATGAAGTATATGTAAGAAGAAGCCATAGCGAATTGCTTATACTATGTCTCTATGTTGATGATTTGTTGATAACAGGGAGTTGTAAGAAGGAGATCGAAGATTTCAAACATGACCTAAGTAAGGAGTTTGAAATGTCAGACTTGGGAAATCTCTCATATTTCCTTGGCATCGAATTCTACAAGACAAGTAGAAGTTTGATGATGAATCAAAGAAGATATGCAGGTGAAATACTCAAGAGATTTGAGATGCAAGATTGTAACCAAACTTCGACTCCAGCTGAGCCCAAATTGCAACTGTCGAAGGATTCAGATGAAGATGATGTCGACCTAACCCAATACAGAAGACTTATTGGGTCACTTAGATACCTTTGTCACACAAGGCCTGACTTAGCATACAGTGTTGGTATGGTAAGTAGATTCATGCAGAAGCCAAAGGTATCACACCTAGCAGCGGCGAAGAGGATACTGAGGTATCTGAGGATACTGAGGATCGAAAATCTACAGCTGGTTATGTGTTTATGTTAGGTGGTGCACCAGTTGCTTGGAATTCGAGAAAGGAACCAGTAGTGGCATTGTCATCATGCAAAGCAGAATATATAGTTGTTTCTCTTTGTGTATGTCAAGCAACTTGGATGGTGAACTTGGTCGAAGAAATCACAGGGAAGAATCATGGAGCAATTACCATGAAGATAGACAGTATGTCAGCTATCAACTTGGCGAAGAATCCAATCGCTCATGGTCAAAGCAAGCACATCGAAATGAGGTTCCATTATCTTCGAGAATAGGTAGCAGAAGGGAAGATGAAGTTGGAACA
The DNA here is from genome assembly GCA_963859935.3 of Lathyrus sativus. Lineage (NCBI taxonomy): Eukaryota > Viridiplantae > Streptophyta > Magnoliopsida > Fabales > Fabaceae > Lathyrus > Lathyrus sativus. The sequence continues at coordinate 383,623,043 of OZ012739.1, forward strand.
CTGCAGAACTGAGAATCAGATTGCAGATATCATGACGAAGGGAGTGCAGGTCGAAGCCTTCAGAAGACTAAGAGCTATGATGAATGTAGACAGTTTAGACACAATGAATTAGGTGGTGTGTTAAATGTAATTCATTGTTTTGATTTGATTTGATATGATTAGATTTGATTTGAATATTTTCGGCCTTTTATGTTTTGCGCTTTTGTAAACCTAAAACTATAAATAGGGTGCCTTGCTTTGTATTAAAAAACAACACAACATAGAACAAATTTCACAGTTGCAATGTTTAGCAAGTGAAAGTTCTATAAGCAATAAGAAATCTCACAGTTGTGGGTAACACATTCTCTCCAAATATTTCTTCTCTCATTCTTCTCTTTCTTGTTTGTTCTTCTTTTCTTTTGTTGTTCTTGATAATTACTTGCTATTACCATTACTATCATATTGTGGGTTTGTGCATCAATCTTGAGATCAAGATTGAAGGGAATTCTTCATAGGGTGTGAGGTGAATTTCCAACACTTTTTACAACCTAAAATTCGCATTTTACTCTTTAACGATTAAAACTTGTTTCAATGCTACTAATTCTTCTGCTAACACTTTCTTCACCTCTAGTTCATTTTACAAAATATTATATTCTTTGTAGAAGAAGAAATAGAAGCATTGAATAAAATTCTATCGAATGGATCGGAGAAGAAGATGAAAGCTCTAAAGATAAGGTAGATAATTATTATATATGCTAAATCAGCAGCATAAACATGAAATAATTAAAGTGTGCTTATTGCAGGAAACCAAACTCCAAATGGTTGACATGACTACGGTGACTTCTTTACGAGGGAAATAATGAAGTATAATGGTCGGGAAAATGGTCGCAAGAAAGATCTTGAGGTATGTTAATCTTGTGGAAACCCGGTTTTTTTTCTCTCAATTTTAGTTTTGCAGGGGAAGGGTTTATTGGCATGTGTGTGGAGTGGGAGGGATGAACTTATCACATAATAAACATATGTTCCTCATGTAATATCCATAAAAACGGGAACTTATGGTAAAAGCTAGGTAATTTCAAAAGTAAACATCCAAATGGTGAATGGTGCATAACAGATGACTTCAATGCAGTAAAGAATGAAAGTAAACATCCAAATTTAACCAAGTCACTAGGAAAGAAATAAACATGCTTGAACAACCTTTCCTATATGTAGAGATCGAGTATGAAATTTGGCTTAATGATGGTGAGAAAAGCCCAGGGGAAGATGGATTTAACATAAGCTTCTTCCAAAATTGTTAGGAGTTCTTAAAGGAATGCATTTTAATATTTGTGAATGAATTCTATTAGAATTACACTCTTACTAAGGATATTGATGCCTTTTTGTGACCTTAATATCTTAATCTGAAAACTCTTAGGATTCAGGTGATTTTAGACCAATATGCTTGATAGGTAGCTTGTATAAAATTATCTAAAAGATCTTATTTGTAGGTAAATTTAGTCTGCATTTGTCCCCAATAGAGCCTTATCCTAAATGAACTTATGGACATTGCTAAGAGGCAAAAGCTAGAAGGTATGAAGATCAAGAATAGGGTTACTTAATATATATTGTGATAAGAATGGGATTTGGAGCTATATGGTTGAAATGGATGGAATCTTAAATTTTCACAAACATCATGTATGTCCTTGTTAATGGAAGCGAAACCCTGGATATCAAAGCTTATACAAGAATGTTCCAGGGTGATCTAATATCCCTATTTCTCTTCTTTTTGGCCACAGAAGGGTTAACTGGCTTGATTCGCAATAGGCTCTTCATAAGGTGTGGAGGATAGTTGGATCTCAAGTAGTGTAAGATAACGGTTGGGTAATGTCAAAGCTATTATGTTTTTGAAAAATATATGGTTATGACTTGAAGCTTTTTGCATCATGTTCTAGATCTATTCGCATGTGCAATCCAGCCAGATGCTAAAGTTACAGATGTGGGATTTTAGAATGAGAATTGTTGGATTTGGGACATCCTTGTAAATGGTGCTACTCCAGCATGATTTATAAGCAAAAAAAACAATTTCACGCTAATAAGAATGATAGTTAAGTGCATTTAATTTTCTTGAATTCATGTAAAAGAAATTACACAACTATTAATCTACTCTTAATTAAATTGTCATCTACTAACAATATTAAGTAATTAATGCATGCATAATTTTAGAATAAATGCATTAGATATGCTTAGATCATTTGTTGACGTTTATTTATATTTAAGACCAAAATTTTTTAAAGACTTTTTCTTATAAATAAGGCATGAGGGAGTAATATATTTAAATAAGTTAGTGATGCCCATCTAGAGGATTTGTTTGCAATTTTATAGGTACTGTAACCTAATTGAAGGAGGAGCCTAACAAATTTGTGTGATGGAGGGACAAATGGGTTCTTTGTTAAATCAAATTATTAAATGCTAATTGACTCTTGGAAAAATACATTTTTTGGTTTCGTATCTTAACCTAGGGGTTCATTTTGTTCCCTTAACTTTAAAATAGTTCATATTGGTCCGTTAACTCTTCAAAACATTCCATATTAGTCCTTTTGCCCCATTAGTGATGGAAAAACTCAAAGATCAGTCGCTCAATTCATCGCTAATTAGACAAAAAGGACTAATTTGGAACGTTTTGAATAGTTAAGGGACCAATATAAACCTTTTAAAAGTTAAGGGACCAAAATAAAACCTAAGGTTAAGATACGGGATCAAAAAGGGTTAGTTTGTGAAAGACAATTGAATAGTTTGTGAAAGTCTAAAGCTCCAAACAAAACACAAGCGTTAGGGTGGAGCCTCGTAATCAACAAGCTCTCTATAAGAAGGACATTAAAATGAAGAGGGGTGATCCATGGAATTCATAATATGGTATGCCCTATCTATTTTGAGGATGAGGAAATAATTATTCGCTTATTCCTAGTTTTTCCCTTCGCCGCCTAATTATGGAAGCTAGTATGTGGTTGGTTTGGTACACAAATGATGGGAGTTGAAAACTCCATTGTTTTTTTAATAGGCAATGAAATTAAACACAAAGGTACAAAGGGTACTCCAATCCTTACAACAAACAACAACTAACAAACTATTGTTTAATACAATTAACTGGAGACACAGACCAATCGTAATAAGAACATAGATGGACCAACAAAGAATAAGAACATAACCACCTCAAAGATAAAAACTTAACCGAGTTAACCTCATCAATTACACTCAATTTAGTATCTCCAAAAATAAATTGTTCATTTCTCTAAAAGATGTTGCACAGTTCAAACTCCTATCCAAAACACTACCAGTCCATTTCTCTACACCACTCCAAACACCGGAAGCAAACAAACATTCCAAAAATAAATGAAAAGATGTTTCGACGGCACCAACACATCCAACACAAGCCAAGTTGGGATCACCGCAGTAGATAATCTTTATTTATAAAAAAATAAATATAAAAAATTATTAATATTTATCAATCAATAACTTTTCTTAAGAAATAATAATAAATAATATATTTGCAAGAACCAATTACATATTTAAACCATTTAATGTTGAACTATTTATTAACTTTTTAAAGATTTTTTATTTTTTACACTAATGCCTCCTTGAAATTATTCGATTTCATAAAATATCTTAACAAATCCCTTAAAACGACAATTATAAATTTGTATTCATGTATAATAAAATATTATTTTTGGGCTCGTTATTCCCCGTTAAAATTTTCAAATAAATAAATTATTATATATTTAATTTATTGAATATATATAAGATTTTTAAAAAAATTTAATTATTTATATTTTCAACGCATCTAATACACATATATTTACAAAAAAAAAAAATTATATTCTCTTAAAAAAAGTTCAACTTACTTTTTAACCTGAGTCTGAGTCTGAGACATTCGATAATAGTTTATGTTTTTTTTTAGAGTAAATAATGGTTTTTAAAGCATTTATGTCTTATGTTTGATTTTTTATATATTTGATATGCTAACTCTTCACAAGTTCAAAACATTATAAAAACACTATCTTTGACCTTAAAAATAGATTTTAAAAGATAAATATTAAAAACTACAAAACAACTTAAACTTGGCTTCTAAAGCTCTTACTTTTAATTTTATTTTAAAACTAGTTTTTAAATAGTTAAAAAGCTGGGTCAAACGAAACCGTGTGCTGAAGAAGCAACAATATTAAATAATTCTTATCAAAATAAATTTTTTTATATCTCCCTAAGAGTTCAAAGTTATTTAATTCATTTAAAGAGAACATAGCTTTATAAATTATAAAATGGTAAAATTATATTCTACTTAATTCAGCAAAAACGAAAAAATATGGGTGAAGTTGTAAAATTCATTTATATTATGATTATCTTTGTTTTCCTATTTTTTGTTGTCGTAAACATTGATGGTAAACCATTATTTATTTATTTTAATTTCCTTTTTTTTTTACTCCCTACACAATATTATATGATTATTTTTATTTTAATAACATTTTTATTTTATTTTTCATTACAGCAGCTGAATGTTTTACTCATTATGACTGTCCAACAAAATATTGCCCGTCAACTTTTATAGCAAGGTGTGTTGAGAGCAAGTGTGTATGTAGTAAAAGGAAAAAGATAAATTTCTTATGATTGGTAAGTTTTCTTTTTATGTGTCCTTTTACCAAGTGTAACAAAGAGATATACATATTTAAGAGTTATTTAATATTTATTCTTATTTTAGAAAATTATTTTTCACAATATTTATCTCATTGAAGTAACATTCCTTTATTCTCTTTTTTCTTTATAGCAGGTATTAGACATAATATCAAGATTTAGATTTTCTAAAAAATATGTTTCTGTCTCCTTTTAAACCCAGGTGTATTATTTTGTCTGGTGGATTTGAGTTCGAATAATGTCATATATTATACATGCAAAAACTGTATAATATTTCATAAATTTTATGTAATATTGTGTTAGTCATTTACAATGTGATGTGTCTATGAATTTTCGAACTTGCATAAATTATTAAGAATTAATAATTTTAAATGTGTTTTAAAATGACAAAAAAATATGTAAGTAAAGATTAATTTTGAATTTAAAATGAAGCAATATTTCGTAAAGTGTTGCAGCCGAATGAACATAGGTAATGTTTGGAAATAATACAACTTTTGATTAAAATATATTATTTCATCAAGGATCGCAACTTTGTGAAACAACACATATATGACTTATAAATAGATCATTCTGGAATTTAAAAAACACATCACAAATAAAATATCTTTTTGTACAAAATTTCAGACACTCTTCGCTACATAATCGTGTTTTTGTCGGTATTGCGCAAATTTGATATAAGACTGAATGATCTTAAATATTCTCGTGTTTTGACTCTAAAACATACATCAGAGTGCTTGAAATACTTTTAAAAAAAATAATTTCGTTGACGATTTTAGTCTCAATCTATTCGATTTATATTAATTTTCTACAATTATTATTATAGTTGTTTATCCAAAAACAAATTATTATTAGAGTGTTTAATATTTTTCTCATTTTAAAATATAATTTAGAGTATTTTGATAGGCCAGAATGTTCCAGGCCCAATAAGCTTGTTAGAGAAAGAAAAAAAACCCTTTGGGTTTAAAGATTTTTATCATTATTAAGTAGGGGTGTCTTTAACGTTTTTATCCTTTATGGGCTTAACATAATTATTAGGCTGATCCATGATGTAACAAGAACCCTAGTATTTATATTGTAATGTTGCCTCTTATGAGGATATGAAAAAAAGAAAGAAAAGTTGTTTTATGTTTATCTTCCCCTTGATTTCCTTGTTTTATTTTATTCCAACGTAAATCTATCATTGGTGCTTTCATTATTGCATCTCAATCCTTCCATGGCTCCCCCCAAACCCTCTAATCCTTCCTCTAAGGAACTTATAGAGGAAGCTGTACAACTCTCAACCTTTCATCTCAACAATGCGATGAATGAAACCCAAGCACAAATGGATGGGCGATTCGACAAGCATGCTGCAGATCTAGCTCAGTTAGCCCAACAAGTGGGACAAATTCATACAAGAATGGAGAATGACAAGACTGTTGAGGATTCCAGATATGAATCTCTCATGAATGCTCTTCTCAAACTTGCTAAGCAAACAGACCCTGTTCCTGCTACTGTCCCATCAGGAGCAAGCTCCTCAGGTATATCCCAAAATTTCCCTCCTATTTCCTTGATTTTCACACCATTAACCCAGACTTTTACCCCTGCCCAGTCCCCATTACGACCCTCCCCTTTGTTCTCTCACTCCCCACAACAGCCTACTATTCATGTTCAACCACGTGCTACTGTAGCACCAACCCCACAACCATACCTTTCATCTCATATTCCAATGGTTTCTTCCCAACCCTATCCTTTTCCATATCTGCCCCAAATTCCTTATAACCAAATCCCTAACATCCCACTCTTACCCCCTTTTCGAACACCTAAACTGGAACTTGCTATGTTTGACGGTTCTAATCCATTGGAATGGTTATTTCAAGCGGATCAATTTTTTAGTTTTTACAATTTACCACCAGAAAATCGTTTATCCTTGATTTCTTTTTATATGAAAGGAGATGTTTTATCTTGGTTTAAATGGATGCATCAGAATCACCTTTTATCAGATTGGTTCTCTTTTATAAGGGCTTTGGAATTACGCTTTGGTCCATCTACTTATGACAACCATCAGGCTGAGTTATTTAAATTGAAACAAGATGGATCTGTTGTTGATTACCAAACACGTTTTGAAAAATTAGGGAACCAAGTTCTGGGGTTACCACAAGAGGCTATTCTAAATTGTTTTATTTCCGGATTAAAAGCTGATATGCGGAATGAAATGGCGATTCATCACCCATCATCTATTTCACAAGCTATTGGTCTAGCAAAACTCATTGAATTTAAGTTACATGATTCCAAACACAAATTTCCCAAACCTTACGGAAACACCTTTAACCGCGTACCACCTTACAGCAAACCACCTACTGACGCAAAACCACCTACCAACACCCAACCTCCAAAACTCCCTATTCGGCACTTATCTAATACCCAACTGCAGGAACGCCGAGCCCAAGGACTTTGCTTTAATTGTGATGAAAAATTCATTCCAGGTCACAAATGCCTTTCAAACAGATTCCTATTACTTCTTGCTGAAGATGAACTACCCGATCCTCCCAAAGGAGATGAGGAATCTCAAGAAGAAGTTGCTGAAACAGATTCAAGTAACACCTACTTTCAATTATCTCCCCAAGCCTTGACAGGCCAGTTTTCACCCCAAACACTTAAGTTTCAAGGCTTGATTGGAGGACTGTCGGTGATGGTCTTGGTAGATACGGGAAGCACGCATAACATCCTCCAACCAAGGATTGCTCACCACCTTAATCTCCAAACTACCCCTATTCCCCAATTTTCAGTTATGGTTGGAAATGGATCTCATCTTCAATGTGAGGGGATTTGTCCTAATGTCAAACTCACCTTACAAAACAAGCCTTTCTCACTTCCATTCTACCTTTTAACTATCGAGGGAGCAGATGTTGTTTTAGGCATGGCATGGCTACGCACTCTAGGACCCATTAATGCTGGTTTTTCCATTCCCTCTATTACCTTCACTCACCAAGACACACTCATTACCCTCAAAGGCGACCCAAAAACTTTACCCTCCTTAACAACCTTCCACCAGCTTCGCCACCTTATTCATACATACTCCATTGCTTCTCTCCACCTCATGACTTTCATACCTACTGAAACAGAAAACAAGCTCATACAATCAGTCCAATCAATACCTTCCAATTCCAAACTTCACTCACCAAAACCAATTGAACCACCAGATGTTACTCAAACAAACAATTCTCCTCTCGATCCTAACATTGTCAGCCTCATTGAGAAATACCCAACTGTATTCCATGGAACCCTAAGCCTTCCACCCTCAAGACCTTATGACCACCGTATTCCACTACTTCCATCTACTCCACCTATTAATGTTAAACCATACCGCTACCCACACTCCCAAAAAGACGCAATGACATCCCTCATTCAGGATATGTTAAGGGAAGGCATTATTATCTCTAGTAACAGTTCCTTTTCCTCTCCAGTCCTCCTTGTCAAGAAAAAGGATGGAAGCTGACGATTCTGTGTTGATTATCGCGCCCTAAACGCAGTAACAATCAAGGATCATTTCCCTATTCCAACTATTGATGAACTCTTAGATGAGTTGGGCAATGCTACAATATTTACCAAGATAGATCTACGGTCAGGATATCATCAAATACGAGTTTCATCAGAAGATACTCATAAAACAGCATTTCGCACATTTGACAGTCATTACGAGTTCTTAGTTATGCCCTTTGGGCTAACTAATCCGCCCTCTACATTTCAATCCGCTATGAATGAACTCTTAAGACCTTACCTTCGACGGTTTGTTTTGGTTTTCTTTGATGATATACTCATTTTTAGCTCATCCATGAGCGATCATTTAGTCCATTTAGATATCATTTTTAATGTTTTAAAGTCCAATTCATTTGTTGCAAAATTTTCAAAGTGTGATTTTGCAGTTAACAAGGTGAATTATTTGGGTCATGTTATATCAGACGGTAGTGTTGCTGCATATCCAGAAAAAATACAAGCTGTAGTGGATTGGCCGGTGCCACGATCTCTCACGGCACTGCGGGGTTTCCTCGGTCTCACCGGTTTCTATAGACGCTTTGTGCGCCACTACGCCACTCTCGCCGCTCCTCTTACCGATTTATTGCGTTCTACTAAATTTTCATGGAGTACAGAGGCTGCTTTGGCCTTTACAGAATTGAAAGAAAATGACCGACATGCCGGTGCTGGCTTTGCCAGACTTTTCAAAGATATTTATCATAGAAACAGATACTTCCAGAGTTGCAATTGGTGTCGTCCTCTCTCAGAATGGCCACCCCTCGCCTTCTTCAGCAAGAAAATGTGCCCTCGTATGCAGTCCAGCTTAGTCTATGTCTGCGAGATGTACGTTGTAACGGAATCAGTAAAAAAATGGCGTCAGTACTTAGTTGGTCAGAAGTTTCAGATTTACACAGATCAAAAGAGTTTAAAGGATCTCTTATTGCAAAGAATTCAGACCCCAGAACAACAAAAATGGGCTTCAAAACTTCAAGGGTTCAATTTTGAAAATTTCTACAAACCTGGTCGCTCGAACCTTGTCGCAGATGCTCTAAGCCGCAAGTTTTCCGTTCAAGAACCTCCTCTTCTAATGGCTCTCTCTTCGCCCATTCCAGACCTAGTCATCCATCTCCGCCATTATTATGCCACAGATTTGGAAGGACAACAGTTAGTCAAAAATACAACCGAGATGGATGGAAATGATTACACATATTCAAAGGGTCTACTGTTTTTCCGAGAAAAACTTTACATACCTTTTAATCATTTAAGGTTGGCACTCATTGAAGAGTTTCATAACACACCAACGTCGGGTCACTCGGGTGTCAAACCAACAGTTGCTAGACTCGCTGCTTCCTTTGCTTGGCCAGGACTCCACACCGAGGTCAAGGAATTCATCTAACACTGCATAGTTTGCCAACAGAACAAATATCAAACACAAAAAAAGAAAGGAATATTGCAACCGTTACCAATACCAAGTCAGGTGTGGGAGGAACTCACCATGGACTTCATCACTCATCTCCCAAACTCCTTCGGTCATACAACGATCTGGGTCATCTGCGATAGACTCACAAAGTATGTGCACTTCATTGCTCTTCCAACTCGATACACTGCACAGGATTTAGCAACACGATTTTCTGTTGAGATTTGCCGACTCCACGGTATTCCTAAATCGATTGTCTCGGACAGGGACCCCTTGTTCTTGAGTTCATTTTGGAAACAGCTGTTCAAAGTTCAAGGAACAACATTAAAGTTTAGTACAACATACCATCCAGAAGCAGATGGACAGTCAGAAGTTGTAAATAGAAGTTTAGAACAATACTTACGATGTTTCGTTAGCGACCATCCCAAGCACTGGTTCAAGTGCTTGCATCTGAACGAACTCTGGTTCAACACAACGTATCACTCGACCATTAAGATGTCACCATTTCAGGCTCTATACGGATGTCATCCTCCACCTATCCTGGATTACATCAAAGACTCCACCAACATTGACTCCTTGAACTCCTCGTTTCAACGTCGCCAAGAAATCTTGAGTCAGCTCATACATAACTTACAGAAAAGCAGAAAACAAATGGAAACTCAGGCAAACAAAAAAAGACTGGATATTACCTTTCAGACAGGAGATCTGGTACTCCTTCACTTCCGACCTTATCGTCAACAAACGGTCATGAAACGGACTTCACAAAAACTTTCAAAGTATTTTCATGGACCTTTCAAGATCATCTGACGCGTAGGAGAGGTGGCCTACGAACTGGATCTACCTTCATCTTCCAGGATCTATCCTATCATGCATGTGTCTCTCCTCCGTCCTTTCTACGGCAAAGCGAACCACCACCAAGAACAAAACCTTCCTTTACACCTCTCTGATGTATTCCTGCAAGACAAAATGGTACACAATACGACTGTTGTTAGCAAACAACTCTCAGAAGGCGAAGAAAATAAAAGAAAAGAAGAAGACGATCCACACAAGATCGTTTTACATACACCAGAGATACCCTTCAATGGACATGCAAATCAAACTCCGGAGCTGTTTTCCAAAGAGAAGGTTGGGAGGGTGTTATCTCCACACAGCGGTGGTACTTTGAAGACCACAGAAAATCTACAATCTAGGGTTAAACTTCCTTTTATACCCACCACTCAATCTCAATCTCCAAGTACACCTGTACGCTCTCTCTCTCTCCTGCACGTGCAAGCCACTTTTCAAAAAACCCACACCTACAACAGACTAGAAGTTTCCCTTCCCCATGTAGCATTAAAGACCCTCGGTCTTCTCAACCTTATCACCTTCCCAGCTGTCACGCCTCACCTTCTCCCCCACACAGCTATAACGCACCATTCCCTTTCCCAACCAGCTGTAACGCACCATTCCCTTTCCCAGCCAGCTGTACCGCAACACCAACCAAAAGTCACGTTCATTTTCCAACGTTACAAGGCACTTCTATTATGGATGGCACTTCAACATGGGCCCCTCACGTTACAAGGCCCAATCCACTTTTGAACCTTGAGGACAAGGTTCCCATTGAATCAGAAAGTATTGATAGGCCAGAATGTTCCAGGCCCAATAAGTTTGTTAGAGAAAGAAAAAAACCCCTTTGGTTTAAAGATTTTTATCATTATTAAGTAGGGGTGTCTTTAACGTTTTTATCCTTTATGGGCTTAACATAATTATTAGGCTGATCCATGATGTGACAAGAACCCTAGTATTTATATTGTAATGTTGCCTCTTATGAGGATATGAAAAAAAGAAAGAAAAGTTGTTTTATGTTTATCTTCCCCTTGATTTCCTTGTTTGATTTTATTCCAATGTAAATCTATCATATTTAGAGTTAGATACGTTAGTGGTTCCTATATATATTTCAACTTTTATTTTAGTTTTCAAATTTTTTCTTTTAAATAACAATCTTTTGTAAAGTTTTACATTACCAATTTTGGTCTCTATGGTTAACATTCTTTATAGGGCACATCATGTATTTTTGACTATTTTAAATTAATAAGTTACATAGGGATGAATATGTTGAACACAAATACTATTGTAAAATATCAAGAAAGAAAAAAAAATATTCATAGAGAAAAACTAGAACTCGTAACTAAAATTATCGCAAAAGATGAATATTTATGACATAAGCACATAATCGGTCACTAAAAGAAATTTGTCACTAAATCTATCACAAAAGACAGAAGATTCATTATTCAACTCAAAATTCATTACAGATGAAAATTTAAAATTGAATCATCGCTAAAACCAAAAATCTTTCACTAAAATTATAAAGAATTTCAAAAATTAAATATTGATTTTTTTTTGCAAATATTAATTTCTACATTATAACATACATTTTCTTAATATAAAAAAAATCAAAAATTAATTCCAAAAAACTACATTTACATTTCCACTTTCCTTCCCGTATGGTTTTAAAAAAATGATTTCTCAAATATTATAACCTCACTCTTATTTAATTCCTACTAACTAATTTCAATTAACTAACTACAGTTGTTTTCATTCCTATGCTATTTTTATCTCCATCAAAACTGATAGGTTAACTTGTTACTTATAAAATAATTTAATTGTTAAATACTAAAAAGTGAGTATTGAAAAGTAATGATTAAATGATCCAAAATTATTAACTTAAATTAGTTATTGAGAAAATTGGCAAAGAATATTATGTTAAACTTTAAAAAGTGTAAGGAAATATTTATAAGAAAAGTTTCTACTTTTTATGTTGATTTAAAATTAATTCTTTGTATAAATATTTTTATATGATATTCTACTAAAAATATGTTTTAACAACTTCAAAAGTAGTATTCTAAAATATGTTTAACAAGCCTGATCTACTAATTGAAAATTTTAAAATGTTATATTTATAATTTTTAATTAGTATTTAATTTAATTTTTGATTTGTTTAATAAAAATAGCAGTTGATTAAAAAGGTAATTGATAATTTGGACATTTCACAATGGAGTCATCTTCAAAGGAATTAGTTCTACCTTTGAAGAGTGTTGGATGAAAATTAAAATTTTATCTTAGAAATGGTTTTGTTTAGCCAATATTCCCCTTTCATCGTTTTATTTTTCTGATTATAGTTCAAATTCTTTGTATTGCATTATTAACTCCGGATGATCTTTGTCGTTGTAAAGGTTTTGAGTACCCTTGTACTTGTAGTGTTTAACTAGCTAATAAATGTAAAATAACATAATTGTTGATATTATTTGCATTTAATACATAATTTTTTTTTAAAATTAAAATAAATTATAAAAAATAAAAGTGAATTTTAGTTAAAATAATAAAGGTAAAAACAGAAGAAGAAATGATAAGCTATAAGCTATAAGGTAAAACATTATTTAAAATATCATTTGAAAAATAGGTTATAAGATAGTACAATAAGTTATAAGTTGGTGATGAAAAAACTATTGTCAAACACATCTTTTATTGTCATATGATATAAACTTAAAAATATATCTTGCAAAAGAGAGCCTATAAATATAGTTAATGATGATTTTTTAAAATTAAATTTTGGATTTTATAATATTACGAAAACATATGTTATAATGTTGAAAAAAATAATTTGAAAAAAATTAGGGATACCATCACGTCTGATCAACCGTGGTGAAGTAAAGTATAGTTGTAAGTTCGTTGTTTTCAATTAAGGGCGTGCAACCGTTGTGATAAATTATGTAGCGTGTTACCTATCACAACGGTTGACTTAAACCACCGTTGGCATAATGCGCATAAAAAATAATATTTTATCACAGTTATATATTCTAACTTTGGTGGTATGTGTAAGAGTTTATTATAAAATATGGGAATGCTTGTTTTTTTATGTCCCTCGTTAACCATATACGACCACTCAAATAGATTTTTGAGATGATAATTAGAAAAATTGAATTATTCTTGAAAAAAAAAACTTAAACAGTCCAATATTTTTCTAATTGCATGTATTTTGTAATTCACTATTTCCTTATTAATCCATATAATTTGATTTAACCTTAAATTTTTAAAAATAATGATGATGAATGGATGTCTTCTAAGTATTTCACACAAAATTTGATTTCCTCTTTTATTTTTCTAGTTTATTTTGCAAACATCAAATTTTATGTGAAAGGCTCAAAATGACATCCATTTATCATTATTGTTTTGAAGAATTTCTGGCATTGAATCAAATTCTACAGACTAAAGAGAAAATCATGAATTACAAGATGCATGCAATTCGATAAACATTGGATCGTCTAAGTTAATTTTCAAAAATAATTTAAAATTTCTAATTATTATCTTAAAAAGCTATTTAAATGAATGCAAGTTCAATGAGGGGTTAGTGAAACAAGCAATCACATATGATATAACAAACTCGCTAACAACATTTATCAACAAAAATATCAATTAATTAACATAGATTGAGAGAACTTGACTAACCATTCCTGGAAGCTATGAAGAGGATAAAGTAGAAGAGAAAGTAGAAAACATATGTTCACTTGCAAGCTGCACATGAAAAATCATTTATTAACAAATAACACAAAACAACATCAATAAAAACATCAACAAGATACAACAACATTTATCAACAACATACATACCTTTAATTGAAAAAAATCATGAAAATTAAGACAAGTCATCATGTGAACCTCACTCATAGTATGCAAATTTGTAAAATGAAAGGAAGATAAAGTTGAGGAGAAAACTACAAACTTGTATTAAATTTGAATGAATGTCATTCTAGGTCTATCACACAAGTTTGCATCTTTCACTTTAGTTTCATCCTCTCTTGTATTTTTTCTTCGTAACAATACGAATCAATTGTAATCCTACAAATACCATGAAAAAAATAGCATGTTAACATAAACTAGCAGTACATTATAATCCAACAAAAACTTATCAACATACATAACAATACCATCAATATAACAATAATATATACAAATAACTATGTCAACTAACATTTATCTACATTTTTCATCATCATCAACAACAACAACAACAACAACAACAACAACAACAACAACAACAACAACAACAACAAGAAAAAATCATAAACTCTCGAACAAGTAGAAAATCATGTGAAACATAACAACAACATAATCGAAAACGGGAGAATAGGGAATAAGAAAAATATCTTTATGTATGGAGAACAAGAATGAGACTATAGTGTTGAATAAGAAAATATTTTTCTCATTTTAAAATATAATTTAGAGTATTTAGAGTTAGATACGTTAGTGGTTCCTATATATATTTCAATATTTATTTTAGTTTTCAAATTTTTTCTTTTAAATAACAATCTTTTGTAAAGTTTTACATTACCAATTTTGGTCTCTATGGTTAACATTCTTTATAGGGCACATCATGTATATTTTACTATTTTAAATTAATAAATTACATAGGGATGAATATGTTGAACACAAAGACTATAGTAAAATATCAAGAAAGAAAAAAAATATTCATAGAAAAAAACTAGAACTCGTAACTAAAATTATTGCAAAAGATGAATATTTATGACATAAGCACATAATCGGCCACTAAAAGAAATTTGTCACTAAATCTATCACAAAAGACAGAAGATTCATTATTCAACTCAAAATTCATTACTAAAATCACAGAAGATGAAAATTTAAAATTGAATCATCGCTAAAACCAAAAATCTTTCACTAAAATTATAAAGAATTCTAAAAATTCAATATTGATTTTTTTTTTTGCAAATATTAATTTCTACATTATAACATACATTTTCTTAATATAAAAAAAATCAAAAATTAATTCTAAAAAACTACATTTACATTTCCACTTTCCTTCCCGAATGGTTTTAAAATACTAATTTCTCAAATATTATTACCTCACTCTTATTTAATTCCTACTAACTAATTTCAATTAACTAACTACAATTGTTTTCATTCCTATGCTATTTATATCTCCATCAAAACGGATAGGTTAACTTGTTACTTATAAAATAATTTAATGGTTAAATACTAAAAAGTGAGTATAGAAAAGTAATGATTAAATGATCCAAAATTATTAACTTAAATTAGTTATTGAGAAAATTGGCAAAGAATATTATGTTAAACTTTAAAAAGTGTAAGGAAATATTTATAAGAAAAGTTTCTACTTTTTATGTTGATTTAAAATTAATTCTTTGTATAAATATTTTTATATGATATTCTATTAAAAATATGTTTAACAACTTCAAAAGTAGTATTCTAAAATATGTTTAACAAGCCTGATCTACTAATTGAAAATTTTAAAATGTTATATTTCTAATTTTTAATTAGTATTTAATTTAATTTTTGATTTGTTTAATAAAAATAGCAGTTGATTAGGAAGGTAATTGATAATTTGTACATTTCACAATGGAGTTATTTTCAAAGGAATTAGTTCAATCTTTGAAGAGTGTTGGGTGAAAATTAAAATTTTATGTTAGAAATGGTTTTGTTTAGCCAATATTCCCCTTTCATCGTTTTATTTCTCTGATAGTAGTTCAAATCCTTTGTATTGCATTATTAACTCCTGATAATATTTGTTATTGTAAGGATTTTGAGTACCCTTGTAGTCGTAGTGTTTAATCGATTTTTTTTTGCTTATTTAAAAAAATTTATACTTATAGTTGGTGTCTGATGATTAATAGTTTATAGTTGATGCTAATGCCTCATATTTGATAAGCTAATTGAAGTATTTAATAAAATTAGCAGTTCAACTAGCTAATAAATGTAAAATAACATAATTGTTAATATTATTTGCATTTAATACATAATTTTTTCTTAAATTAAAATAAATTATAAAGGATAAAAGTGAATTTTAGTTAAAATAATAAGGGTAAAAACAGAAGAAGAAATGATAAGCTATAAGCTATAAGGCAAAACGTTATTTAAAATATCATTTGAAAAATAGGTTATAAGATAGTACAATAAGTTATAAGTTCGTGATGAAAAAACTATTGTCAAACACGTCTTTTATTGTCATATGAGTTTATATGCTATAAACTTAAAAATATATCTTGCAAAAGAGAGCCTATAAATATAGTTAATGATGATTTTTTAAAATTAAATTTTGGATTTTATAATATTACGAAAACATATGTTATAATGTTGAAAAAAATAATTTGAAAAAAATTAGGGATACCATCACGTCTGATCAACCGTGGTGAAGTAAAGTATAGTTGTAAGTTCGTTGTTTTCAATTAAGGGCGTGCAACCGTTGTGATAAACTATATAGCGTGTTACCTATCACAACGGTTGACTTAAACAACCCTTGTCATAATGCGCATAAAAAATAATATTTTATCACAGTTATATATTCTAACTTTGGTGGTATGTCTAAGAGTTTATTATAAAATATGGGAATGCTTGTTTTTTTATGTCCCTCGTTAACCATATACAACCACTCAAATAGATTTTTGAGATGATAATTAGAAAAATTAAATTATTCTTGAAAAAAAACTTAAACAGTCCAATGTTTTTCTAATTGCATGTATTTTGTAATTCATTATTTCCTTATTAACCCATATAATTTGATTTAATCTTAAATTTTTAAAAATAATGATGATGAATGGGTGTCTTCTAACTATTTCACACAAAATTTGATTTCCTCTTTTTTTTCTAGTTTATTTTGCAAACATGAAATTTTATGTGAAAGGCTCAAAATGACATCCATTTATCATTATTGTTTTGAAAATTTTGTGGCATTGAATCAAATTCTACAAACTAAAGAGGAAATCATGAATTACAAGATGCATGCAATTCGATCAACATTGAATCGTCTAAGTTAATTTTCAAAAATAATTTAAAATTTCTAATTATTATCTTAAAAAGCTATTTAAATGAATGCAAGTTCAATGAGGGGTTAGTGAAACAAGCAATCACATATGATATAACAAACTCACTAACAACATTTATCAACAAAAATATCAATTAATTAACATAGATTGGGAGAACTTGACTAACCATTTCTGGAAACTATGAAGAGGATAAAGTAGAAAACATATGTTCACTTGCAAGCTACACATGAAAAATCATTTATTAACAAATAACACAAAACAACATCAACAAAAACATCAATAACATACAACAACATTTATCAACAACATACATACCTTTAATTGAAAAAAATCATGAAAATTAAGACAAGTCATCATGTGAACCTCACTCATAGTATGCAAATTTGTAAAATGAAAGGAAGATACAGTTGAGGAGGAAACTGCAAACTTGTATTAAATTTGAATGAATGTCATTCTAGGTCTATCACACAAGTTTGCATCTTTCACTTCAGTTTCATCCTCTCTTGTATTTTTTCTTCGTATAAACACAAATCAATTGTAATCCTACAAATACCATGAAAAAAAAATAGCATGTTAACATAAACTAGCAGTACATTATAATCCAACAAAAACTTATCAACATACATAACAATAACATCAATATAACAACAATATATACAAATAACTAAGAGAGAATATGGAAAAATATTTTTCAACAACAACAAGCAACAACAAAACATGTGAAACCGAAGTAAATAATATGAACATCATGTCAACTAACATTTATCTACATTTTTCATCATCAACAACAACAACAACAACAACAACAACAACAACAACAACAACAACAACAACAACAACAACAACAACAAGAAGAAAAAATCATAAACTCTCGAACAAGTAGAAAATCATGTGAAACATAACAACAACATAATCGAAATTGAGAGAATAGAGAAGAAGAAGAATACCTTTATGTATGGAGAACAAGAATGAGGCTATAGTGTAGAATAAGAAAATTAATGACGAAAAAGAAGAGAGAAAATGTGTGCTAGTGTTTTGTTGTGAGAGATACAGGGATACTGTCAAGAAGCAAGAACTATTTCGCTTATATATGGGTAAAGAATTTTATCACTATTGTATTCAAAATCCGTGATGAAATATAATATTTTTTTTACAACGGTTGACATTACCAACTATAGTAATAGATATTTTAATTAACTAATTAACTAACTAATTATTTGTTAAATAACCATAGTAACAAGTAAAGAGTTGACGATTAAAAAAAGAGAAATTAGAAATCTATTAAAATGACACTTACACTCCCTCTAATTTTAAAATATGGATAATTTTTCTTGAAGTCTATTGAAATGACCCCGACACCTCTTTTACTTTTTAGTGAGACAAAAACCGTATGTATAACTAACATTTACCTACAATTTTTCGTATGTCACTTAAAAATTTCATTGGTATATATAAATACATGAGAGGTTAGTATATATTATAAAAATAGAGTGAGTGTCTCTGCTATTTTAATAGCCCTCAAAGAAGGTGAGTGTAATTTCTCCTTAAAAAAAAAGTAAAGAGTTTGTTTTATAAGAAAATAATTTATTTAATGGAGTGAAAGAGTTCAAGTCAATTTTACAAAGTATTTAACCCGATCTAAGCATCACATTATGAATGAACTATGCACGTACAATGATGGCTTGCAAAAACTCTTACCCAGTCATGTGCTCAAAAGATCATACATAAAAAACCACAATTAATCCAACATATATCCAATAATGTTACCCTACTTAATAACCACAAACAAAAACAAAAAACCATTAAAAAAAATATGGCCAGAGTACATTATCCTCATTGTTTGTTGCATCATACCACATGAAAAATATCATATTATCATATGCAGCTCCATCTCATTCTTATTTATGTGATCCATTTATTTACCAAGGATTTAGCTTATGTATCTGCTGCAGTACAATACAATTATGTCTTACCCTTATTCCATGAATCATCGATTGCTTGTAATCCACACCTCACACAATTGCAACCACTTATTAAAATGTTGTACTCAAGGTAATGTTTGTGATAGATCGATTAGATATAATTCAGATTAAGTAAGGGTGCATTTAAGATGAATTTGAGATTCATTTTAGTTTGTGATAGATCTGTTATATATATATATATATATATAAAACTTGCATTTCAGTTAGATATAGAATTTATAGTAATCATTTTTTTTTTGTTAAGAGCTAGTTAAAAAAATTTCTTTCTCTCTTCTCTTTCTTCTATCTTTATCATCTTCATCTTCAATCTTGTATTACAACAATTGGTATCTAAAGTTTCTGTTCGATTTACAGGGAAACACGAGTGTACATGAGGCTTGTGTGATTGGATTTCGTTTCTTGAATTTACGATTGGAATCGTAAGAGAATTGCATTTCTTGATTCTGCGGGATTGGAAAATGTGAGTGATCCGTTGTCGCACACGAATCAAAATGAGTAATTAAGAACGATAGTTTAGGAAAGTGACACTCGAGTATCGTATCAGAGTGACTCTTGTATGATTATTTAACCAATTGAAACAATTGGGGGGGGGGGGGGGTTAGTTATGATTAAGAGCACAATTAAAAATAATTAATTATGGTAAAAGCAAAATTTATAAATAAGCTGATCTACTTATTCGGTGTCTGTCTTATCATCGATTATTATAGCTTCAATTCCCTAAATGAATTCTCATTCCCATTCGATTACAGTAACAATCAATCAAGCATTACCGATAATGTATGAATTTTGTTTTTGTTTTCCGAATTAAGCATTCGGTTAGAGATAACGCGAATTAACAAATAAGATGAGTTAAAGCGATTAAAATTAGGGAACATTTATCAATCAAATTTAAATGTTTCTGCCCTATAACAATAATCGAATTAAGAAGCGATTGCACTAGAATTAAGCAAACGATTAATAGGAGGAACTTGAAAGGAAATCGAAATTCAATTGCATAAGTATAATAATCTCAAAGTGTTGGAACCTGAATACAACAGATCAACTCTGAGAGTGTTAGTTCTTCATAGTTCGTACAAAGCGTGTTATTTTTTTGTGAATATTCAGAATGATTCCTACTGTAGCAGCGAATTTTCTAATATAACAAAAGGAAAATTCGGACCCTTATGAAAACCAACTCAAAAGTTACAAAAACTGGCCCAAACTAACTATTTTAATTAAGTCTGAAACTTCAACGAATTATTCAACTCTTCTTCACTCCGAATCAGCTTTTCACTTCAATGCAAAACTTATATCTCTTTCTTTTAGCTTTCTAATGCGTTGTAGAATGCATCAATTCGGTTCCCGTAGCTCATGTTATGGTCTGCATTGTGAAAAAATATCAAATAATAGTTTAAGTTGAAAATAAAGTACGAAATATAAAGTAAAGCCAAAAATAAACTTAAATATAAAAACACAATAAAATAGTAAAAATAATAAAATAAACTATAAAGTTGTCTAAGTATAATAGTAGAAGAAAGTGTATCAAAATGCACTGATCAACGAGTATTTTGGTGAGACCTGAGTGAGTTTCAATGCACAAGAACGAATATGAGCGACAAAAATATCTTGAATACAAAGCTTTTAGCATTTGATGAAATGAATTGGAATCGGTGGATGATTTAGATGCGTGTGTTGCTTGGCACTCAATATGTTCTTGATCTCGTCAACGATTGTATACAGTGGTTGCAGCAGATGCAACTGAAGCACAAAGGAACACATATAGATGGATAATCAGAAGAAGGATCAGAAATTCATGTTTTATCCATCAGTGTGTGGATGTGATTGTGTTTGAGAAGGTCATTGATTCAATGATGGTGAAGCCTGCTCGGGACACACTAGTAAGATGCTACGGTAGTGATGCATCAGTGATGAAGGTGAAGCTTTAAAGTCTATGTAAGTAGTTGTTAGATGCCCAATTTTGCTTATTTGAGCTATCGAATATGGGCATCTTTCACTCCTTTTTGTCGAGAAAGTTTTAAAAATCACTCTTGCTTTGGTTGGTTTGCAACATTATGAGAAAGGATCTTGGTACCTTTAGTTTGTGTGTTATTGTGCAGGAATTAGGCATGAAAGAGTAAGAAATTAATATACAAGAAAGATGGCAAAGAAACCAAGAAAGCAAGCAAACAACAGCAAGTTCGCTAGGCGAACTGCCAACGAAGCTCCCTTCAAAACTTCACAAAGTTTGCTAGGCGAACTATGTAGCGAAGGCCAGAAATCTTGACACTGTTCACGACAGAATGGAAATGGCCCTAAACTCACTAGGCGAGGGAGGCAGTAAAGTACTCGCTAGGCGAAGAAGCAGCGAGATGTCAGCGAATACCTCCACAATTTGGGCAGAGGCGAAAGGAGCATAAACTCGCTAGGCAAGGGATGTAGAGAAGGCTTCACCTAGCGAAGGATTACTCGCCTAGAGAACATGTGCAAACTGTTCTATGGAGAGTCCTCAGGAAACAGGCACTTCTGGTGGCACATTTTGGCGTTCGCTATGCGAACCATTTTACTCGCCTAGCGAGCATGACAGCTCAGCAAGACTTCTATAAGTAGCATGAGCTACTTTTTGTAAAAATATCTTTTTTCTTGTTTTTGCATTAAAGGTGATTTTTCTGACCTAAAAAACCCATTCCTTCATTTCTCATCATCTCTTGATAATAATTTCCAAAAAGAAGGTAGATTCCCATCCAATCTCGATTATTCGACTCTCGATTATTCTGCAAAACGCGAGCTGGCCTGCGGACAGGCTTGTTTTCCGAGAGGGGGCGGGTGTTTCTGGTGCTTCTGGTTCTGGTGGCGCTGATGTGGCTGATGATGCTGATGATGACGATGAGGATGACTCTGGTTCTGAATCTTGTAGTGTAGAGGGGACTGAGTCTGATGATGAGGACTAGTTTTTTTTTGACTGTATGGTTAATTATTTTGTATTCTCAGATATTTTGTTATTTTGGTTATGTACTATTTTGGGATGTTTTTCCCCACGCAAATTTTATTTAAAGTAATGTTTAACTTTTATGTTTAAATTATTTTGTTTGGTTTCAGTTTCTTTTTTTAAATATTTTTCTGGTTGTCAAGTTGTTAAACTTCTAGATTGGTTGCTCTCCAAAAAGAAGTATACAATGAAGGTGTTTCCGAGCTTGGATGGCAATGATAAAAATAAACAAGCGAATAATACTAAGGTACATGGTTACCTTCCGTTAGAATTTTAGAATGCATTAAGAACTTTACTCTTGTCGTAATTGAATATTGTTCTTTTTGCAACATTGTTGAATGAATGATTCACCTAGGACTTAGAACCACAAATTGTGAGGAAATCTCCATTGTACACTAAATGTTGGATTCTAATAAACTGTGTTGATTCATTTGATTCATGTTTTGTCTTTTATTATTGTGAATTTGTGGAAGCAATTAGAAATGATCAGGGCGCTTGTTTTCTTTCGAGCCCAACCAGTTCCAAATACAACTTACCCGTGAGCAGAGAGTATTCGTGAACCCCCTTGAGCTTAAACAGTTGAAGCTCAGCTTGAAATAATGCTAGATTTCAAAATCTTTTTTCTTGAAACCCTAAAATCTTATGTTAATTGTTCTTTTTGCCGTAAAAGTCAAGAGCATTCACTTCAGGGTTGAGTAAAAGATAAGTTGGAGAGAACAAAAATGAAATTCGGTAGATTGCCACAACTTTTGAAAAACCGAGCAAGCATTGAAAAAAAAATATTTAAAGAGAAACATTTGTTTTGTGAATATGATGTGTAAAAGAAAAAAAAAAGAGAAAGAGAATGCTTGCTTGGAAGAAAAATAGTGATAGACAAAAATGAGTTGTGAAGGTTTCAAATGAGAAACAAGTGGAATGAAATTAGAGTGTGTAAATAACTTGTACAGTGAATGTCTCTTTTGCATCAGCAATTTCATTTCAATGGCCTTAGATATGTCCCTTGTTTGTAAACCTGACCAAGCTACAACCGAAAAAGACCTTAGTAATCTCCTTGCTTCCGCATTTTCATTTATAATTGTTAGATATTGTATGAATTGAATCGATTTTGGCATTGTTTATTGGAGAGTGAAATTGTCCCCGCGGTTGCAAACGCGTAATTTCTTCAATCCTTAGTCGAAGAGGAGAGATTGGGTGCTTCATTTAGGATAACATTGTCGTGAATTGATATATGGTGTGCATTGCTTTAAGGCTTTAGTTCTTGTGTATTGTGTTATTCTAACCATTGGGAACTTGTGTCTGGTTGATTCTCTTGTGTTTGAGCCATTTAATCCAATTTCGGAGAAATCTTTTTCTTTAAGCAAATCCTCTTATTCATCAAGAGTCATACTTTTCTTCAGGGAAAGCAAGAATCTAGTTGGGGAGAGTTGTTAGATGCCCAATTTTACTTATTTGAGCTATCGAATGTGTGCATCTTTCACTCCTTTTTGTCGAGAAAGTTTTAAAAATTGCTCTTGGTTTGATTGGTTTGCAACATTATGAGAAAGGATCTTGGTACCTTTAATTTGTGTATTATTATGCAGGAATTAGGCATGAAAGAGTAGGAAATTAAGACACAAGAAAGATCACAAAGAAACCAAAAAACCAAGAAACCAAGAAAACAACTGCAAGTTCGCTAGGCGAACTGCCAGCGAAGCTCCCTCCAAAACTTCACAAAGTTTGCTAGGCGAACTATGTAGCGAAGGCCAGAAATCTTGACATTGTTCACGACAGAATGGAAAGGGCCCTAAACTCGCTAGGCGAGGGAGGCAGCGAAGTACTCGCTAGGTGAAGAAGCAGTGAGATGTCAACGAGTACTCCCAGACTTTTGGCAGAGGAAAAAGGAGCATAAAATCGCTAGGCAAGGGATGTAGTCAGGAGCTCGTTAGGCGAAGCACCAGCGAGTAGGTAGCGAACACCTCCAGAATTTGGGAAGAGGGGAAATGACTATAAATTCTCTAGGCGAGGTTCTCAGCGAAGGCTTCACCTAGCGAACATGTGCAAACTGTTCTATGGAGAGTCCTCAGGACACAAGCACTTCTGGTGGCACATTTTGGGGTTTGCTAGGCGAACCATTTTACTCGCCTAGCGAGCATGACAACTCAACAAGACTTCTATAAGTAGCATGGGCTACTTTTTGTAAAAATATCTTTTTTCTTGTTTTTGCATTAAAGGTGATTTTTCTGACCTAAAAAACCCATTCCTTCATTTCTCATCATCTCTTAACAATAATTTCCCAAAAGAAGGTGGATTCCCATCCAATCTCGATTATTCAACTCGGATGTTGATCAACCTTCTCCCGAAATTTGTTATTCAAACTATCATGGAAATGAGTAGCTAAATCCCTCTCTTGTCAAGGTTAGAAGTAGTTAGTTCACATTTTATGTATTCTTTTAATCTCTTGTATGTGAACAAGTTGTTAATCAATATAGCTGAAGTTATTTGCTACTTTTTGTACATTATGGTTTGGTTTGTATTAGAGATAAACTTTCCAAGTCTTGACCTAATATCTTCATCTATCAACTATACAAATGCTATAGATAGGTTTGAAAGTTGATATCCGTTTTGTATCGTTCTTAATGCTTATTGTTTTGATTCGTTATTTAGAGAGATCATTTAAAGGTCGAAACAATAACATTCACGAAAATGATTTAGAGATGAACGTTTTTTCGAGGATACGCGATTATGTTGGTTAGAACCTCGTTCACATATTTGATTGGTTGGATACATTTAGAATGGACTAGCGAACCCTAATCTTGACATGCTTTTATCAACCTTAAATACCGACTTTTATTCCGCTTTATTTATTTCAAACTTTTGTTACAAACATTGAAACAACTTAAAAAAAAACCCCTTACTCTTAAGTCACTAAACGATTGAACGACAAGCATCTCTGTTCTCTTCAATCCCTATGGATACGATAAAACACTACCGCAATTACTTTCTAACAAAATGGCGCCGTTGTCGGGGAACTGAAGTCTGTGGTTGAAATTCGGCTGAAAGCGGGGGCGCGAGTTAATTGCCCACTTGCTTTCCCATGTCTCATCATGGCCTTGTGTGTTCAGTCGAGGGTGAAGTTACCCTCCCACAGGAAAGTGACAATTCCATCTGCGATCGATGATCGTTATGTGGACAAGTACTGTAGGCCGAAGAACTTTTGTGCAAGTGCAGCTGTTGGTGATACCGAGACTACTGATTATCCTGGTGGTGCCTTTATCAGGGATTCGATCCATTTCAGCAGGTTTTCTGCAATTATAATTGGGATGGATGACGGTTACTCAGTGCGCCATGATTGACATTCATGATTCCATGCAGGTACTCCGGTTGCAGTGTCGCGACCCTTCTGTGGAGCGAAGTAAGATGACACGTGAGCAGTTTTTGCAAAACGCGAGCTGGCCTGCGGACAGGCTTATTTTCCGAGAGGGGGCGGGTGTTTCTGGTGCTTCTGGTTCTGGTGGCGCTGATGTGGCTGATGATGCTGATGATGATGAGGATGACTCTAGTTCTGAATCTTGTAGTGTAGAGGGGACTGAGTCCGATGATGAGGACTAGGTTTTTTGACTGTATGGTTTATTATTTTGTATTCTCAGATATTTTGTTATTTTGGTTATGTACTATTTTGGGATGTTTTTCCCCACGCACATTTTATTTGAAGTAATGTTTAATTTTTATGTTTAAATTATTTTTTTTTGGTTTAAGTTTCTTTTTTTAAATATTTTTCTGGTTGTTAAGTTGTTAAACCTTCTAGATTGGTTGCTCTCACTATGCAAAAACAGACCTTTAGCAGCGCTTTTTTTGACCTTTAGCAGCGCTTTAAAGCGCTGCCTAAAGTGGCGCTGCTAAAGGTAAAGGCAGCGTTTTTTTTGTGGAAAAAGCGCTGCTAAAGACATCACCTTTAGCAGCGCTTTTTTACCCCTTTAGCAGCGCTTTTTTAGCGCTGTCTTAGACCCCCCCCTATAGTCGCGCTTTATGGAAGCGCTGTCTTAGACCCCTCTTTCCCCACCTATAGCAGCGCTTTTTTAGCAGTTTCTTTGTCCCCTTTAGCAGCGCTTATACATAAAAGCACTGTCTAATGTGCACGTTTTGAAAAAAAAAATTTCTGATTAATGGCATTTTTTATATATTTTTCAATAAACCTACTTATATTACAATACCTGCTTATATAATTTAGCCCTTTATTTCAGCACTTTGGCTTTATATACACAATTCAACACTTTGGCATTATGTGCACAATTCAACACTTTGGCATTATATGCACAATTCAACATCACAAATTATATACAATTCCACTTTAATATATATAATTCAAAAGCTTCACAATTCAACATCACAAATTGTATACAATTCCACTTTAATATATATAATTCAAAAGCTTCACAATTCAACATCACAAATTATATACAATTCTCAACTCGAAATTCAACATCACAAATTATACAATTCTACTTTAATTTCTTCCAATCTTCGTTGCTGGCCATAATATACCTGTAATTCAGGAAAACTAAAGTATCAAATGAATGACATTCAAATATGTAAATAAGAAATATATATATATATATATATATATATATATATATATATATATATATATATATATATATATATATATATATATATATATATATATATATATATATATATATATATATATATATATATATATATATATATATATATATATATATATATATATATATATATATATATATATATATATATATATATATATATATATATATATATATATATATATATATATATATATATATATATATATATATATATATATATATATATATATATATATATATATATATATATATATATATATATATATATATATATATATATATATATATATATATATATATATATATATATATATATATATATATATATATATATATATATATATATATATATATATATATATATATATATATATATATATATATATATATATATACACACACACACATAAGAAACATATAAATAAGAAATAATATGTTATTTTATTGAATGAGACAATATGTAATTTTACAAGTACCTTTAACATCTTTTTCTTTTTTTAGTTCGAAGGTGCTTTACTTGTCTCTTAACAACACGGACAGATGGATTGATCCAAATTCCCTCGCTATGATCATTTCTAATATATGATTCGTATGCTATAATATTCTTATCTGGATCATCCCTAACATAAGATTCATTCTCAACATCAACCTCCCCCTTTTCTCCAATGTTATCGTTGATTACTTTGTTGGAAAAAAGAACTATAGACCATTTCGTACTTTTCGGATCAGTGACATAGAACACTTGTTTAGCTTGCGTGGCTAGAATAAAAGGCTCATCTTTGTACCCCACCTTATTAAGATCCACTTGCAAAAAACCTGACTTATCCATACGTATGCCACTATTACTTTCAACCCACTTGCATCCAAAGATAGGAATCTGAAACTTCTCATAATCAAACACCCAAATGCGCTCGATTACCCCAAAATACGAGGAAATGTGCATTGATTCGGCAAGCACAGTGACACCACTATTTTGCATTGTACTTTTATCATCTTGCTCCTTGGTATAAAATGTGTATCCATTAATTGCGTATGCGCTATAAGAAAACACATGCAAAGTTGGACCATATGCTAAACATCTCAACCTTTCTGTTATTGAAGCGGGATCAGAATAAAACTTTGAATAAATATGCTCTTTGAACCATGTTATAAAACTTCGATTGTGCTCACGTACTATCCAATTTTCATTTCTATTCAGATTTAAACCTCGGAGAACGTCCTTGTGCAATTTAACGTACTGCTCAACCTCAATGTCATTGTGCAGAACATATAAATGCACTTGCTCCCGTTCATCCCTTGAAACTGTCACAACTTTATTTCCAATTAACTGTTTACCTACTACTTTTTCAACAACATCAGATTTTGGGAGGCCAATGGATTGAACGTTGGACAAATATTCAGTACAAAACTCAATAGCTTCTTCAACAATGTATCGTTCAACAATACATCCCTCTGGTCGACTTCGGTTTTTCACATACCCTTTCAATATTTTCATATAACGTTCAACTGGATACATCCATCTCATATATGCAGGTCCACACAGTTGTGTCTCTTTCACGAGATGCACAACTAGATGTACCATTATGTCAAAGAATGACGGAGGAAAATACATTTCAAGCTCACACAAAGTAATAATTATATCTTTTTGCAATGTTGGTAAGATCGCAGGATCGATCACCTTACTACAAATAGATCTGAAAAAGAAACACAATTTTGTTATTGCGCCTCTCACTTTTTCTGGCAAAATAGAACGTATACCTATTGGTAGAAAGTGTTCCATAAGAACATGGCAATCATGTGTCTTTAAACTCTTTAACTTTAGGTCTTTCATAGAAACAAGTCTTCTAATATCTGAAGAGTATCCTTCTGGAACTTTAACTTCACTAAGAAACTTACACATTATCTTTTTCTCCTTTCTAGACAAAGTATATGCAGCAGGTGGTAGATAAGTGCGATTTCCTTTCTTCTGGGGTCCTAATTCATTTCTTATTCCCATTGCTACCAAGTCTTTTCTTGCTTTAAGGCCATCCTTAGACTTTCCTTGTATATTGAGTAACGTACCAATAACACTTTCAAATACATTTTTTTCAATATGCATAACATCAAGAAAATGTCGTACATACAACGACTTCCAATACGGCAACTCAAACAAAATTGACCTCTTCTTCCACCCACGCGTGGTAAGCGTATGAGCAAAAGGCTTGCCAAACTGAGTACTCACATCTTTCACCTTTGCAAAAATTTGATCCCCGGTCAATGTAGGTGGTGCTCTACGTTGTTCTGAATTTCCATTGAATTCTTGTCTCCACCCACGGTACTGATGATTAGAACTTAAGAATCTACGATGACCAAGAAAGACATTCTTCTGACCAAATTCCAACCGCGTCCAATCTGTGTTTTCTTCACAGATAGGACATGCACATTGACCTTTAATGCTATACCCCGATAGATTTCTGTATGCTGGGAAATCATTAATTGTGCCAAACAACATGGCCCTCAAATTAAAACTTTCTTTCCTATATCCATCATAAACCTCCACACCGTTCTCCCACAAACTTTTTAAGTCTTCGATTAAAGGTGTCAGGTATACGTCTATGTCGTTTCCTGGTTGTTTAGGGCCAGAAATTAACATAGATAACATCATGTACTTACGCTTCATACATAGCCATGGAGGTAGGTTATAAATCATAAGAATTACAGGCCAGGTGGTGTAACGCCCCGATTTCGATTTTCACTTTTATTGGGCCCCAATTTAATTAAATTGGGTGAATAATATTTGGATGTAGAATTTGTGTGGAAATATGTTATATTTACATATTATCATATTTTTAACCGGTATTGGGAGGTTTCGGAGGAAATAGTTTGGAAGGGTATTTTGGATATTTCCTATTTAATATTAAGTGAGATATTTGTGAGATATTGAATTAATAGATGTTTTGGAAAAATAATGGAAAAGATATTAAAGAGGAAATAGAAGGGAAAGAAAGGATAGTAAGAAGAAGAGAAAGAAAGGAGAAAGAAAGAAGAGGAGGAGAAAGAGAAGAGAAAGAGGAAAACCTAGAATCATCAAGAATCGATCAAAGCTTGCGATTAATCAGGTAAGGGTGAGAAGTTTTATCATCTTAATAATGTATAGCATCATATATGTATTAGTTTGGGGCTTGTTAGTAGTTTTTCTACACTATCCATTTCTAGGGCAAAAGTTGGAATAATCGGTAGATTGAGGATTTAATCGGTTGAAACTGAGTAATAACGCCATAGAATAGTCGGGTAACATGTATTGATGCTATTTGTACTGATTTAGATGTTTAAGAGATGGTTGATGATGGATTGGTGAAGGAGAGACAGAACAGAATGCTGTTCTGCGCAGGTTCGCTGGCTCTCGCCAGGCGAGCGAAGGCGAAGCTTCGCCAGGCGAAGCCCAGCGAATGCTGGCGAGTAATTATGTTTAAGTCCCAGTGGACTTCGCTGGTGAGTTCGCCAGGCGAAGGTGGATAGCGAAGGTTCGCCCAGCGAAGGTGCTGGCGAATGGTGGCGAATGAAGTCAGTAGCTACTGACTTGGGCTCGCTGGCGAGTTCGCCAGGCGAAGCCTAGCGAAGGTTCGCTGCGGGGGTTCGCCAGGCGAATAAAGGCGAACGTGACAGCATTTTTCTTGTGCTGTGTTGCTCATGTGGTGATTGTTTGGTTGATTCACATAGGTTAATACCTCTACGATATGAATAAGTATGTGATCTATTGTGATAACATGTGCTGTGGGTAGCCTTCGTGCGTAAATCCTCGATTGTGAATTGTGGCCGTTTGGGCAAATATGTGCATTGTTTAAATTGATTTAAAATGCATGATAATGAGGTGAATGACTAATGTGTCGTGTAATATACATTGCGATGTATGATGATTGTATGAAATTGAATGAGGTGAAGATGCATGAACATATTATGTGTATGTGTGTGCATTTCAAGAATTGTATAGAATACATTCTTGTGTTGTTGATTCCTAGGAGAATCTGATGAGTGATAGGACTCTTAGGAGAGCCTGAGGAAGGACATGACTCTTAGGAGAGTCTGATGAGAGGTGTGATTCCTTGGAGAGTCTGCTGTATGACCTGATTCCTCGGAGAATCTGATGAACAGTGTGATTCCTCGGAGAATCTGACGAGTGGCGTGATTCCTCGGAGAATCTGATGAACAGTGTGATTCCTCGGAGAATCTGACGAGTGGCGTGATTCCTCGGAGAATCTGATGAATGGTGTGATTCCTAGGAGAGTCTGATGAGTGTTGTGATTCCTAGGAGAATCTGACAAGTGATAGAATACCCATGAGGGGTGAGCGTAGATTGATCCTTAGGAGGATCTGACGATCGACTAGATCGATGTTGTGTTGCATTTACATAGAGTAGCGAGTTGTCCTCTATGATTTGCATTTGTCATCTGTATATGATGTATAGTGAAATAAACATGTTGTGTATGTTTATTGAATTAACGTGAAATGTATGTTTTGGTATAATGTAGATACTGGAGGATATATATATATATATATATAGATATATATATATATGTGGTTGCATGTTTATGAAAAGATATAAACATTGATGATGCATATTGAGTATGCTTGGTGATATATAGTTGTATATAGATATATTATATTGTGCAAGGTGAGTTGTGGTGAGAATGCGTAGAATACATAATTGTTGATACGAGATATTTATATATGTCTTTATGCATTATTTATTATGATATTGTTTCTCACCCTTCTGCTGTTTGATAATGCTCTATGAGGCATTGCAGATTAGATGGCTGGAGGCATTTTTGTGAAGCGTGACTTCATTCTTTTTGGTCGGTCGGCTCTGATATGTAGCACCGGGTAGATAGGAGTTATTTTGATTCTTTTGTGATACATCTGTGTATGTATCTGCTGATGTTATGTTTTGTTAACATGTTGGATGACAATTGTATATGTGAATACATGTCTTGGAAATATGGAATATTTAGATGTTTCCGCCTTGTTCTAAATATTTTCTTGTGGGTGTTGACCCGTTGTTGCATATCTGTAGAGCAGGTGTTGTATTGCATTGGAATTTTTATGATGATGTGACATACCCCTTTTGTGCTATGACTTACATGTACTCTGATAAAATTTTGACTTATGCCTAAATGATTAATTGAATTATTTTGGGGTAGGAATAAGGGGGGTGTTACAAGTGGTATCAGAGCCAGTGTTGAGTCAGTTGTGTTTGTCTTATTGTTTTGTTGGTTGAGCGGTTGTTTAACCTTGTTGCTGTTTTTGCGATTAAGAAGATTATGGCAGGTCGTAATGACAGTGCTATGGCTGCGGCATTGGAGGCGATGGCTAGAGCGGTGCAGGGTGCGCCGAATGTGAACGCAAATGATGAGTTTAGAAAGAATAAGCCACCGGTGTTCAAAGGAAGGTTTAATCCGGACGGTGCCCAGAATTGGTTGAAGGAGATCGAGAGGATCTTCAGAGTTATGAACTGTGCTGAGGGCAATAAGGTGAGGCTTGGATCTCACATGTTGCGGGAAGAAGCCGATGACTGGTGGATCGGCATGAGGCAAGTGCTTGAAGTAGATGACGAGGAAATAACTTGGGATTTATTTCGTGCTGAATTCTTGAGGAAGTATTATCCTGAGAGTGTGAAAGGAAGGAAGGAAATGGAATTTCTTGAGTTGAAACAAGGCAATATGTCTGTGGTGGATTACACAGCTAAGTTTATGGAGTTAGTAAAATTTCATCCTCACTATGATGCGGTGACGGCAGAATTTTCTAAGTGTGTTAAGTATGAGAACGGCTTGCGTCCCGAGATCAAACAAGCGGTGGGCTATCAGAGGATAAGGAGATTTTCGGACTTGACCGAATGTTGTCGAATTTTTGAAGAAGATCGCAAAGCTCGTTCTACTCACTACAAGAGTTTGAAGGAGGAGAAAGAAAAGCGACAAGTAAGGAGTGAACCTTATGAGACGCCAGCTGATAGGGGCAAGCATAAGGGAAACTTTGTTAAGGGATCTAGAGGAGGGAGTTCTGGATCCATTAAATGCTACAAGTGTGGCGAGATGGGTCATAAGTCTTTTATGTGTGGAAAGCCCAAGATCAAATGCTCTAATTGTGGAGTTCTTGGACATGATGTTAAGGATTGTAGAATGGGTGCAGTGAAGTGCTACAATTGTGGAGACGTGGGTCACATCAGTGCGAAGTGTCCTAAACCGAAGCAAGCTTCAGTAAGTGGGAAAGTGTTTGCATTGGCAGGGTCAGACACTACCAATGCGGATCGTTTGATTTGAGGTATGTGCTTTAATTATGTTGCACCTTTAGTTGTTATGTTTGATATCGGAGCGACTCATTTGTTCGTTTCTTTTGAGTACGCTTAGTGTTTGGTTTTGATTTTCCGTTGATGCGATGGTAATTGAGAGTGAAGACTTTAAGATGGTGACGTTGGACAACGTACGTGTTAGAGATTTGAGCTCATTGGGGTAGAATGACTAGTATGTTATTCCTGATGAGGTATAAGTATCATGGTTGTATTCGCTAGGGTAGAATGGCTATGTGTCGTTCCTAGTGGAAAGAATCACCGGGGTAGAATGACCTAGATGTTGTTCCTGGTGAAGTACGAGTGATGTACCCGTAATCTCCAATGGGAGTTGATGAGGGTGACAGTCTTTTATGAGCCACGTGGCATGGCTGTGATTGTGATAAGGAAGTATGCATGTGGACGATTGTGTGTAACTTGGGAATTCAGGAAAGGACGCAGAAATCGTGTCCGGTGTGTTTTGAATCAAGTGATATTTTCGAGGACGAAAATTTCTAAAGTGGGGGAGAGTTGTAACGCCCCGATTTCGATTTTCACTTTTATTGGGCCCCAATTTAATTAAATTGGGTGAATAATATTTGGATGTAGAATTTGTGTGGAAATATGTTATATTTACATATTATCATATTTTTAACCGGTATTGGGAGGTTTCGGAGGAAATAGTTTGGAAGGGTATTTTGGACATTTCCTATTTAATATTAAGTGAGATATTTGTGAGATATTGAATTAATAGATGTTTTGGAAAAATAATGGAAAAGATATTAAAGAGGAAATAGAAGGGAAAGAAAGGATAGTAAGAAGAAGAGAAAGAAAGGAGAAAGAAAGAAGAGGAGGAGAAAGAGAAGAGAAAGAGGAAAACCTAGAATCATCAAGAATCGATCAAAGCTTGCGATTAATCAGGTAAGGGTGAGAAGTTTTATCATCTTAATAATGTATAGCATCATATATGTATTAGTTTGGGGCTTGTTAGTAGTTTTTCTACACTATCCATTTCTAGGGCAAAAGTTGGAATAATCGGTAGATTGAGGATTTAATCGGTTGAAACTGAGTAATAACGCCATAGAATAGTCGGGTAACATGTATTGATGCTATTTGTACTGATTTAGATGTTTAAGAGATGGTTGATGATGGATTGGTGAAGGAGAGACAGAACAGAATGCTGTTCTGCGCAGGTTCGCTGGCTCTCGCCAGGCGAGCGAAGGCGAAGCTTCGCCAGGCGAAGCCCAGCGAATGCTGGCGAGTAATTATGTTTAAGTCCCAGTGGACTTCGCTGGTGAGTTCGCCAGGCGAAGGTGGATAGCGAAGGTTCGCCCAGCGAAGGTGCTGGCGAATGGTGGCGAATGAAGTCAGTAGCTACTGACTTGGGCTCGCTGGCGAGTTCGCCAGGCGAAGCCTAGCGAAGGTTCGCTGTGGGGGTTCGCCAGGCGAATAAAGGCGAACGTGACAGCATTTTTCTTGTGCTGTGTTGCTCATGTGGTGATTGTTTGGTTGATTCACATAGGTTAATACCTCTACGATATGAATAAGTATGTGATCTATTGTGATAACATGTGCTGTGGGTAGCCTTCGTGCGTAAATCCTCGATTGTGAATTGTGGCCGTTTGGGCAAATATGTGCATTGTTTAAATTGATTTAAAATGCATGATAATGAGGTGAATGACTAATGTGTCGTGTAATATACATTGTGATGTATGATGATTGTATGAAATTGAATGAGGTGAAGATGCATGAACATATTATGTGTATGTGTGTGCATTTCAAGAATTGTATAGAATACATTCTTGTGTTGTTGATTCCTAGGAGAATCTGATGAGTGATAGGACTCTTAGGAGAGCCTGAGGAAGGACATGACTCTTAGGAGAGTCTGATGAGAGGTGTGATTCCTTGGAGAGTCTGCTGTATGACCTGATTCCTCGGAGAATCTGATGAACAGTGTGATTCCTCGGAGAATCTGACGAGTGGCGTGATTCCTCGGAGAATCTGATGAACAGTGTGATTCCTCGGAGAATCTGACGAGTGGCGTGATTCCTCGGAGAATCTGATGAATGGTGTGATTCCTAGGAGAGTCTGATGAGTGTTGTGATTCCTAGGAGAATCTGACAAGTGATAGAATACCCATGAGGGGTGAGCGTAGATTGATCCTTAGGAGGATCTGACGATCGACTAGATCGATGTTGTGTTGCATTTACATAGAGTAGCGAGTTGTCCTCTATGATTTGCATTTGTCATCTGTATATGATGTATAGTGAAATAAACATGTTGTGTATGTTTATTGAATTAACGTGAAATGTATGTTTTGGTATAATGTAGATACTGGAGGATATATATATATATATATATATATATATATATAGATATATATATATATATGTGGTTGCATGTTTATGAAAAGATATAAACATTGATGATGCATATTGAGTATGCTTGGTGATATATAGTTGTATATAGATATATTATATTGTGCAAGGTGAGTTGTGGTGAGAATGCGTAGAATACATAATTGTTGATACGAGATATTTATATATGTCTTTATGCATTATTTATTATGATATTGTTTCTCACCCTTCTGCTGTTTGATAATGCTCTATGAGGCATTGCAGATTAGATGGCTGGAGGCATTTTTGTGAAGCGTGACTTCATTCTTTTTGGTCGGTCGGCTCTGATATGTAGCACCGGGTAGATAGGAGTTATTTTGATTCTTTTGTGATACATCTGTGTATGTATCTGCTGATGTTATGTTTTGTTAACATGTTGGATGACAATTGTATATGTGAATACATGTCTTGGAAATATGGAATATTTAGATGTTTCCGCCTTGTTCTAAATATTTTCTTGTGGGTGTTGACCCGTTGTTGCATATCTGTAGAGCAGGTGTTGTATTGCATTGGAATTTTTATGATGATGTGACATACCCCTTTTGTGCTATGACTTACATGTACTCTGATAAAATTTTGACTTATGCCTAAATGATTAATTGAATTATTTTGGGGTAGGAATAAGGGGGGTGTTACAGGTGGAATGGGAGATACTTTGCAGACCGTGCCGATTCATTCCATCAGTCGATAATGCCAAGCGAAGGTTTCTAGCTTCTTCTCCAAAATCAGGATAATCATTATCAATTTTCATCCACTGTGGTGAATCTGTCGGATGTCGATACTTCCCATCTATAATTCTATCATCTGCATGCCAAGTAAGGTGTTTCGCATCTGTTTCACAACGAAACATGCGTCTGAATCTCGGAATTATAGGAAAATACCATAAGACTTTTGCTGGTGACAACTTCTTCTTATACCGAGATACACCGCATTTAGGACACTCGTTTAATGATGCATACTCATTTCGAAACAAAATGCAATCATTTGGACAAGCATGTATCTTATCATAGCTCATACCAATAGAGCATAACATTTTTTTAGCTTCATAGGTTCGATTGGGAAGAACATTATCCTCCGGAAGCATCTCTTGAAGTAGGGCTAACAATTCTGTGAAACTTTTATCCGACCATCCATTACCCGCCTTTAAGTTGTACAACTTTAATACCGCAGACAATCTTGTGAAAGTAGTGCAACCTTTATACAACAGCTTCTCTGCATCGCTTACCAACCTCTCAAACATCTTTGGACAATCTTTAAGATCTTCTTCAAGTGCTTCTGCAATATCTTCGACTCGATCACAATCGTATGTATCCCTACCATTGTCCTTTGAAGTAGAGGTCGTATTGTTTTGGGGTTCAACATTCTCGTTACTTATCTCACCGTGTAATGTCCAACATGTGTAACTTCGATCAATTCCATGTCTCATTAAATGAGATTCCAACTGAACCGCGTCAATTCGACGCCCATAACAGCAACCTAAGCAAGGACATGTGATCCTACTGGGGTCTTTGGCGTGTTCAACAGCAAACTTAACGAAGTTCGATACCCCATTCTCGTACTCTTTTGACAATCGATTAACAGACATCCAATTTTTATCCATACTATGAAAGTTAGGCAAAAACAGAGAATACCTGTAAAGAAATCACTAACTTCTAAGAAAGTTGTACAGTAGGATGCTTGGAAACAATCACAACCATGCTCTTCTCAGGTAACCCCTATAACAGACAATATATACATTTTATTAAAATCATATTAATAATTAACCAAAACAAAAAAACTAGATAATCAAACAAAACAAATCATATTAAAAAAAAGTAGATATACTATAATAAACTATTCTACTATTAAAGCATACTTTCATTAATATGATTTTAAACTATTCTAAACTATTTTATAATGCTCAAAATGACATGGACTAAATTAAAGCATACTCTCATAAATGGTGGAAATGGACTAAATTATTCTAAACTATTCTAAACTATTTCATTAATATGATTTTAAACTATTCTAAACTATTAAATCATACTCTCAAAAATGGTGGAAATGGACTAAATTATTCTAAACTATTCTAAACTATTGCATTAATATGATTTTAAACTATTCTAAATTATTAAAGCATACTCTCAAAAATTTTGGTAATGGACTAAATTATTCTAAACTAATTTATAAAGCTCAAAATTCATTGTGGCATTTCAACAAACACCTTCCATACAAAACTCAAGCCAATATCAAAAGAGTAATGCTCATCAATGGTATCAACAAAAACAAGTCAATAACTCAGAAAGAAGTAGCACTAACATCATATAATCCAAAAAAATGCAATACTAAGACAATAATCCATAAAAATGCCGTAACAGTCGCGGATTTACCGTAACGGTGGAGGAGAACGAACGGTGAACGGCGGCGAAAGGGAACGGCGAACGGCGGCGAAAACAAATGGAAGACGGCGGCGCAAACGGACGGCGACGAAAGCTTCAACGGAGGGCAAAAATGGAAGATAGGGCAATGGAGAAATGAAGAAACGAAGAAGAAAATGAAAAAACGCGTGTTCTGTTTCGTTTACAATTCTGGAGGGTATATAAAAATTATTATACTAATACCTTTAGCAGCGCTTTTTAAAGGCCTTTAGCAGCGCTTTTAAAAGCGCTTTCATAGGGTGCATTAGCAATGACATATAGCAGCGCTTTATAAAAAAAGCGCTCTCGTAGGGTCCCCTTTTAGCAGCGCTTTTAAAAAGCGCTCTCGTAGGGTCCCCTTTTAGCAGCGCTTTTAAAAAGCGCTTTCTAAGGGTCCCCTTTTAGCAGCGCTTTTTAAAAAAGCGTTGTCTTTGGTAGGTAATTTTTTTCTTTTTTTTTTACTGACTATTTAGCAGCGCTTTTTTTAAAAGCGCTGTCTTTTGTGCGCTGCTAAAGATCAAATCTGGCGTAGTGTCTCCAAAAAGAAGTATCCAATGAAGGTGTTTCCGAGCTTGGATGGCAATGATAAAAATAAACAAGCAAATAATACTAAGGTACATGGTTACCTTCGGTTAGAATTTTAAAATGCATTAAGAACTTTACTCTTGTCTTAATTGAATATTGTTCTTTTTGCAACATTGTTGAATGAATGATTCACCTAGGACTTAGAACCACAAATTGTGAGGAAACCTCCATTGTACACTAAATGCTGGATTCTAATAAACTGTGTTGATTCATTTGATTCATGTTTTGTATTTTATTATTGTGAATTTGTGGACGCAATTAGAAATGATCAAGGCGCTTGTTTTCTTTCGAGCACAACCAGTTCCAAATACAACTTACCCGTGAGCAGAGAGTATTTGTGAACCCCCTTGAGCTTAAACAGTTGAATCTCAGCTTGAAATAATGCTAGATTTCAAAATCTTTTTTCTTGAAACCTTGAAATTTTATGTTAATTGTTCTTTTTGCCATAAAAGTCAAGAGCATTCACTTCAGGGTTGAGTAAAAGATAAGTTGGGGAGAACAAAAATGAAATTTGGTAGGTTGCCACAACATTTGAAAAACCGAGATAGCATTGAAAAAAAATATTTAATGAGAAAAATTTGTTTTATGAATATGATGTGTAAAAAAAAAAGAGAGAAAGAGAATGCTTGCTTGGAAGAAAAATAGTGATAGACAAAAATGAGTTGTGAAGGTTTCAAATGAGAAACAAGTGGAATG
Organism: Lathyrus sativus; assembly: GCA_963859935.3. Taxonomy (NCBI): domain Eukaryota; kingdom Viridiplantae; phylum Streptophyta; class Magnoliopsida; order Fabales; family Fabaceae; genus Lathyrus; species Lathyrus sativus. The sequence goes on from OZ012739.1 coordinate 383,662,349, forward strand.
AAATTGGGGTGTGTAAATAACTTGTACAGTAAATGTCTCTTTTGCATCAGCAATTTTGTTTCAATGGCCTTAGATATGTCCCTTGTTTGTAAACTTGACCAAGCTACAACCGAAAAAGACCTTAGTGATCTCCTTGCTTCCGCATTTTCATTTATAATTGTTAGATATTGTATGAATTGAATCGATTTTGGCATTGTTTGTTGGAGAGTGAAATTGTCCCCGCGGTTGCAAACACGTAATTTCTTCAATCCTTAGTCGAAGAGGAGAGATTGGGTGATTCATTTAGGATAACATTGTTGTGAATTGATATATGTTGTGCATTGCTTTAAGGCTTTAGTTCTTGTGTATTGTGTTATTCTAACCATTGGGAACTTGTGTCTGGTTGATTCTCTTGTGTTTGAGCCATTTAATCCAATTTCGGAGAAATCTTTTTTTTTAAGCAAATCCTCTTATTTATCAAGAGTCATACTTTTCTTCAGGGAAAGCAAGAATCTAGTTGGGGAGAGTTGTTAGATGCCCAATTTTGCTTATTTGAGCTATCGAATGTGTGCATCTTTCACTCCTTTTTGTCGAGAAAGTTTTAAAAATTGCTCTTGGTTTGATCTGTTTGCAACATTATGAGAAAGGATCTTGGTGTCGCTTACGCGAAAATAAGGTGTCGGCACAACAGAAGAGTCACCACCTTTCGTTATTTATCCCTCAGAGCGGGAAAGGAAACGATCGGAAAAACCTGACGAAAAAGGTATAAGACAAGGTCATCGCAACCATTATCTGGGTTCGGGAGTCGGTTACGCAAGGGGAAGGTATTAGCACCCCTCACGTCCGTCGTACTCGACGGGATCCATGCTTGTTGTGTTTACTGGACGGGTTGGTTTTATCTATCTACCTATCAAGGCTGGCTTAAAACAAAAAAGAAAATGACTCGGCAAAGCGTCGCGCTTTATGCCTACGTATTCTCATCAGAGAACGAGAAATCAGAGTCAACGTAGTTTGACCTACGACGGGTTATGGGGAAGGTAGCTCGCCAATACGTCAGTATTGTGCCTACGTACTCTCAACAGGTATGAGAGATCAGAGCTTACGTAGTCCGGGACACTACACATTATTTTCTGTCTTTTACGGAAGAAGTGTTTTTTATTGTGTTTGCAATTTCAACCGCACTAGAGACTATGACCTGAGAGTGAATGCGTCGCATGTCACCCAAAGGGTACCATACTAAACATCCAGATTATGGAAAAGAGACTCTCCCACGATCCTTTCTCAGATAGCTTAAGGCTCGTAACGTACGAAAAAATCATTCATGATTACTGTATCTTAAACTGTTTTGAGATGAGAAGAGAGCAGGCTCAACTAGGAGGGAGACTATCAAGTCCTACTGTTGTCATGCCAAGGATTCATCCTATGGTTGAAATTTGAACAGGGAACTCCTAGAAGTTGTCATGCATAGGTTTCAACCTAAAGTTCTATCATCACTTCCTTATCAAAGGAAATGAGAGCCCTAAGGGATCATGTCAATGATACACAGAAACAGATAAAGCATCAGCTTAAACAGTAAATAGTAATACAGTAAAATGCATGCAATGCAAGTGAGGGAGGAAATGTGTGTGGGGCATCAGCCTCCACAAGCTCATCTCAACCTCAAGCCAGAATGAATAACAGTAATCATACTGAAATAAAACATGCTATCAAGCAAAATACAGTAAACTGCAGTCATACAGAAGAAATAAAGTCATGCTATCAAGCAAAACAAACCACATGGGCAAGGGAGCTGGGCTCTACCGAATACCCGCAAGCAAAGCCATACAGTAACAGTACAAGCAGAGGGAGCAACTCAACCTCTAGTGCAATCATGCTCCTAGATTCTACCTATTCTAGATATGAACTTATTCTAATGCATCAAGCAAGTCAAACAAGGCACATCAATACAGAAAAGAAAACAGAAAAAGAAAGCAGATCAACAACTCTCTCAACTCCAAGCTTCAGCTCTTCCAACAGCAACTCAGTCTTCAGACTTCAATCACTCTTAACAAATATCAATTTTCTTTTCCAGGTTTCAACCCTTCACCATAAGTTTCAACTTATCTTCCTCTCCAGAGCTTCAGCTCCTTAGTCAGTTCCACCTTCAGGCTTCACTCTTAACCACAAGTATCAACTTGATATCCTTCAATCTTTAAGCATCAAAGCAAGTATCAACTTCCTTGGTTCTTCAAGCTTCAAAGCAAGTATCAACTTCCTTGGTTCTTCAAGCTTCAGCTCTTCAGTCAATCTCAATTGAATCTCCTTCCTAAGTATCAACTCAGTCTTCAAGATCTCAAGCTCTGTTTGCTTTACCAATCTCAACTTGGTATTCTCTTCCTGCAAGCTTCAGCTCCTCAGAATAATCTTCAATCACTTAGAAGTGTCAACTTCATCCTTCAATTTTTAAGCATTAGCTTTTCATGCAGTCTTTATTGGATCTTCATTGGGTCTTCAAGTATCAACTTGCTCTTGTTGCTCTTCAAGCTTCAGCTGGAATGGCAATGCTCAAGGAATCATCCTCTTCCATACTCTTCAATGAAGTCTTCATCTTCAAACTCAAGCTCAACATCTCTCAAGATATTCAAACCAGAGGAAATCACTTAACTGGATAAGCTAGGGTGTTAAACTGCTTATTGATCACCCAAGGTGACCTATAAGGGTTCAACATCAAAGGAGTGGTTCCCTCAAAAGTTCTACTTCCTAGGTACCATCATTTATCCTTCCAAAGGAGGGAGGTGAATACCATGGAAGGACTTTGAATGATAGGGAGGAATGGAGGTGAAAGATACCATCCATGTTTAAGAAAGAACTTAACTAGGTCTAAACTCTTCCTAATTCCTAACCCTAAAACAACAACAAAACAAACAAGATTCTCAAGCTCTCAAGCTCCTCAATCAATCTCCAAGTCTTATACTATGATCCTCAATGCTCCTCAAAGCAAGACCAAGCTCTCCAAGCCCACAAAGCAAAGCAAACAAAAATACAAGCCCACAAGGGCAACACAACCAACCATCAACTACAAAAAATCACTTAAAAATAGTATACTATTACATTAAAATCTAATATAATTTCTAGGGGATCCTATATACCTACCCTTAATACCCTTATATGTCCCAATGTCTATCTTGGCCTAGAAACCCAAAATTCTAGTGTTATTGTGGACCTATGTTAAGGATTGACCTAATTCTACACAACCTAGAATCATCTAAGAAAAACTAATCAAAAATTAATCACAAAATTATGGAATAAATCCAGAGGGGAGATAAAGTCCTAATCTAACTATCCTAAAAAGAATGGCCTAAAAATTCAAAGGGAACTAGCTAAACAAAATTCTACAAATCTATGCATCAACATAAAAGAATTAAAATGCTATTAAAAGAGAAAATACACAAAAAATATTAAATATGCATGAAATGCAAATATTATGGTTTTATAATTTTCTAGACATAAACATGAAATGGGATAAAAAATCCCCATGCAAAAATCATAATTTTTCTATTTATTATGATTTTTCAAAGATTAATGAAAAATGGGGAAAAAGAAATTAAAATGAGAAATGCTTGGTGCAGATAGCAATGCCAGACAGTACAAATCATGAATGGGCTCAAAATGGGGGTGCAAACAACAATACGCGCTAGGCCCAATTTCCATCAGAAAATTAATTAAAATCATAAAGAAAAAAGAAAAAGAAACGGTGCAGAAAGTAACCAAATCCAGTTCAAAATCCAAGTGGGCCATGAATGGGGGTGGGAATATCAATCCAGCCCAAAACTCAGGTTTAATGAAACGCCGCGTTTCATTGCTCAGCATTTCCCTCTTCAAACGAGATTGAATCTCAGCCACGCGATCTAAGTCCCAGTCAATGAGTCCAACATGATCCAATGGCTATGGCACTGTCTTCTTCCTCCAGCTAGGGTTCAAACTGAAGAATCCATGGAAGCAGAGCTTCAAGCTCCATCTTCACCAAACTCGTATCACCTCAATTCGCCATGAAAAATTAAGATTCAAAACCCTAACCCATCCAGAATTTCATGCTGATCACAGCCATGGTCTTGAAATCAATTGAATCATCCTAAATCTTCAAACCCGATCCAAGATCAAAGATAAGCTCAGACATCATCTTCAACAATTCTTGCAATTAATTACCTCAGAATGATCACCACCTCACACTGATTAAATCTTGATATCAAATTCATGCTATAGCTCACTATAACTCGAGTTCTTGGTCCAAACAAAAATGGTGTCATCAACTGAAACCTCACCAATTGCTCTCAAACTCTTCAGAATCCATCACCTAATTGTCTTTAACCATTCTAACCTAACAATTCTTGCTAATTATGCCTAAATAATGGTGTAGAAGAAAAGTTACTAACCTGTTGAATCTTGATTAACAGATGGGGTAAACCTTCACTTCAAGCTCTCAAATTCTTCAGAATCAAACCTTGAATGATGATAGAGCTTCTGTTTGCAAAAGATTGGACCAAGAAAGTTTGAATCTCCAAACCCGATGGTGACTTGCAACCTTCAAAATCCAAGTTCTATCTCTTCAATTCTCCATGGTTTTGCCTCCAATTTGGTCTGCACAGCTTCAATGTGATCAAGGGAATATGTTTGGATTGAAAGAATGAATGGAATTGAATCAGAATGTGGAATTTGATTTCAACTTGCAATGGAAGCAAGTGAAATGGCTATCTCTTTCTTCTCTGAAATCTCTCACCAACCTTGCATCTGAGCAAGTTCTAAATCATATATAGAATGGTTTAGACTCATCTAGAACCATCTGGAACCATCCAATGAGAAATTGGAATTCTCATGTCATGAGTTTATGGATTCATCTCATCTCATGCCTCACCTCATGCCAAGCCTCTTGCAGCCCTTATAACTGACTTGAAAATCTCCCTAAATGAGATATAGGATGTGTTAAGATACTTAGCAAGCTTGTACATTGCCTTTCCTTGAGTTTTGCATTTGTGCCTTATTATGCAAGCAAGCATTTTCCAAAGCAACCTCATGATCTAGGCCTCAATTCAAAAAAGTGGCTGAACCATTGTTTTTAGAATGTCTTTTAGAATCAAAATGACCTATTATATGCCATGGTTTGGATGTGTAACTTGGAATTTCCAACTTCCAACTTCAACTTATTTAACTTATGCCTCCATTTTAGGTCATTTTTATCACTTTTTGCTACAAGCTTTTTCAACATCTCATGACCTCCCTACAAGCCTTAAAACATCATTTTAAGCAAGTCTGATGTTGAAGATTTTTCCATTTGAAGCTTGGAAATAGGAGTTATGGCCTTACGCTTGAAATGACCTGTAATCTCCAAATGACCAAAATGCCCTTGACTTGTCAAAGCCATAACTTGAGTTCTACAAATATTATCAAGGACTTCTAGTACTCTCTAGAAATCTAAGAAGATGCGGAACAACATTCATGTTGACCAAAAGTTCATAGGAATCATCCTTCTTGGGCAAAAGTTGGATGCAAGTTGGGTGACTTTCAAGGCCCCAGATTCACATACCTCAGATGACCTGTAACTTGTCAAAGTCATAACTTGAGCTCTACAAATCCTATCAAGGACTTCTAGTACTCAAATTAAAGCTAAGAACAAGCTCTACAACATTCATTTTGTAGGCAAGATGAGATGACAATCACATCTTGAGCTAAACTGCCTTGAAGATAGGGATCAAACTAGGGGATTTTACACTGTCAAGCCTTAGAAACCCTAGCTTAAAACTTCTCAAACTCTTCAATCATGATGAGTTGGTCTAGGAATCATCCTTATAGCATCTCAATGCATCAATCCATGATCACATGGCTCTTGGATTAGGTACCAACCCTCTCCAAATCATCAGTTGACCTAGGGTTGACCTAGTCAAACCCTAATTATACCACTCATGGCTGAGTCTTCTTATTCTTGTACAATGACCTCTCTAGGCCTTATGATGGCTTTCAAGACATCTCATAAGCTCTTTCAAAGCTTCAAGCCCATCCTCACAGCCTCAGAATCATCTGAGGAGCTCCCACAACTCTCAAGTTATGAGGCACACAACCTTGGTTTCAACCAATCTCTTTGAGGATCTCTTAACTTTTCTGGAAAAGATATCAACCTTTGAACACTTGAATAACCTTCTTGGCTAGCTTCAAAGTCTTTATTGGTAATCATACCTCTTGATCTACTGCACACATATCAATGAGATGCAGATGATAATGCTAGTGAACACAAGCTAGGTGAATAAATGTTGGTCAAATTTTGGGGTGCAACAACTGCCCCTATTCAAACGGCTTGAACCTGACTGGGTGAGGAGAGAACGACTCTCAGCCAATCAAGGTGCGAGACGGTTGAATACCGATAAACCCGGAAATTTTCCAACTGCACAAGTACACGGTACTCTGCTGGGAACAAATCTTCGAAAACTGAAATAATAGCTGCACGACAACTAGCTGGAGAATAGGTCACACGGTAACCGGTACTAAATGGTCGATCATTCCATCAGGCATCACGATTCCTCGGGACTCATCAGGTCAACAATCATGTTGATCATGCCATCAGGCATTCAAAGAAAACTTTCGGGCATCAGCCGGACTTCATCAGCAAGTCGGGAATATAATTCATGGTCAATCATGAACCAATCGGGAATATCTAGACCTCTGCCATCAGACACTCTGCATCAACTGAGAGAACTGCTTCGTTAACACGGTTGGACTTCAATCATGAAGTCTTCGAGGGGAAGTTTCAACTTTGCTGGTCAGAAACCTGCTGGGGATGACGCATCTCCGCTGGGGTTTCTGGAGAACTATCAAGTAACTCCGCTTCGGGGATCCAGAAATCATTCTGGATGAATCAACTCTGCTGAGGACTTCAAGAATCATCTTGGACAAATAACTCCGCCGGGGACCTTCAAGAATCATCTTGAACCGATAACCCTGCTGGAGATTTCAGGAATTATCCTGAGCAAACACTCTGCCGGAGCCTCTAAGTATCAACTTGAGCAACTAACTCTGGAGACTGCACTGGGGTCTTAAGAATCATCTTAAGCAAGCGACCTCGCTGGGGACGTCAAGAATCATCTTGAGCAGTAGGACTTTGCTGGGGACGTCAAGAATCATCTTGAGCAGGAAACTCCGTTGGGGGGAATTCAAGAATCATCTTGAACAAGCGGCTCCATTGGGGAGAATTCAGGAATCATCCTGAGCAATCAATTCTGCGGTGGAACACCTGCAAAACAAGAACGGTAACAACTTGTATCATGCTTATCATGCGTATGCTTCGGCAATGGCGCAATGCTCCACACGGTGGAAATGCTATGCGTTTATGATAAATGCTATGCAGTCATGCACAATGATGCGATCCCGTCCGCAAAATAAATGCTGAAGGGAGAATCCTCCTGTCAAGGAGAAAGAACTACTCAGATAGAGGAATCATCCTGCTGAGGAGAACAAGGTCACGCCAATCTCGATTGGACTCCGTAGGGGACACAACTTCAGTTGACTGCTGCGGGGGAACGAAGCTCTATGAGATCCTGGACCTGCTGAGGGAAAGCGATGTCAATCGCGGGAACAAACTGCACGACCTTCACGGCTACTTCCCTGGAGATAACGACTCTGGCGGGGAAACACAGCATCAACTATGCAACATTCTACTGGGGAAAACCAATCATGGCCTGAGCAGCTTCCAAGGATTCGGCTCTCTTGGGGATCTGCGAACTCGGCTGAGGAAGGAGAAATCATTCTGCTTGCTGGAGAGTACGACTCTGTGGGGAATCTCAATTCCGCTGGGGAAGAAGGAATCATCCTACTTTGGGGGAGAGTAAGACTCTGCGGGGAATCTCAATTCCGCTGGAGAAGGAGGAATCATCCGGCTTCGGGGGAGAGTACGACTCTGTGGGGAATCTCAATTCCGCTGGAGAATTTAGTCTGGCACCATCAGTTGCTGCATACTTCAGTATGACTCAGCTGAGGAGATGACATTCCTTCAGGATGCATCTGGTTGGGGAGAGAATCTTCTTTGCCTGGGGAGACATATCAATGCTCACGATCTCTCGTTCAGACTCTGCGGGGAGAGGCTGCTGGACTTTGGTGGAGAAAGAGGAATCATCCTGCTCGGGGATACGCACGGCACACTGTGTGGAATATGCTACACCTGTAACAACACAAACAAACAGACAAGATACCCTTCTCAAAGGGACCTATTAAGGTTATCATCTTGTGACAATGTTCAAGTAATTCATTGTTTCAACAATCAGTGTCCTAGGCCAGTAAGTTTATGTATGCACGTTTTATCAAAAACATCGGCGTTATTTTTCGCAAACAAAACAGATAAATGCTAAACAGACAAACAGAATTGTTGAATAGTATGCATTTTATTGATAACGAACCCCTGAATGGGTAAAAATGTTTTACAACAGATGCAAGCTCCTGGAATGAGGAAGCCGCGCAAAAATAAAACATAAATATACATCAGTATATACAAATGTCGGCAACGAGGCGTAGATGAACACCATGAGTTGATCCCTCTATGACCCACTCGACTTCGATACTTCTCCGACGCTTCAGCTTTGGAAGAGATTGATTCAGATAAACGGCCCTCAGGTCTTCCAAACTACTAAACAAAGAAAGTCCACACGCGGAACGTAGTCATTTGCTTTTTCGAATCCCTAACTTTTGCGTGAACCGCCCTTTGCGGGTTTTCAGTTCACCGGGATACCCTTTTTTGCCAAAGTCGCCCATCCGGGTTTTCGACTTTGCGGGTGTACATTTTTTCAATTTATATCCCTAATTTTTGCCCGAACCTTTTTCCTTTTTTATGGTTCGCCGGGATGCCCCATTTTTGCCTGGACTCTCTTTTTACTGTCCAGCGGGTCGCTTTCAAGCAAAGTATTTTTTAACTGCGTCCGCGTTCACCGGGGATGCAAAATCTTCACCATCCATCGTGGATAACAACAAAGCTCCTCCCGAGAAGACCTTGCTGACGACGTACGGACCTTCGTAATTCGGAGTCCACTTGTCCCGGTGATCGGAGTGTGGAGGAAGAATCTTCTTCAGGACGAGATCACCCGTCTGAAAGCTTCTAGGATGCACCTTCTTGTCATAAGCTTTCTTCATTCGGCTTTGGTACAGACGACCAAACGCAATCGATGCTAACCTCTTTTCGTCCATCAGGCTGAGTTGGTTCAGTCGGTTCGTAATCCATTCTGCCTCGTCGAGTTTCACATCAACCAAAACTCGTAAAGAAGGGATCTTCACTTCTAACGGTAGGACAGCTTCCATGCCGTACACCAAGGAGAAAGGAGTTGCCCCGATCGACGTACGTACCGTCGTACGATAACCGTGCAATGCAAATGGCAGCATCTCATGCCAATCTTTATAGGTCACAACCATCTTCTGAACAATCTTCTTTATGTTCTTATTGGCCGCTTCAACGGCGCCATTCATCTTCGGCCAGTAAGGAGATGAGTTGTGGTGTTCAATCTTGAAACTCTGGCACAACTCCTTCATCATCTTGTTATTCAGATTCGAACCATTATCAGTAATGATCCGCTCGAGAATTCCGTAACGACAGATGATGTCCCTCTTTATGAATTTAGCCACCACCTGCTTGGTCACATTAGCGTACGAGGCTGCCTCCACCCACTTGGTGAAGTAGTCGATAGCTACTAGAATGAAGCGATGACCGTTAGATGCAGTGGGCTCGATCTTGCCTATCATGTCGATGCCCCACATGGAGAACGGCCACGGGGAGGACATGACGTTTAACGGGCACGGCGGCACATGAACTTTATCAGCATAAATCTGGCATTTATGACATCTCTTCGCGAATTTAAAGCAATCCGACTCCATCGTCAGCCAGTAATATCCTGCTCTCAGGATCTTTCTCGTCATAGCATGCCCGCCGGCGTGCGTACCAAATGTGCCTTCATGGACTTATTCCATGAGCATACTCGCCTCTTTCTCATCTACACATCTGAGTAGCACGAGATCGTGGTTTCTCTTATACAAAACTCCATCAGGATTGAGATAAAAATTTCCAGATAGCCTCCTCAGAGTCTTTTTATCCTGGGTTGACGCACCCGCAGGATATTCCTTAGTCATAAGGAAAGTCTGGATGTCATGGAACCATGGCTTGCCGTCGGCGGCTTCCTCGATTGCAAAGACAAATGCAGGTTTATCAAGACGAGAAAGGACAATTCTTGGAGCCTCATTCCAAAAATTGACTTTATACATTGAAGCCAATGTGGCTAAGGCATCAGCCATCTGATTTTCTGCTCTGGGCACATGATGGAGTTCCACTCGATCAAAGAACGGAAGTAGCCTTCTGGCATAATTCATGTACGGCCCCAAATTCGGTTGGCGAGTCTCCCACTCCCCTTTAATTTGGTTGATCACAAGTGCCGAGTCACCATATACGTCTAGATTCTTGATTCTCAAATCAATTGCCTCTTCTAGACCCATGATGCATGCTTCGTACTCCGCCTCATTATTGGTGACTGGAAACGTCAGTCTTGCAGTGAACGGGATGTGGGATCCGTGAGGAGTCGTGATGATCGCCCCGATACCACTTCCATAGGAATTAACCGCCCCGTTGAATATCAACTTCCACTGGGATTTCCTATCTGGCCCCTCGTCGGGCAACGGTTCATCGCAATCCTTCGCTTTGAGAAACATGATATCCTCATCAGGGAATTCAAATTTCATCGGCTGGTAATCCTTGATCGGCTGTTCGGCAAGGTAATAAGACAATACGCTTCCCTTGATGGCCTTCTGGGACACGTACTGAATATCATATTCCGTCAACACCATTTGCCATCTGGCAATCCTGCCCGAAAGAGCCTGCTTCTCGAAGACATACTTGATCGGATCCATCTTCGAAATTAGCATGGTGGTGTGATTGAGCATGTACTGTCGTAAACGTTTGGCAGCTCAGGCTAGTGCACAACACATTTTCTCCAGCATTGAGTAGCGAGATTCACAGTCAGTGAACTTCTTACTCAAGTAGTAAATGGCATGCTCCTTTCTGCCCGTCTCGTCGTGCTGACCGAGAACACACCCCATACTATTCTTAAGAACTGTCAAGTACATGATTAATGGCCGTCCATCCACTGGGGGTATCAAGATTGGAAGTTCCTGAAGATACTGCTTTATCTTGTCGAATGCCTTATGGCAATCCTCATTCCAGGTAATTGCCTGATCTTTCTTTAAAAGCTTGAACAGCGGTTCACACGTGGCCGTGAGCTGAGAGATAAATCTTGCAATGTAGTTTATTCGGCCCAAGAAACCACGAACTTCTTTTTCTGTTTTTGGCACTGACATTTCTTGTATGGCTTTAATCTTCGCAGGATCAACCTCGATGCCTCGTTCGCGCACGATAAACCCCAGTAACTTTCCGGACCGTACTCCGAAAGTACACTTGTTAGGATTCAGCCTCAACCTGAACTTCCTAAGCCTCTCAAAAAGCTTCAGCAAATTGACCAGATGTCCCTTGTAACACCCCCTTCTATACCCCCGATAAATGCATATAAAACAATTAAGCACGTACAAGTTATCAGAGTAAAAAGTTTTATAATAAGGTATAAAAGAAGAATGCCACAACTCCACCAAAATAAAACACTTTCACATTTTTGCTCCATAAAAATATGTAACATTTTCATAGTTTTAGAAATCACATTTCAACATTTACTTTGAGCGGAAGAGAAACATCATTTCATCAGTTCCAAATTATTAATTCAAATGCACATAAGTTAATCCAAATTAATATATCATATCAGTTAGATTACAAAACCACATCAGCTGATACATCGCAATGTATCACAAAAGAATGACTGTACTAGTCTAACTACCCGGTGTTACATATCAGAGCAGCAGACTCAAAAGAATGAAGACTAATCTTCACAAAGGACTCCAGCATCCTAATCTGCAATGCCTCATAGAGCATTATAAAACAGCAGAAGGGTGAGAAATATAACCATAATAATCAAGGCATAAGATTACGTATATATAGGTATCATATAACACATATTCACATTTCTCACCACACTTCATTCTCATAATCATAAATCATATTTTGTTCACATATATCAACATTATGAACATTCACAAGCACATCCCTTCATGCTTAATTTCACAATCATTCACAAGCACATTTGTACAACAACAATATTATGCAATGTGACTCAACATATCCAATGCAACTCATGCAATGCGGTACCGACATTAGTTATCTTTTTTTCGGTTTTCAATCTAAACCGGGTCCACCCTTCTAGACCGATAACTTGTTATCATTTTTCGGTTTTTACTTTAAACCGGGTCTACCCTTCTAGACCGATAACAACCAAGCCCGTCCCCTAGGCTTCAAACCCACCCTTCTAGGTTTGGGACAAGCCACTAGTTTCCACGAAACTAACGGACATTGCCTCTTGACTGAATGATGCATGTACAATCAACCAATCACAATAAATGCACTTAAGACCGTTCCCGCGTCTTAATCCCATGCATTCGAATAATTCACCCCTTCGAGAATTTCATCATGATTGCACATACAACATATATCAAACATTCATCAATGTATTCGGTTCACATATCATCATATTCAACAACAATGCACACATATCACATATGTTCCCATGCATTCATACAACAATCGCATACATATATGCACTCACAATTCATTAGACGATACACATACACTCCTCATTGTATTCCCATGTATCTCTAATTATCACAACAATCAAGGTATTCACGTCGCAATACCAATCATACAATTATAAGTTATGCACACATATTCAAAATGTTCTCATGCATACTCATTACATAATTGTACACAACAATCAAACATTCACAACTCATCAATTAATACACACATAATCATCATTATGTTCTCATGTATTTTAACCGATTACAATTAATCATTCATATCACAACTCTAGGATTCACGCCCGAAGGCTACCCACAGCACATGTTACCATAATAGATCACATACTCATTCATAACATAGAAGTATAAACATATGCGAATCAACCAAACAATCACCATTTGGATAACACAGCAAAGAAAATATACTGCCACATTCGCCTCCATTCGCCTGGCAAATCCTCGCAGCGAACCTTCGCCTGGCCTTTGCCTGGCGAGCTCTCTCAGCGAACACTCGCTAGGCTTCGCCTGGCGAGACTTCCCAGCGAGCCCAAGTCAGTAGCTACTGACTTCATTCGCCACCATTCGCCAGCACCTTCGCTGGGCGAACCTTCGCTATCCCACTTCGCCTGGCGAACCCACCAGCGAAGTCTATTGGGACTTAAATATAATTATTCGCCAACATTCGCTAGGCTTCGCCTTCGCTCGCCTGGCGAGAGCCAGCGAACCTGCGCAGAACAGAACCCTATTTTGTTCCTCCTTCACCAATCCATCATCAACCCTCTCTTACACATCCAAATCAGTACAAACAGCATCAACACATGTTACCCAACTATTCTACGGCATTATTGCTCAGTTTCAACCGATCAAATCATCAATCTACCAATTATCCAACATTTTGCCCTAAATGGAAAGTGATGAAAACTCTACCAAAGCCCCAACCCAACATACATAACATCATACAATGATCAAATAGAAACATTTCTCACCCTTACCTCGATTAATCGGAGCTTTGATGTTGGTTCTTGATGATTTCCACTTTTCCTCTTCTTCTCTTCTCTTTCTCTCCTTTCTTCTTCTTTCCTCTTTCTTTCCAAATGTTTTTTTTATCTTTCTTTTCTTTTCTTTCTCTCTTATATAATTCCTTTATTTTCCTTCCTTCCAATTTCCTTCTCAATTCTCTATTAATCCCAATTAATAAGATTTAATTTTCCAACATTAATAAAATCCCACTAAATCAATTAATTACTATAATTAATTATTTAATGAAATTTTGGGCTGTTACATCCCTCCTCCGTTTGGGACTTCGCAATCATGTCATCAACATAGACTTCAATCTCATGATGAATCATGTCATGAAACAAAGTTACCATTGCTCATTGGTAAGTGGCCCCTGCGTTCTTCAGACCGAAAGGCATTACCTTATAGCAAAATGTTCCCCAGGGAGTGATAAATGTTGTTTTCTCCATGTCCTCCGGCGCCATCTTGATCTGGTTGTAACCGGAGAAGCCATCCATGAATGAAAACACGGAGAACTGGGCTGTGTTGTCGACCAACACATTGATATGAGGCAGCGGGAAATCATCTTTAGAGCTCGCCCTATTCAAATCCCGATAATCGACGCACATGCGTACCTTACCGTCCTTCTTCGGTACAGGCACTATGTTGGCGACCCACGGAGGGTAAGTAGTGACTGCTAAGAAGCCAGCATCAAGCTGTTTCTGTACTTCTTCTTTGATCTTAACGGCCATATCTGGTCTCGTCCTCCTAAGCTTCTGCTTAACGGGGGGACAGTCTTCTCGCAGCGGCATGTGGTGGACCACGATGTCCGTGTCAAGTCCGGGCATATCTTCGTATGACCAAGCAAAGACGTCACTATACTCTCTCAGCATTTCGACCAACCTCTGCTTGACATCACTCTGCAATGCAGCCCCTATCCTGACATTTCTGACGAGTTCTTCAGAACCCAGATTCACGATCTCGATTTCCTCCTCATGAGGCAGAATAGCTTTCTCCTCTTGTTTCAACAAGCGGGCCAACTCTTCAGGAAGGTCTTCGTCTTCATCAATCTCTTCTTCGGCTTGATATATCGGGCAATCGAAGTCGAAGTGAGCCGTAGAAGGTCCAGAGTCGATGTCATCTGTTATGTGGATCTCTTCGCTTGTCATCTGGATGATATCCTTGACGGACCAATTGTTGAGGCCCTCGCCTAGCTTGCTTGGCTGGATCCAAGAGTCGAGGTCACAGTCGCTATCTCCGTTGTCTTCAGACAACGCGTTGATGCTTTCAAAAATCATTCCGCCACTGGTAAACTGGATCGGCCCTTTACCTCGAGACGAACTGCTAGAAGAAGAAGAAGCTTCAGCTCCAGGAGAATATCCCAACCCAAACTTATCTTGCTTGTTGGGTATCTCCAAAATTCGCCCCCAGCCTAAGGTAGACCCGGCTTGGACAACAGCCCGAGCTTCCTTGAACGAGGAAAGGGTCATCTCTTGCTTTTCTGTGACTACAGGAGCTACGTCCTTCACTTTGATAGCTTCGAACGCTTGGCATAGAGTCTCATGGATTTCGCCATCCATCTCCACATACTTGAAGGACGACAAATGGCTCACCATTATGTCTTCCTCGCCACACACGGTTACGATGCTTCCTCCGACATCATATTTGAGCTTTTGGTGCAACGTGGAGGTCACGACACCAGCAACATGGATCCATGGCCGACCCAAGAGACAACTGTAGGCAGGCATGATGTCCATAATATAAAAGACCGCGTCGAACGTTTCCAGCCCGACCTGGATTGGCAGGGTCACCTCCCGAAAACATGGCGTTTAGTCCCATCGAACGCCTTCACAACCAGATCACTGGGTGTGCAGATCAATCCACGAGTATCCAACTTCATTAATGCCTTCTTCGGAAGAACATTAAGTGACGAACCCGTGTCCACCAACACGTGCGACATGATCGTGCCCCTACACTCTATCGAGATGTGCAGAGCGCTATTGTGATTCCTCCCTTTTGGCGTCAGCTCCAAGTCTGTGAAACCTAGCCCATTTCCAGCATTGACGTGGGCTACAACCTCTTCTAGCTGATTTAACGATATTTCTTGCGGTACATATGCAGCGTTCAACACCTTCAGCAGCGCGTTGCGGTGTGCTTCAGAACACAGCAACAAGTTCAGGATGGAAATCTTCGAGGGCGTCTGATGGAGATGGTCTACAATCTTGTAGTCACTCTTTTTAATCAACCGCATAAACTCCTCGACATATTTAACAAGCAAGTCTTTTTCTACCCCACACGGGACCTCTTCAACGACTTTACTTTTACCTTTATCGGCCGCATCAGCTCTGACCGCTTTATCCGCCACAACCTCTGGTGGTGCAAACACTCTTCCGCTGCGAGTAATACCACTGATTCCCGCAAGGTTCTCCATAATCGACCCAAACGGTTCCAGCTCCAACCTCTGTCCGTTGCAGTAGACTTCAGCCCCATAATGCCACGGAACATCATTAGTGCTCTCAAAGGGTATCTGCCCAGCTTTGGTAATAGTAATCGTGGGAGGTCTGGGCGCAGAAATAGTTATCGGCCGGCGAGGGATGGTGATGGTGGCGACCTCATCGGCTTGCTTCAGCACTACCTCTCCTGATCCACTTTCAGCCCTCCGGCTAAACTGCAGAATCCCTTTAGTCATCAGACTTTGAATTCCTTCGACCAACTGCTCACATCCATCGGAACGTGTGGCACAGTCCATACATAGCTCTCCGCAACCTGGAAAGAACCCTCTTTTCAGCAACTTAGCTTTAACGAAGCTAAGCGGCGTCTTCAGATCTCTGACGTCAGTCAACAAATCCGAACTCTCGTCCTTGATAATGGCGTTCACACCACCTCCCCTATGATTCGGCATAGGATTCTTCGTTACATTGGGCACATTATCGGAGAAGTTGATGATCTTGGCATCCACCATGTCTTGCACCTTATGCTTGAAGGCTTTGCAGTTCTCGATTGTGTGGCCTGGTTCCCCTGAATGGAACTCACAAGTGGCATTCGCGTCGTACCCTGGCAGAGGTGCCCCTGTCAAGGGAGCCATCCTCCTCTTCTGGATCAACTGTAGCTGAAGCAAAGTCTGTAACAGTTGCGCGTACAACATAGGCGGTGTCTCGAAGTGACGGTTCGCCAAAGATGCCCGATTCTGGTACTTTCTGTATCCCTGTTGATTAGGTTGCTGCTGCGAAGCTGCCGGGATATTTATACTGGCCACCTGTTGATGAGGACCTTTACCCTTCCTTCGAGCGTTGGACACAGCGCTCGCTTCTCCTTCCCGTCTTTTGCCAGCATAAGGTTTCTTTCTGCCTCCCCCAGCTGAGGATGACTCACCTTGAATTTTCCCGATCTTAATCCCGTTCTCGACGTGCTCACCCATGATAATGAGATCCGAGAAGGTGCCAGACATACCGCTGACTAACTTTTCATAGTAAACCCCTGGGAGGGTGGCTACAAACATCTGCACGAGCTCACGTTCAATCATCAGCGGCTGAACCATGGCTGCCAACTCACGCCACCGCTGGGCGTATTCCTTAAACCCTTCATTATTCCTCTGCGACAGATTCTGCAGCTAAACTCGGTTCGGGGCCAAGTTGCTATTGTATTGGTAGTGGTGCACAAATGCTTCAGCAAGATCCTTCCATGTGCGCACATTAGTGGGCTCCAGACTCATGTACCATTCGAGGGATGGCCCGGAAAGACTGTCTTGGAAGAAGTGCATCAGCAACTTCTCGTCTTCGGAATGAGCAGACATCTTCCTGTAGTACGATCTCAGGTGGACACGAGGGCAAGTGGTGCCCTTATACTTTTCAAAGTTAGGTACCTTGAACTTGGGAGGCACCTTGAAATCAGCAATTAATCCCAGCTTGGACATATCAACGCCCAAAGTATTCTGATTCTCGATATCTCTCATTTTATCTTCCAGTGCCTTGAATCTAAGTCGTGCTTCAGCATTCAGCTCCCCTTCAGCACCTCTCTGAGAGAACACATCGTCCTGACGATCCTCTAGCCATGGCGGAGGCACAAACAGATTCCCGACGCCTGCATTGCCGTTGCCCGGCCCGACATTGACATTAGCTCCCAGACTTCCATTACCGACGCCCATCGTATTGAGTCCGATGTTGGCCATCGCATTGCCATTAGCACTGCCGTTTCCCCCGGTCACGGGAACACCATTCTGCGGAGTTTCAACTGGTGTAGGAGTAGGCACAATCCCACCATGAAGTACGCCATTGCTATCAACCCTGGAAATCAAAGGCTGAACCAAAGTTCTGAGCTGATCCTGGCCATTGGCGACCTCTTGCATGAGCTCTATGAAGCGATCCATCCTTTCGCGGAGTTCCTGAACATCAGTTTGCACTTGCTCCATGATTCTGGTCTGATTAGCTCTAGTCGGATAGTGGTGAATAGGTCTCTGATCAATCCTGGAACCACTTGAAACAACCTGGAACAACCTGAAGAACCCTGCAACAACCTGTAAAACACAAAAGGGTTAGGAAAAACAACAAAGTGCTCGTCATGCAAATGCTTCATGCAAATGCATGCGTGTGTCTGTGCGTTAGGGAGATCTCCCCCAATCCTAGTGCCTGAGTGCCAGTGCTGATAATAAGAAGAAGTCTGAGTCCAATCATGGAAATAACAATCTCATATATAAAGAAAGCCTATCAAGGCAGTACACAACATCAGTGAGTACAAGATGAATCAACAACGTGACCTCAGCCAATAAGCCTGGTGATGGTCAGCATACAACAATGATCAAAACAAAAAGGAATACAAGTAGTCAAGTACGGCCACGGGCGCAATACTCTTCTAACAACTCCTTCGTTTCTGGATGATCTGGAAGAGTGAGTAACCCCTCGACGAGTAACTCCCTTTGCACAATGGTATACTGAAGACCTTCGACCGAACCTTCCCATGCTCCTTCGCCGAAGCAATCTTCTAACTTCCGTTTCTTGGACTCAAACGTCAGTTTGCGCTCCCTCAGGTTAGCAAGAGCTTTGTTGAGCTGGCCTTCGGCGGCGTATCTGCGAGCAGTTTCTTCATCAAACCTCTTCTCACTGTCCTTCACCTGGGCTTCCAGCTTGGAGATCTGTAGCATCAGCTTATCCTCCTGCTCTTTCCTGGTGGCTAGGGAAGCCTTCCAGTGCTGGTTGAACTTGGATATCCTCCAATACGCTTTGTCCAAGTGCTGCTTCTTCGTAGCCAGTACGTCGTTGACAGCTTTGAAGTCCTGACCCATGCGCTCACGCTCGGCTATCTGCTTAGTCAGGTATGTCCCCATCCGGTTCACCAGCTCTGTTTGCCTTTTGAAGGAATGAACGACTTCATTCCTCTTGCTTTGGAGCTGAGCCAATTCTTTCTCCAGTTCCTCGTTTGCCCGCTTCAATTCATCTCGCTCAGCCAACACCTGATTATGCTGCTGAATGGGCACAGTAGTAGACTCTTCAATCATTGGAGGGCTTTCTGGCTTGGCATGAGGAAACGGCATCCCTATAGCATCTGCTCTGGCTCTGATCCACATCACATACGGAGGGTAGGCTTGATTGTTGCTTCTTCCTAGTAATGGCTTTCCTCGCTTACTGATACCATTCCATGCGCGCTGAAGCTTGGATAGCAGATCCCCCTCTAGAAGACCAGTGAGGTACAGAGTTTCCTGTACCTCTTCATCCTTCGACGGAGCTCTCAAAGCATACGCGAACTGTCGGACCAACAACGACGGATTGTAGTTTATACAGCCCTTCCTGCCTATCAAAGGCACGTTTCGAAACCCGCTGCAGCTGAAGATCACCTCAGTACCCAACCTATCTCTGTCAAACCAGTCAATATCCTCTGCAGATAAGCTCATCAGACGCTCGGACCACTCAACCGTGGTTGCAGATGAGACAAAAGGACCCCTCTTGGGCAAATGACTATCAAGCCATTTATAAAGCAAGGGTACACAGCATGAGACATTCTTGCCCCTCCTGTTCTCGTTTTTGTAGTGGATAGAATGGTAGACATCTCCTATCAAGGTAGGGACTGGATTCCCTGATGCGAAGATGTGAAATGCATCAAAGTCTACAAAATCGGGCATATTAGGGAACTGAATGATGCCATATATGCACAGAGCGAGGATGGCATTGAACGCGACCCAACATCCGTCCTTGGCGCACTGCTGAGCCTTACCCAATAGAAACTGCAACGAGAACCCGGAAACCTTGTTCCAACTAGTCAACACCAACTCGGAGGCATCCAGATGAAGTGAAGGAGCTAAACCAGCCAGATCAGGCTCAACATCCATATGAACAAAAGACATCTGCCTCTTGATAGGCACACCTAGCAAATCAGCATACTCTTCCAGCATGGGTGCGAGAACAAAATCCTGGAAAGTGAAACACCTCAACAGAGGGTCGTAGAACTGCAGCAGAGCGTGCAACCCATTCAACTCGACCGCAGAAGGTTTATGAACCAAACTGAGCAACCTTCCATAAGATTTTCTGAACTCATCCCTCACAGAATCATCTGCTAAAGCTATCAAACCAGTCATCTTAACCACATCAGGGGCAGGGAACTTGTAAGCCACGGTCTTCCTCAGAGAACCCATAATAATACAATAGGAGGCAAGAAATCCTGGATCGGGGAAAACGGTACCTGTAACACAGACACACGTTAATGAAATGCAAATGTATGCAAAATAATGTAAAATGCAAGCATGCAGCAGGAGATCAAGGCAACTGTGCTGTGGAGATTCTGCATCAACAAAACCATAATGCTGCTCTATCAAGAACAACCACTGATAAGAAAATAAGAGAACCCCGGTGTCGGACCACAAATCTGCTCTGTCAAGAACAACCATCTGATAGGGCCATATACACAAGATCATAATTCTGCTCTGTCAAGAACAATCATCTGATAATAAAGACCTCTGATATAGGACCAAGAAATCTGCTCTATCAAGAACAGACATCCGATAATAAAACTCTGTTCTATCAAGAACAAACATACATCTGCTGATGAGATCTTCAGACCCCAATCATAACTCTGCTCTGTCAAGTACAAACATACATCTGCTGATGAGATCTTCAGACCCCGATCATAAATCTGCTCTATCAAGAACAAACATACATCTGCTGATGAGATCTTCAGACCCCAATCATAAATCTGCTCTGTCAAGAACAAACAGCTGATGAAGAAACTCTGCTCTATCAAGAACAAACATCTGACAATAACACTCTGTTCTATCAAGAACAGACACCTGATAATGAGATCCTCTGATCAAAACCTGCTCTATCAAGAACAAGTACACATCTGATGATAAGATCCTCTGATCAAAACCTGCTCTATCAAGAACAAATATATCTGCAGATGAGAAACTCTGGTACCGACAAAACTGATTCACTGTCAAGAAAACCAGGTGGTCTGAAGGTCAAAGTTTCTTGCAATAAACCCAACCCTGCTCACAGGTATGGACCTAAACTGACTCAAGTTCGGCATCCTATGCGTTCATCAGCATCACAGACATTCAAGAGGGGTGATACGATACCCAGAAGGTGTGGCATCACCAGCTCATGAAGCGGCCTCACTCGGCTAAATCACAAATGATCGGTCCCCAAAGTCGACAATCCACCAAACCAGCAACCGTCTCAACCCAAAGGGTTGAAAGAGAAGCCAACCGGGAGAACCTCGTCTGAGCGTGGATTTCATGAGACACTAGTGCCTGCAAAGCAAGCACGCGCCCACTAATTTCCACAACTAATGCTATGTTCACTCAAGCCTGGGTCTGGCTTCTCACTCATCAGAATGCCCCTGCCACAACAGCACATATAATCATATCATACTGAAAATAAAATGTGGGAAATAAAAATGCGATAAATAAACACAACCCAACAAGTAATCATACAAGCGCTAGGATTGACTCTCGCAGGGGAACCGGAGAACCAGAGATTCTGGGTTCGGTCCCCAGCAGAGTCACCAGCTGTCGCTTACGCGAAAATAAGGTGCCGGCACAACAGAAGAGTCGCCACCTTTCGTTATTTATCCCTCAGAGCGGGAAAGGAAACAATCGGAAAAACCTGACGAAAAAGGTATAAGACAAGGTCATCGCAACCATTGTCTGGGTCGGGAGTCGGTTACGCAAGGGGAAGGTATTAGCACCCCTCACATCCGTCGTACTCGACGGGATCCACACTTGTTGTGTTTACTGGACGGGTTGGTTTTATCTATCTACCTATCAAGGCTGGCTTAAAACAGAAAAGAAAATGACTCGGCAAAGCGTCGCGCTTTATGCCTACGTATTCTCATCAGAGAACGAGAAATCAGAGTAAACGTAGTTCGACCTACGACGGGTTATGGGGAAGGTAGCTCGCCAATACGTCAGTATTGTGCCTACGTACTCTCAACAGGTATGAGAGATCAGAGCTTACGTAGTTCGGGACACTACGCATTAATTTCTGTCTTTTACGGAAGAAGTGTTTTTTTATGGTGTTTGCAATTTCAACCGCACTAGAGACTATGACCTGAGAGTGAATGCGTCGCATGTCACCTAAAGGGTACCATACTAAACATCCAGATTATGGAAAAGAGACTCTCCCACGATCCTTTCTCAGATAGCTTAAGGCTCGTAACGTACGAAAGAAATCATTCATGATTACTGTATCTTAAACTGTTTTGAGATGAGAAGAGAGCAGGCTCAACTAGGAGGGAGACTATCAAGTCCTACTGTTGTCATGCCAAGGATTCATCCTATGGTTGAAATTTGAACAGGGAACTCCTAGAAGTTGTCATGCATAGGTTTCAACCTAAAGTTCTATCATCACTTCCTTATCAAAGGAAATGAGAGCCCTAAGGGATCATGTCAATGATACACAGAAACAGATAAAACATCAGCTTAAACAGTAAACAGTAATACAGTAAAATGCATGCAATGCAAGTGAGGGAGGAAATGTGTGTGGGGCATCAGCCTCCACAAGCTCATCTCAACCTCAAGCCAGAATGAATAACAGTAATCATACTGAAATAAAACATGCTATCAAGCAAAATACAGTAAACTGCAGTCATACAGAAGAAATAAAGTCATGCTATCAAGCAAAACAAACCACATGGGCAAGGGAGCTGGGCTCTACCGAATACCCGCAAGCAAAGCCATACAGTAACAGTACAAGCAGAGGGAGCAACTCAACCTCTAGTGCAATCATGCTCCTAGATTCTACCTATTCTAGATATGAACTTATTCTAATGCATCAAGCAAGTCAAACAAGGCACATCAATACAGAAAAGAAAACAGAAAAAGAAAGCAGATCAACAACTCTCTCAACTCCAAGCTTCAGCTCTTCCAACAGCAACTCAGTCTTCAGACTTCAATCACTCTTAACAAATATCAATTTTCTTTTCCAGGTTTCAACCCTTCACCATAAGTTTCAACTTATCTTCCTCTCCAGAGCTTCAGCTCCTTAGTCAGTTCCACCTTCAGGCTTCACTCTTAACCACAAGTATCAACTTGATATCCTTCAATCTTTAAGCATCAAAGCAAGTATCAACTTCCTTGGTTCTTCAAGCTTCAAAGCAAGTATCAACTTCCTTGGTTCTTCAAGCTTCAGCTCTTCAGTCAATCTCAATTGAATCTCCTTCCTAAGTATCAACTCAGTCTTCAAGATCTCAAGCTCTCTTTGCTTTACCAGTCTCAACTTGGTCTTCTCTTCCTGCAAGCTTCAGCTCCTCATAATAATCTTCAATCACTTAGAAGTGTCAACTTCATCCTTCAATTTTTAAGCATCAGCTCTTCATGCAGTCTTTATTGGATCTTCATTGGGTCTTCAAGTATCAACTTGCTCTTGTTGCTCTTCAAGCTTCAGCTGGAATGGAAATGCTCAAGGAAACATCCTCTTCCATACTCTTCAATGAAGTCTTCATCTTAAAACTCAAGCTCAACATCTCTCAAGATATTCAAATCAGAGGAAATCACTTAACTGGATAAGCTAGGGTGTTAAACTGCTTATTGATCACCCAAGGTGACCTATAAGGGTTCAACATCAAAGGAGTGGTTCCCTCAAAAGTTCTACTTCCTAGGTACCATCACTTATCCTTCCAAAGGAGGGAGGTGAATACCATGGAAGGACTTTGAATCATAGGGAGGAATGGAGGTGAAAGATACCATCCATGTTTAAGAAAGAACTTAACTAGGTCTAAACTCTTCCTAATTCCTAACCCTAAACAACAACAAAACAAACAAGATTCTCAAGCTCTCAAGCTCCTCAATCAATCTCCAAGTCTTCTACTATACTCCTCAATGCTCCTCAAAGCAAGACCAAGCTCTCCAAGCCCACAAAGCAAAGCAAACTAAAATACAAGCCCACAAGGGCAACACAACCAACCATCAACTACAAAAAATCACTTAAAAATAGTATACTATTGCATTAAAATCTAATATAATTTCTAGGGGATCCTATATACCTACCCTTAATACTCTTATATGTCCCAATGTCTATCTTGGCCTAGAAACCCAAAATTCTAGTGTTATTGTGGACCTATGTTAAGGATTGACCTAATTCTACACAACCTAGAATCATCTAAGCAAAACTAATCAAAAATTAATCACAAATTTATGGAATAAATCCAGAGGGGAGTTAAAGTCCTAATCTAACTATCCTAAAAATAATGGCCTAAAAATTCAAAGGGAACTAGCTAAACAAAATTCTACAAATCTATGCATCAACATAAAAGAATTAAAATGCTATTAAAAGAGAAAATACACAAAAAATATTAAAAATGCATGAAATGCAAATATTATGGTTTTATAATTTTCTAGACATAAACATGAAATGGGAGAAAAAATCCCCATGCAAAAATCATTATTTTTCTATTTATTATGATTTTTCAAAGGTTAATGAAAAATGGGGAAAAAGAAATTAAAATGAGAAATGCTTGGTGCAGATAGCAATGCCAGACAGTACAAATCATGAATGGGCTCAAAATGGGGGTGCAAACAACAATACGCGCTAGGCCCAATTTCCATCAGAAAATCAATTAAAATCATAAAGAAAAAAGAAAAAGAAACGGTGCAGAAAGTAACCAAATCCAGTTCAAAATCCAAGTGGGCCATGAATGGGGGTGGGAATATCAATCCAGCCCAAAACTCAGGTTTAATGAAACGCCGTGTTTCATTGCTCAGCATTTCCCTCTTCAAACGAGATTGAATCTCAGCCACGCGATCTAAGTCCCAGTCAATGAGTCCAACATGAACCAATGGCTATGGCACTGTCTTCTTCCTCCAGCTAGGGTTCAAACTGAAGAATCCATGGAAGCAGAGCTTCAAGCTCCATCTTCACCAAACTCGTATCACCTCAACTTGCCATGAAAAATTAAGATTCAAAACCCTAATCCATCCAGAATTTCATGCTGATCACAGCCATGGTCTTGAAATCAATTGAATCATCATAAATCTTCAAACCCGATCCAAGATCAAAGATAAGCTCAGACATCACCTTCAACAATTCTTGCAATTAATTACCTCATAATGATCACCACCTCACACTGATTAAATCTTGATATCAAATTCATGCTATAGCTCACTATAACTCGAGTTCTTGGTCCAAACAAAAATGGCGTCATCAACTGAAACCTCACCAATTGCTCTCAAACTCTTTAGAATCCATCACCTAATTGTCTTTAACCATTCTAACCTAACAATTCTTGCTAATTATGCCTAAATCATGGTGTAGAAGAAAAGTTACTAACCTGTTGAATCTTGATTAACAGATGGGGTAAACCTTCACTTCAAGCTCTCAAATTCTTCAGAATCAATCCTTGAATGATGATAGAGCTTCTGTTTGCAAAAGATTGGACCAAGAAAGCTTGAATCTCCAAACCCGATGGTGACTTGCAACCTTCAAAATCCAAGTTCTATCTCTTCAATTCTCCATGGTTTTGCCTCCAATTTGGTCTGCACAGCTTCAATGTGATCAAGGGAATGTGTTTGGATTGAAAGAATGAATGGAATTGAATCAGAATGTGGAATTTGATTTCAACTTGCAATGGAAGCAAGTGAAATGGCTATCTCTTTCTTCTCTCAAATCTCTCACCAACCTTGCATCTGAGCAAGTTCTAAATCATATATAGAATGGTTTAGACTCATCTAGAACCATCTGGAACCATCCAATGAGAAATTGGAATTCTCATGTCATGAGTTTATGGATTCATCTCATCTCATGCCTCACCTCATGCCAAGCCTCTTGCAGCCCTTGTAACTGACTTGAAAATCTCCCTAAATGAGATATAGGATGTGTTAAGATACTTAGCAAGCTTGTACATTGCTTTTCCTTGAGTTTTGCATTTGTGCCTTATTATACAAGCAAGCATTTTCCAAAGCAACCTCATGATCTAGGCCTCAATTTAAAAAAGTGGCTGAACCATTGTTTTTAGAATGTCTTTTAGAGTCAAAATGACCTATTATATGCCATGGTTTGGATGTGTAACTTGGAATTTCCAATTTCCAACTTCAACTTATTTAACTTATGCCTCCATTTTAGGTCATTTTTATCACTTTTTGCTACAAGCTTTTTCAACATCTCATGACCTCCCTACTAGCCTTAAAACATCATTTTAAGAAAGTTTGATGTTGAATATTTTTCCATTTGAAGCTTGGAAATAGGAGTTATGGCCTTATGCTTGAAATGACCTGTAATCTCCAAATGACCAAAATGCCCTTGACTTGTCAAAGCCATAACTTGAGTTCTACAAATCCTATCAAGGACTTCTAGTACTATCTAGAAATCTAAGAAGATGAGGAACAACATTCATGTTGACCAAAAGTTCATAGGAATCATCCTTCTTGGGCAAACGTTGGATGCAAGTTGGGTGACTTTCAAGGCCCCAGATTCACATACCTCAGATGACCTGTAACTTGTCAAAGTCATAACTTGAGCTCTACAAATACTATCAAGGACTTCTAGTACTCAAATTAAAGCTAAGAACAAGATCTACAACATTCATGTTGTAGGCAAGATGAGATGACAATCACATCTTGAGATAAACTGCCTTGAAGATAGGGATCAAACTAGGGGATTTTACACTGTCAAGCCTTAGAAACCCTAGCTTAAACCTTCTCAAACTCCTCAATCATGATGAGTTGGTCTAGGAATCATCCTTATAGCATCTCAATGCATCAATACATGATCACATGGCTCTTGGATTAGGTCCCAACCCTCTCCAAATCATCAGTTGACCTAGGGTTGACCCAGTCAAACCCTAATTATACCACTCATGGCTGAGTCTTCTTATTCTTGTACAATGACCTCTCTAGGCCTCATGATGGCTTTCAAGCATCTCATAAGCTCTCTCAAAGCTTCAAGCCCATCCTCACAGCCTCAGAATCATCTGAGGAGCTCCCACAACTCTCAAGTTATGAGGCACACAACCTTGGTTTCAACCAATCTCTCTGAGGATCTCTTAACGTTTCTGGCAAAGATATCAACCTTTGAACACTTGAATAACCTTCTTGGCTAGCTTCAAAGTCTTAACTGGTAATCATACCTCTTGATCTACTGCACACATATCAATGAGATGCATATGATAATGCTAGTGAACACAAGCTAGGTGAATAAATGTTGGTCAAATTTTGGGGTGCAACACTTGGTACCTTTAATTTGTGTATTATTATGCAGGAATTAGGCATGAAAGAGTAGGAAATTAAGACACAAGAAAGATCGCAAAGAAACCAAGAAACCAAGAAAACAACAGCAAGTTCGCTAGGCGAACTGCTAGCGAAGCTCCCTCCAAAACTTCACAAAGTTTGCTAGGCGAACTATGTAGCGAAGGCCAGAAATCTTGACATTGTTCACGACAGAATGGAAAGGGCCCTAAACCCGCTAGGCGAGGGAGGCAGCGAAGTACTCGCTAGGTGAAGAAGCAGCGAGTACTCCCAGACTTTTGGCAGAGGAAAAAGGAGCATAAACTCGCTAGGCAAGGGATGTAGTCAGGAGCTCGTTAGGCGAAGCACCAGCGAGTAGGTAGCGAACACCTCCAGAATTTGGGCAGAGGGGAAATGACTATAAATTCTCTAGGCGAGGTTCTCAGCGAAGGCTTCACCTAGCGAACATGTGCAAACTGTTCTATGGAGAGTCCTCAGGACACAAGCACTTCTGGTGGCACATTTTGGGGTTCGCTAGGCGAACCATTTTACTCGCCTAGCGAGCATGACAGCTCAACAAGACTTCTACAAGTAGCATGGGCTACTTTTTGTAAAAATATCTTTTTTTCTTGTTTTTGCATTAAAGGTTATTTTTCTGACCTAAAAAACCCATTCCTTCATTTCTCATCATCTCTTGACAATAATTTCCCAAAAGAAGGTGGATTCCCATCCAATCTCGATTATTCAACTCGGATGTTGATCAACCTTCTCCCGAAATTTGTTATTCAAACTATCATGGAAATGAGTAGCTAAATCCCTCTCTTGTCCAGGTTAGAAGTAGTTAGTTCACATTTTATGTATTCTTTTAATCTCTTGTATGTGAACAAGTTGTTAATCAATATAGATGAAGTTATTTGCTACTTTTTGTACATTATGGTTTGGTTTGTATTAGAGATAAATTTTTCAAGTATTGACCTAATATCTTCATCTATCAACTATACGAATGCTATAGATAGGTTTGAAAGTTAATATCCGCTTTGTATCGTTCTTAATCCTTATTGTTTTGATTCGTTATTTAGAGAGATCATTTAAAGGTCGAAACAATAACATTCACGAAAATGATTTAGAGATGAACGTTTTTGCGAGGATACGCGATTATGTTGGTTAGAACCTTGTTCACATATTTGATTGGTTGGATACATTTAGAATGGACTAGCGAACCCTAATCTTGACATGCTTTTATCAACCTTAAATACCGACTTTTATTCCGCTTTATTTATTTCAAACTTTTGTTACAAACATTGAAACAACTTAAAAAAAAAACCCTTACTCTTAAGTCACTAAACGATTGAACGACAAGCATCTCTGTTCTCTTCAATCCCTATGGATACAATAAAACACTACCGCAATTACTTTCTAACAAAATGGCGCTGTTGTCGGGGAACTGAAGTCTGTGGTTGAAATTCGGCTGAAAGCGGGGGCGCGAGTTAATTGCCCCCTTGCTTTCCTATGTCTCATCATGGCCTTGTGTGTTCAGTCGAGGGTGAAGTTACCCTCCCACAGGAAAGTGACAATTCCATCTGCGATCGATGATCGTTATATGGACAAGTACTGTAGGCCGAAGAACTTTTGTGCAAGTGCAGCTGTTGGTGATACCGAGACTACTGATTGTCCTGGTGGTGCTTTTCTCAGGGATTCGATCCATTTCAGCAGGTTTTCTGCAATTATAATTGGGATTGGATGACGGTTACTCAGTGCGCCATGATTGACATTCATGATTCCATGCAGGTACTCTAGTTGCAGTGCCGCGACCCTTCTGTGGAGAGAAGTAAGATGACACGTGAGCAGTTTCTGCAAAACGCGAGCTGGCCTGCGGACAGGCTTATTTTCCGAGAGGGGGCGGGTGTTTCTGGTGCTTCTGGTTCTGGTGGCGCTGATGTGGCTGATGATGCTGATGATGATGAGGATGACTCTAGTTCTGAATCTTGTAGTGTAGAGGGGACTGAGTCCGATGATGAGGACTAGTTATTTTGACTGTATGGTTTATTATTTTGTATTCTCAGACATTTTGTTATTTTGGTTATGTACTATTTTGGGATGTTTTTCCCCACACACATTTTATTTGAAGTAATGTTTAAATTATTTTGTTTGGTTTAAGTTTCTTTTTTTAAATATTTTTCTGGTTGTTAAGTTGTTAAACCTTCTAGATTGGTTGCTCTCCAAAAAGAAGTATCCAATGAAGGTGTTTCCGAGCTTGGATGGCAATGATAAAAATAAACAAGCAAATAATACTAAGGTACATGGTTACCTTCGGTTAGAATTTTAAAATGCATTAAGAACTTTACTCTTGTCTTAATTGAATATTGTTCTTTTTGCAACATTGTTGAATGAATGATTCACCTAGGACTTAGAACCACAAATTGTGAGGAAACCTCCATTGTACACTAAATGCTGGATTCTAATAAACTGTGTTGATTCATTTGATTCATGTTTTGTATTTTATTATTGTGAATTTGTGGAAGCAATTAGAAATGATCAAGGCGCTTGTTTTCTTTCGAGCACAACCAGTTCCAAATACAACTTACCCGTGAGCAGAGAGTATTTGTGAACCCCCTTGAGCTTAAACAGTTGAATCTCAGCTTGAAATAATGCTAGATTTCAAAATCTTTTTTCTTGAAACCCTGAAATTTTATGTTAATTGTTCTTTTCGCCGTAAAAGTCAAGAGCATTCACTTCAGGGTTGAGTAAAAGATAAGTTGGGGAGAACAAAAATGAAATTCAGTAGGTTGCCACAACATTTGAAAAACCGAGATAGCATTGAAAAAAAATATTTAATGAGAAAATTTTGTTTTATGAATATGATGTGTAAAAGAAAAAAAAAGAGAGAAAGAGAATGCTTGCTTGGAAGAAAAATAGTGATAGACAAAAATGAGTTGTGAAGGTTTCAAATGAGAAACAAGTGGAATGAAATTGGGGTGTGTAAATAACTTGTACAGTGAATGTCTCTTTTGCATCAGCAATTTTGTTTCAATGACCTTAGATATGTTCCTTGTTTGTAAACTTGACCAAGCTACAACCGAAAAAGACCTTAGTGATCTCCTTGCTTCCGCATTTTCATTTATAATTGTTAGATATTTTATGAATTGAATCGATTTTGGCATTGTTTGTTGGAGAGTGAAATTGTCTCTGCGGTTGCAAACGCGTACTTTCTTCAATCCTTAGTCGAAGAGGAAAGATAGGGTGATTCATTCAGGATAACATTGTTGTGAATTGATATATGTTTTGCATTGCTTTAAAACTTTAGTTCTTGTGTATTGTGTTATTCTAACCATTGGAAACTTGTGTCTGGTTGATTCTCTTGTGTTTGAGCCATTTAATCCAATTTCGGAGAAATCTTTTTCTTTAAGCAAATCTTCTTGTTCATCAAGAGGCATACTTTGCTTGAGGGCAAGCAAAAATCTAGTTGGGGAGAGTTATTAGATGCCCAATTTTGCTTATTTGAGCTATCGAATGTGGGCATCTTTCACTCCTTTTTGTCGAGAAAGTTTTAAAAATCACTCTTGCTTTGGTTGGTTTGTAATATTATGAGAAAGGATCTTGGTACCTTTAATTTGTGTGTTATTGTGCAGGAATTAGGCTTGAAAGAGTAGGAAATTAAGACACAAGAAAGATGGCAAAGAAACCAAGAAACCAAGCAAACAACAGCAAATTCGCTAGGCGAACTGCCAGCGAAGCTCCCTCCAAAACTTCACAAAGTTCGCTAGGAGAACTATGTAGCGAAGGCCAGAAATCTTGACACTGTTCACGACAGAATGGAAAGAGCCATAAACTCGCTAGGCGAGGGAGGCATCGAAGTACTCGCTAGGCGAAGAAGCAGCGAGATGTCAGCGAGCACTCCCAGACTTTGGGCAGAGGTAAAAGGAGCATAAACTCTCTAGGCAAGGAATGTAGTGAAGAGCTCGCTAGGCAAAGCACCAACGAGAGGTAGCAAACACCTCCAAAATTTGGAGAGAGGCGAAGGGACTATAAATTCTCTAGGCGAGATTCTCAGCGAAGGATTCGCCTAGTGAAGGATTACTCGCCTAGCGAACATGTGCAAACTGTTTTATGGAGAGTCCTCAGGACATAGGCACTTCTAGTGGCACATTTTGGGGTTCGCTAGGCGAACCATTTTACTCGCCTAGCGAGCATGACAGCTCAGCAAGACTTCTATAAGTAGCATGGGCTACTTTTTGTAAAAATATCTTTTTCTTGTTTTTGCGTTAAAGGTGATTTTTCTGACCTAAAAAACCCATTCCTTCATTTCTCATCATCTCTTGACAATAATTTCCAAAAAGAAGGTGGATTTCCATCCAATCTCGATTATTCGACTCGAATGTTGATCAACCTTCTCCTGAAACTTGTTGTTCAAGCTATCATGGAAATGAGTAGCTAAATCCCTCTCTTGTCAAGGTTAGAAGTAGGTAGTTCAGATTTTATGTATTCTTCTTAATCTCTTGTATGTGAACAAGTTGTTCATCAATATAGATGAAGGTATTTTCTACTTTTTGTACATTTATGGTTTGGTTTATATTAGAGATAAACTTTCCAAGTCTTGACCTAATATCTTCATCTATAAACTATACAAATGCTAGAGATAGGTTTGAAAGTTGATATTTGCTTTGTATCGTTCTTAATGCTTATTGTTTTGATCCGTTATTTAGAGAGATCATTTAACGGTCAAAAAAATAACATTCACGAAAATGATTTAGAGATGAATATTTTTGTGAGGATACGCGATTATGTTGGTTAGAACCTCGTTCACATATTTGATTGGTTGGATACGTTTATAATAGACTAGTGAACCCTAATCTTGACATGCTTTTATCAACCTTAAAGACCGACTTTTATTCCGCTTTATTTATTGCAAACTTTTGTTACAAACATTGAAACCACTTAAAAAAACCCTTACTCTAAAGTCACTAAACCATTGAACGACAAGCATCTCTATTCTCTTTAATCCATGTGGATACGATAAAACACTACCATAATTACTTTTTCACAATAGTATGAGAATCTCAACATGAAGAACAATGAGAATGTACCAGATTAAATTGCCAAAGTGATTCTGATCACAAATAAGATGGAATCTTATGCAGAGACTCTTTTGGAACAAGTAATCATTGAGAAAGTATTGAGATCTCTTACTCTTCATTTTGATTACATTGTTGTAGATATTGAACATTCTAAGGATTTGAGCACCATGAGAATTGAAGTGCTGCAAAGCAGTCTAGAGGCACAAGAGTTGCGTCTGACTGAGAGAACTTCTTAAAGAGAGGATAAACAAGCTATAAAGGCGTCTTCTGGTAATAAGAATCAAAATTATTCTTGGTCAGAGACCAAGAAGAGACACGGTGGTTATCAAAAGTCAGAAGCCTCAAACATTGATGAGAAGAAACATCAGAAGGGAAATGAGAAGTATGACAAGAGAAAGGTTCAATGCCAATGTTATAAGAAGTTGGGTCACTTTGTTGTTGCCTGTTGGTCAAACAAAAAAAGAAATCAGAATAGGCAAAGATAGCTAGAGGATAATCTGATGATGAACCTATGTTATTGATGGCTTCTGAGTTTGATGGTGGATATTTTATAGAATGGTGGTATATGGACACTGGCTGCTCAATTGGCTTATGATTAGTATCTGAATGCTTAAGGAATGGGAAATGGCTTATTAATTTTGACAATGGCTTTAGGAATAGGAAAAATACTGGAAACAAATAATGGCTTATTAATTTTGACTATGGCTTAAGGAATAGGAAAAATACTAGAAACAAATAATGGCTTATTAATTTTGACTATGGAAAGAGGAAAATATCAAATGTGCTAATGATTAGTATCTGAATGCTTCAGGAATGGGAAATGTCAAGGTCAAAGGGAAGAATGGAAAAACTGTTCTGATCAAGGATGTTTGGTAGGTTCTCGGCATGAAGAGAAATCTGATGAGTGTAGGTTAGCTAATCGAGAAAGTTTTCTCATTTACTATGAAGGTGTCGCGGCGTAAACAATACCCGAACACATCGCACGCTTGAATGTACAACGGAGTCACCACCGAACTTTATTTATTTCGAAAAGAAAGGGAAAATATCAATAAAATCAAAAGAAAAGAGAATGGGTAAGGGAGTCGGTTATGCGAGGGGAAGGTATTAGCATCCCTTGTATCCGTTGCACTCAACGGGAACCGTTTTGATTGTTTTTTGCGCAGGTGTGTGTGATTATCTAAAGGTTACTTGGTATTGATTTTAATAATGGAGAAAAATAAGTTTTTAATTAATGTGCTCACCAAAGATTCGAACCCTCGTGCATACGTATTTTCATAGTGCAATGAGAAAATCAAAGCTTCGTAGTTCATGGATAGAAAATATATATTTGTTAGTTGTTTTAGGATACATTTATAACCGATCCTAGAAGTATGTAGATGTTAGCTGATTTGATCATGTTCGGATGCTCCATGTTTTTAGTCTGACTGCTAAGGAACAAATTATAATAATTCTTTTATGGAAAGAAAGAAAATTGTTTTCAAAAATGTTTATGTGATAATAAGAAAAAGAAAGAGTTGTTTGAACTAACTACAAAGGAAAGAGTTATTTGAAAAGTGGGAAAGTGTTTTTTGTATGTTGTAAGTATTGTATGGACCAAGGTTGTGTTGTTTGAAACCCATAGAGATGTGTATCTTGACCAAAAGGTATATAAACTAATAATGAGGTTTTTTAATTGATAAACGGTGATTAACCATGCATGAGAGATATGTTAACCAATAAATGATGATTAACCCATGAATGAAAGTGTGGTATTTTAACCGATAAGCGGTGATTAACCAATACAGAAGTTGTAGGGTTTTTCCTAGATCCATGGATCAAGATCTACAAGGAAGAGATGTTTGCCTAAGCATGAGGCTTACATGGAAATGCATAAAAATTGTCCACTACTACAAATAATACTTTTTACGATAAAGGTTTCATCTCGAACATGCCAAAAACCAAACTTATAGGTCTTGAGAGCGACATGTTTGATTTAAAAAAAGTAACTTTTTTGCTCGATTTTATATAATATAGCAATAAGTGAGCACCAAATATTCTGGAAGAAAAATTAAACCTAATACCTCAGTGTTTTTAAAAAACCGAGGTAACATAGTTATTAGGAAACACGTTTCGAATCCCAGTAACTGCATTTAAGGTTTTTCAGTGATTCCTCACTTGGAGCCTTCCAATCTTCCATTTTTCTTAATTAATTTTTTCATTTTTTTCTTATTAATTAGTAATTCTAATTAGTAAATCTCAAATTTTTTTGTTATCAATAAAAACGAATAGGCAGTAATATGAAAGGAAATATTTCATTAATTAAAAACGGGACAACAAATAACTATTCCACATATTCAAATTTTTGACTTCACTCGACTTCAATAGTATCACTATTAACTATCTCTAAATTAGAGAGAATTTCATAAATAACTCATCCATATCGTATGAAGAAAGTCATTTCATCCCTAGAGATGAGTATCATTTCCTTTAAGAAGTTAAAAATAGTAAGAGAAAGATTAACTTTATTGTTCTTGATAAGGAATAACAATAGATGCTTGTCATTCTAAGTAAGCGCTTCCAGTTCTTTATCTCTTGGACAGAGATTTAACACTAGATGTTGATACAAAACTTTTCCAATTGGTCATATATTAGCAGGACTTCTAAGATTATCATTGGTTGCATAAATTAGGCGAAAGCAATCTTTATAGACATTGTTAAATCTATAATGTTCAACACAAACACCTTCTCTTAATAGTTTATTGTTTGAGCAATAAGTGACTGAGTAATTGTGACAGGAAAGTCATTGACATAAGACTGGATTGACTTAACATCATCACCAGATGGCCCAACAGAGACATTTAACTAGAACTATTTAACAAGATTAACGTAGGTGGATCCATTAAGAATGTCAAAGTAAGCGTTCAACTTTTGTTTGAAAATAGTTTTCCTTAGATCAAAATCTTTGTATTTCAAATCATCGAAATCAACTAACTTTTCATTGATTACGAACAAAATATTTTCATCTAAGGTTGTTGAAGACATTTTTGAAGAAAAGAAAAGACTTTGAAACTAAGTTTGAAGACACAAAGAGTTGGAAATGAGACGTTGAAATAAGGAACAATGTTTAAATAAAGTGGAGAATAAGAAGTGAAACAATTAGAGAAGCTCAAACGCCTTAAAAATCCAAAAGACATGTTACATTTTTGAATATGGATTATCATTACTATTCTAGTGGATATGATTCCAATGTGTGTCATGATTTTTTTTAGAAATAAAAATGACATATTACTTCGGTTTTTCAAAAACTTCGAGGAGAAAAACAATTCATGAAACTATTTTTATTTATTATAATTTTTTTGTAAACTAAATGATATATCATGTCAGTTTCCTTAATAACAAAGGGATAAGATACATAATATTTTACTATAAAAGCACTCGTTAGGCACATTTTATCCTAATCATAACTTATATGTAGCCGCTCCGAACTCGAACGCATCATTCTTTTGGGATCCATCCCACAAAATGGTGTTGATGTTGTTGTTGTTGTTGTATTTAGAAGCTTGTAAAAGTTCTCTATGATTGATTGCAAGTGCAAAAAATATTTTTTCAATAGTTCGAACAAATAATTCCTTTAGAAGTTGGATGCATTCAATGGTTGGAACAAATAACTTCTAAAAATTTGATGCGTGCAATATTTGGACCAGATAGCCTCTTACACCAAAATTTTGGTTCTGCTGTATTTTTTTCAATATTCTATGTAAACAATGTAATTAGAAAACATGTTCACCTCAGTTTTTATAAAAACCGAGGGGATAACTTAATATTCTTAAACAAATCTTTGTCATTCATTTCATGATTATCAATGCTAAAAAAACTACCATTTGTGATCCACGCGATACCTAAAAAATTTCCATTATAAAGGATTTATGATATCTAAAATTGATAAAGAAACATCATGAAGCGATTGAAGATATCTACATCATCCACTTTAACTTTTTCCATTAGAGATGGATTGCAAGTGCAGAAAATTATCTGAGTTTAAGGTTTGCGTTTTTAAATATTCATTTGAGAAGAAAATCATTTAGTTTTATATCCTTTTGTCTAACCCTTTTATTGTTTTATATCAGAAACAAATACTTGCAAGGTGAAGCATTTGACCTTGCCTAAATATCGAGTCAAAGATCCAACATATGATGTTCAGGGATAAATTCATTTTTATTTTAATATTTTGTGTAAACAATGTAATATTTTTGGTAAACATTTAAGTTTGTAAGCAAATTATTTTTATTTATTTTCTGTGTAAACAATGTAACGAATTTCAATAAAAAAATCTATCTGATCCTTCAGTTTAATTGTAAATCGAGATGTATGAGGCGCTAGTTTTGTAAATAATAAAAATGCAGATGTTGAGGTTCGAACCCATGTGAAAATTAATTTACTCCTCGGTGTTTAACTGAATGAGGTTATAAGCCATTACTTTTTATGACGACGTTCTTTACCTCGCTACTATAGCCGAGGTAAAACACATTTCGCGTCCAATGTTAACAACACTTTCTCTAGTAGTGGCCTGAGCATGAAGCTCACAGGGCAATGTATGAAGGTTACCTGAGCATGGAGCTCACAGGGCAATGCATGAAAAGAGTATTTTAACCATGAGATGGTATTGATCGAGCTTTGAAGTCTCGAAAGCTCTGCCGCATTTTATTGGTCAGTACCATATTATAAAGAGAGTAGGAGAAATGGCCTACAGAGTTGCATTACCGCCGTTTCTTTCAAATATTTATGATATCTTTCACGTGTCTTAATTGAGGAAGTATATTCTTGATCCATCTCTTGTGATTCAAGTGATCGATGTGCAAGTTAGAGAGAACTTGACTGTTAAGATATCTCTCTTGAGAGTAGAGGATCATGAAATGAAGCACTTGAGAGGCAAGGAGATTACACTGGTGAAGGTTGTACAGGTGGGGCCTGGTGGTGGAAGCATGATGTAAGAGCTGGAGAGTCTGATGAGAGAGCCATACCTGACTCTATTTCCTTTAGGTAATTTTTAGGCCGAAAATCCTCTAAGTGGGGGAGAGTTGTAACAAACTGAAATTTGATTAATTTATTTAATCAAATTATTCGTATTTTATTTAATTAATTTTATATTTTGTATGATTTTAATATGTGTATTTGGTGTATGGCGGGGCATGGCAGGAGTACTGGTGGGGTGGTAGAATTGCTAGGATGACTAAAATAATTATTGAAGAATTAGAATTATCGTTATTTTGATTAATTAATTAAAATAAATTAGAAAATGAGATCTTTGGTGAAAAATAGGAAATTAGAGAATATGAGGGGAGTGGTGAAAGTTGTAACATAAGTTGAACCTTAGTGTGATTTTTAAGAGATTAAATGGTTAGGTTATGGATAAATAGTGTTTAGTAGAGTTTTGGAGAAAAATAGTACGCGAAAATAGATTTTGGGAGAAAAGAGGCAAGGTTATAGTTTGAAGAGAGAAGAGAAACCTTGAGCAAACTGAATTTTTGCAAGAAACCTAAGGTAAAGAGAGAGAAAAGGGTTTTAATATGAGTGTATATCATGAAAGATGGAGAAGAGAGGTCCTTACTCTCTTTAGGCGTTGTTTGATTTATTCATCGATTGTCGTTGATTATGTGTGTTTCTGAAAATTGGTAAATTGAGGTGTTATTATTAAATTTTCCTATCTTGAATTATATGTATAATGTTTTGTTTATGTACATATGTTATTATCCCATTGTTAGAGTTGTTGAAGGTTTGATTATAATCATGATTTTGATGAATCTGTTGAATTAATTGTGTAATTTCGGTGATTCGTCGCGTTATAAAGATGTTATAACCTTCAATATAATTTTTTGCGCATTTGAAATCGACTTGGGTTGGAAATCGGAGCTGTGATAGGGTTCTAATGGTGGAAAGTCGTGTTTTGGAGGTTCTGGTGTGAGCGATCTCGTCCAGCAAGGACGGACTTTTCCCAACAAGAGTTTTCCCAGCGAGCCATGTCTCGCCTAGCGAGTTATTGTGCTCGCCTGGCGGGGAAATTGTACTTAGAGGTGATCCAATGCTGGATACCTAAAGTGGAGTCCTTATCTCCCTAAGAGGAAACCGAAATTATGGATTTCTTAAGTGCAATCCTTGTTGCACTAGGCGATCAAAAGGATGGATCTCCATGAAGGACCCTTGTTGTCCTATAAGGTGATCAAAATGAAAGATTCCTAAGTGGAATCCTTATCACCCTACGAGGCGATCAAAAATTTTAATCGTTATGAAGGATCTTTGTCGTGCTATGAGGTGATCAAAATATTGGATCCTTAAGTGGGATCCTTGTCGCCCTATGAGGCGATCATAATGCTAAATTCTTATGTAGGATCCTTGTCATCTTATGTGGTGATCAAAATTCTAGACCCCTAAGCAGGATCCATGTAGTTCTATGATACAATCAAAATGGTGGATCCTTAAGCGGGGTCCATGTCGTTTTACGATGCGATTAAAATGATGGATTCCATGAGACAATCAAAATATTGGATCCCTAAGATGGATTCTTACCGCCTTATGAGATGATCAAAATGATGGATTCCTAAGTGAGATCCTTGTCACACTACGAGATGATCTAAATGATGGATTCCTAAGTAGAATCATTGCCTTCCTACGAAGCAATTAAAATACTTGACCCTTAAGTAGGATCCTTGTCACCCTTTAAGGCGGACAAAATGTTGGGTCCCTAAGAGGAACCCTTGCAATCCTTAAAACCAGTCAAATTATTACCAGGAGGCCGATGATAAAAAATGTCCTCAACCAAGGGATAAATGAAAGATCATACATAAATAAATATGAACGAGGATAACAATAAAGGCGATTAACATAAAATATGCCCTTTACAATAACAAAAAGTCCCCCCCAAAGGCGATGAAATACAACAAAAGGCCATCAGGCGCGAAGAAACATTACAAGCAAACCAAACCATCAATTATCCTTATGAATTATATATTTCCCGACGGAATCCTCTGACTAAGGGGCTCTAAACTCACCACCTCTCCTCGCCTCGCCCTCGTCCTAGGTGTCCTAGGCAGAAGTAGATTTTTAGGATCTGAAAGGGCTGTCAGCTTTTCATTCACCAGGTGGACATCACAAAAGACTTTAAGGAAGTAATTTGTAGATGAAAGAAACCTATATTTTGGTCCACTTAAAATATACGCCAGAAGTATACACCAACTTATCAGTAAGCTTAAACACTTATCCCTCCAACTTTAGTTGGCGAAGGAGGGTAACATATAAGGATTCCTACAAGGAATTATTCTTATTAGAGATCTCTCAAACCTTGGCTTTCACACCTTCCATATTTTACTCCAAGGACACATTGAGTTTTTTTTATGGAACCTCAACAACCTTTGATTCTCATCATGGGCATCCACGTACTTCTAAAGCTTTTCCTCTATCTCTTTCTCAGACTCATCTCGCCTCTCCTGGTCGACACCCTCTAGCATTAGTTCCCTTAGTAAAATATTATCCTTCATATGCATAATTTTTGCATTCGATTTAGATTGGAAGACCTAGTAGTTAGAAGGAAACTCCTTGGAGAAAGGGAGGTAAGAACTCTCGAATTAGAGAGTTCCAAAGCATACATCACTCCACAAAGTAGCTAGAGGTGGGGGAGCCCTGCCTACAAGTGGTGCTTGATTGCTCTCCTTCCTAGAATTGGGCGAGGCGGCATCGGTAGCAGGGGAAGAACCTTTCTCCAGCCTTTGATCCTTCTCATTGGGTGAGTTTAGAGTTGGATCCTCACTTTTCCTTTACCATCTTTTGATGGTGAAACCTTTTGGGTGACTATTTGGGCCCTTAGTCTCCCCCACTAATAACAAGAATCTTATCCCATCTTCTTCTCTTCTCCTCAACAGTTATCCTCACCATCTGATCTGTAAAATAATGCAAAGAGATCATAAATCTTGTCTAAAACCTCCTACAAGAGAAAATATGGAATTCAGGAACTTACCTAGATAGACAGCGAAATGATTTCCGCCCTCAAACCATAACTTAATTACGTCACATGTTTCCATAACTTTGAACTTCCCTAAGGGGCGAACAATCTCCGCCTCCTCAGGGGTAAGGTACTACTTATCATATCACATGATCGCCACAAGATCATTCGTCCATGATAGAGGGAAGACAGGGGTGCCTTCATCCCCTAACATTACGAGAAAGTCTCATCGTCTCCTCACACAGGCGAACTTGTCTTTCTAATTTTTGTTGTGATTGGAGTAAGAAACAAAAAAACCTTTCCTGACTGACCACCTAAGGACCCCCAACTACCCTTTGATGGTCGGGTCATGTAAAAGTAGAAAAATACTCCCACAGTAGGAGTAATATTCAATTCTGCACTAACCATTTCAAAGACCCTGATAAACCCCAATTGTTAGGGAGTGGATGTGAGGGTGCAATGCTGATAACCCTCAAAACCTCCATAGAAAAAGGGGATGGGGTACGAGAACCCCAATTTCCATGATAAAAGAAAGGTAGAAGTAAAAGTAAGGAAAAGGAGGATTGGAGGAGACATGAGTGGTCACCCTGTCTAATGGTGAACAAGCCTCCAAAATGACCATGTATTCATCATTCGGAGAAACAACCTCCACTTCTAATTGAAAATAGAGGATATGTTTGTCATAAATGTAATCAAATCCAATGCATCCTTGGGCACGAAGGGAATGATATCCATTGTCTCTTTTTGTTCTTGAGAAAATAATAGAACAAAAAGTAATCACCACTACCGTTGAAATCATCAAAGGGCGTGACTATATCCTCTGCATCCTTGGGCACGACAGAAGGGGTAGCCATTGTCTCTTTGTTCTTGGGAAAATAATAAAACCAAAATTAATCACCACTATCGTTGCAATCATCAAAGGGGATGACTATAACCCTCAAAACCTATGTCTCTAAGCTAAATTAAACCCTATTTTGAAAATTTATTCATAAACCTTACTTACTATATAAATAAGAAAAAGAAATAGAAATTCATACCTAGATAAAAGGTGTGAACAAAGAATTTGGGGTGAAGAGGATTTGTATAGTTCAAATGAGCTTGCAGAAGTTGTAGGAGAAAAATAGAGCAAATGAAATGGAAGGAGAAAACTTTTGTAAGGGAGTTAGAACCACAAGATACCTTTTATACTCCCCTATAATTTTGAAAAGCTTAAAAATCTTATGACACATGTCACTAAAATTTAAGGTCTAAAAAAATCTTCCGTCATTACTAACATTGAATAGAAGTAAGCACGCTCATCTGAAAGATTTATTAACATTTCCAATTGACGTTTTTGTTAATAAGGAGACATATGGCAAGATGAGACGACTCATTCCTCAATAAAGGGTTTTATTCAGACAAAAGGAGGGACTTGACCCACATTGAAAATGTCGCTTTTAGTTAAGAGATTCATCCCAAGGTAATTGGCTCGCCATATATTGAAAAGGCCATTTTTAATTAAGGGAGTCGCCCCAAGCTAAAGAACTCGCCCCACATTTAAAAGGCCCCTTCAGTTGAGGGATTCACCTCAAGTTGGAGAGCTCACCTCTCAAGCAAAAGAAGCCATATAAACACTTTCCTATTTACAAGCCCTCGCACTTGAATGATTATGTAGTGGTATATTTGTGAGAGTCCCAAATATGGTAAACTTTAAGATAAATGACATGTATAATACCGTTAACCCCCACCATTCATATGTGAAGGAGTCACATCACGAACCCTATAAAATAGGTAGTCAATATCCTCCTTTATTTATGGGGGGAACGATTACCACTTCAAAGGGTTTTCTAGATCATAAGCCCAATTGTCTATATAAATACATCTCGCATAATAGGGGAAGGACAGATCTTAACTTACACCTAACACAATAAGCAATACGCTAACATATGGAGTCTTTCACCTCATGTGAGCAAGACCTATATAATTACTGTAACCTCACCACATATAGCTTCTTGCTACCGCGGGCAAGTCCTTACCACCACAAATTGTTACCAACTTACCAAGGCCACTAAGTAACCTTTCCCTTGCAGAGGTAACATGAGCAAATGTACTTTTTGACTAGTACAATTTTGAACTTGCATTGAAAAGAAAATCATGTCATAAAATTTTGCTTTTACAAAAATAATTGATTAAGTCATGAAACTTCTTATGAAACATGCATTTTGAATTTTTTTGAACCTTTTGAATTGATTTTGTTTGAGGAAAAACAAAA
This sequence comes from Lathyrus sativus, assembly GCA_963859935.3. Taxonomy (NCBI): domain Eukaryota; kingdom Viridiplantae; phylum Streptophyta; class Magnoliopsida; order Fabales; family Fabaceae; genus Lathyrus; species Lathyrus sativus. The sequence goes on from OZ012739.1 coordinate 383,704,933, forward strand.
CGTATAAGTTGGGGAGAGTTGATAAATGAAAAAATTATGTAAAATATTTAGCCATTTATTAACTTATTTTACACGTAATCAATCAAAAAACCCTAAGTAATCACTGAAAAGTGTTAAAACATCCGTTTGGAAATTTTAACTACAATTGACTAAAAGTAAGTAAAAAGGATTAAGAAAACACCATAGCAATATAAAAGACCTTTCAAAGCACCTTTATAATGAGCAAGGCTCACTAAGCAAAGAACAAAGTCACACTTAGTGAGCAAAGGTAACGAAGAAGACTTCTTGGCCAATAAATCTAAAGTTTAACAACTGGCCTCACTTTGCATAGTGCCAAAACACGCTTAGTGAAGTAAGATGGTTCATGACTTCAGGGCTAAGTTACTTCAAGGTGAAGTATGATTTTGCACGCTGGATGAGGACGGGAAGCGCTCTTAGCAAGTTAAGGCGGAAAAAAGAATTCTATTGGAGTTGGTAAATCTTAGCAGAGAAGAAATTAGGTGCACTAAGTGCATATGGATGGCCCGCTTAGCGAGCATACAATATCAAACCCTATAAATTGTGGTGCCTTTTAATTCAAAAGGGAGCTCGTTGGTAGAATTTAGGTAGTTCTCATAGAAATTTTGGTTAACACCACAAATCATAACATGAGAGAAAAAGAGAGAAAAATTGAGGGGGGAACTGCTACTCAAGGAATTGTTGCAGATGCTGTTAAAGTTCTTTATTATAAGGCTTAATTTTAAAGCTATGATGATTAAGGGTATATAATTTTATCTTTTTTTGGGGTTGGATGTAGTTGTCCTAGATCTATGTAATTCTTCTTAACCTTTAACATTAATGAATCTTCGTTCTTAATGCTTGTTTTGAATTAGCTACCTAAAACATGTTTTCATGGTATTACTTGATATTCGAAAAGTACTGGTAATTACTAGATCTAAGTCTTTCATCTATTAGATATGATAAAATCTAGACATAGATTTATTTTTAATATCTCTATTAACTATTGAAACTTAATGCTAACGTATTGGTTAATAGGCTAAGATACCGTCTATTAGGTAATATCACTACAACAAGAAACTTATATAGCAACGGTTACGAAAGATCTATAATAACGAATGAACAACCGTTGTTAGATATGGTGTGGTTGTAAGTGGTTTATTTACAATCAAGGTCTATTGCTCGTGGTAGTAAACTAGATAGCACACTACATACAACCATAATTGTATTAAAAAACCATTGTTGTATGTCTTTTGATAAAATAAAATAAAATGCAGTAGTAGAACAACAACAGCAACAAGAACAACAATAACAACAACAAGAACAACAAAAACAAGAAGAATAACAACCATAACAACATCAACAAGAAGAACAAGAAGAACAACAACATGAACAAGAACAACAAAAACAAGAAAAATAACAACATAAGAAAATAAGAAATAGAAATACTACAACAAGAAGAAAAAAAACAACAACAACAACTAACACTGCTAACTTGAATCCATACTTTCTTTGTCTTCTTTAAGTTGGAGAAGAGATGATGGAGTTTTGAAATTTGTTAATGAAAGAAATTTTGTTTTCAAGTTTTCTTTATGGAAGAAATAATATTTTTGAGATTGGTTTAGTGGAGAAATAGAGTATTGTAAATGAAAAATGATGTTTGGAGGTAGAAGATAAAGGTCGTATAAGTTGGAAGTTCGTCTAAGTTTTAGGTTTCACGCAGATCATTAATGGTAGTGTTTTGAGCGTTGATAATCATTAAATAGACAACAAAGATTTGTTTATGGCCGACAAAGATCCATATTAAGTAACGCATAATTTTAGTACAACTTGGAAAAACAAAACTGTGAACAACGCGCTACATACAACAACAATTGTATTAAATAATCATTGTTGTATGTCTTTTAATAAAATAAAATATTAATACAGGTTGGAAAAACAAAACTGTGAACAACACATTACATATAACAAAGGTTGTATTAAATAACTGTTGTTGTATATCTTTTAATAAAATAAAATAAAATGTTAGTACAGGTTGGAAAAACAAAACTGTGAACAACGCGCTACATACAACAATGGTTGTATTAAATAACCGTAATTGTATGTCTTTTAATAAAATAAAATGAAATGTTCGTACAGGTTGGAAAAACAAAATTGTGAACAACGCACTACACACAACAACAGTTATATTAAATAAACGTTGTTGTATGTCTTTTAATAAAATAAAATAAAATGTTAGTACAGGTTGGAAAAACAAAGATGTGAATATTGCGTTACATGCAACAAAAGTTGTATTAAATAACCGTTGTTGTATCTCTTTTAATAAAATAAAATGAAATGCAACATAAAACAACAACAACGACGACAAGATTCGAACTCATGACCATGCACGTCTTTTCACCACGGTTGGAAGTTCCAACCGTGGTAAAAAGTGACTTAAAAATAAATAAAAAAACAAAACTCTATGTGCTAGGATTCGAACTCATGACCATGCCCCATTTTTCACCACGGTTAAAAGTTCCAACTGTGGTGAAAAGTGACCTTAAAAATGAAAATAAAAGGAAAGCACATAATTAAATAGATTCTGCAATGGTGAATCAATTGGTCGTGGTGAAATGAAATTTTGTGGTGTTACAAAAGGTAACTTTGGTAGTAGTGTATGACTGATCTCACATCCTTGAATTAGAAATCTTGTCTAAAAACTCCTACAAGAGAAAATATGGAATTCAGGAACTTACCTAGGTAGACGGTGAAATGATTTCCACCCTCAAACCACAACTTAATTACGACACATGTTTCCATAACTTTGAACTTCCCTAAGAGGCGAACAATCTCCGCCTCCTCAGGGGTAAGGTACTACTTATCATATCACATGATCGCCACAAGATCATTCGACCATGATAGAGGGAAGACGGGGGTGCCTTCATCCCCTAACATTACGACAAAGTCCCATCGTCTCCTCACACAGGCGAACTTGTCTTTCTAATTTTTTTGTGTGATTGGAGTAAGACACAAAAATACCTTTCCCGACTGACCACCTAAGGACCCCCAACTACCCTTTGATGGTCGGGTCATGTAAAAATAGAAAAATACTCCCACAGTAGGAGTAATATTCAATTCTTCACTGACCATTTCAAAGGCCCTGATAAACCCCAATTGTTAGGGAGTGGCTGTGAGGGTGCAATGTTGATAACCCTCAAAACCTCCATAGAAAAAGGGGATGGGGTACGAGAACCCCAATTTCCATGATAAAATAAAGGTAGAAGTAAAAGTAAGGAAAAGGACGATTGGAGGAGACATAAGTGGTCACCCTGTCTAATGGTGAACAAGCCTCCAAAATGACCATGTATTCATCATTCGGAGAAGCAACTTCCACTTCTAATTGAAAATAGAGGATATGTTTATCATAAATGTAATCAAATTCAATGCATCCTTGGGCACGACGGGAAGGGTAGCCATTGTCTCTTTGTTCTTGAGAAAATAATAGCACAAAAAGTAATCACCACTACCGTTGAAATCATCAAAGGGCGTGACTATATCTTCTGCGTCCTTGGGTGTAACACCCCACTTTACCCCGTACGTGTAATATAATAAATATATAGAAACAATTCATGAAATTCATCAGAGTTCTCCAACACAGTGGGATATCACACTAAGTCACTTCATTTCATTAAAATAATCAATATTATTTAGTTTTCAATTAATCAGCGGAATACAAATCAATTCTCCAATATAATTCTCCTCGACACGAGGTCATACAACATAAGTCCAATAAAGGAAGATGCGTAACAATAAACAAATAAAGTAGTCAAATAACAACGTAATCCCGTCATCCCATGTTACGTATCAAAGCGACTCCTAAGACTCGATCAAATAGCAACACACTCCAAGCACTACTCAGGTACCTGGTCACCTGTACTCCCAAGAGAGCATAGACACAACAACAAAAAGAGGTGAGAACTACATTCAATAAATAAACGGTGAAATTCACATGCTAAGGAGTAGTTACACACCACATATACAATCATACATAATTAACACACATACACGTGCCACCTCAATCATTCGACACTAATAGCCCACATTCAATTACAATAATGCAATGCGACTCACTGACTCGACACAATGCATGTGGTACCAACACAATCTCATACGGTTCACACTAGAACCCGATTTCCGTCGGAATCCGGATAAGTCGTATATACGTTCCTCTGAACTACAACTTATCTCCACAACAACTTCCACAATAAAGTCCGGATGAAACTAGGCACCCATCATGAATTCCCACCTAGCCATCTCCACAAGACACATGATATGAATTGCATATCAACACAATTATGCAATGTAATACATCATGTATAATTCACGATCAATCTTGATTCACACGAGCCATCTGCTCACCATAATCCTCTCGAGAATTACCACAATCGCACAAGATTGTCCACATTCGACCATCTTGGCCCACATCTATCAAAACACCAAGACATCATTGAACCAGAACATGATTCGTTACTAAAACATATACACAATTGACTTCTCAAACATAATTAGATATAAAAATATTGGGAAAACAATTCCATTATCTACCCTATGTTATATCTCTGTTCATTAGCTTTCTAACGCTTCAAACAGGGGTCAAAACGAACTTACGGATCCAAAGTTACGTCCAAAACAATTTCGACCGAAAACATGAACAGTCGTGACGGACAGAAAGACGCTGTTACGCTCCAGAACTGGTTTTCACTCAATTATTCTTGTGAATCACTTACTCAAAGCGCCCAAAACATCACTAAAACATTCCTAAGGTTATATGGCAATAACTTCACAACTTCTATGGTTTATTAGGCTCATCTGGTAACATTTGCAACACATAAAACACTATTTCCTGCAATTGCTCTGAGTACTTCAGAGTTACTCACATTTGAATATTCCTGTTCCTATAGGGACAACATATTACAATTTTTCCTTCAATTACACTCTACGACATTAAAACTACTCACTATCTAATATTTAATCCCTTCAGGGTCAGACATATAACAATGTCAAGGTTCTGGTCACGAAGGTTCAATTTCCCATAAGTTTTACCTATATTAATATTCAACGATACATATCATTTGACCATTTGGTCATAACCTCAGATTCTTACGATTACTTCCCTATTTCCCACAATTAACCCAAATCCCAAAACCTTAGGGAAACCTTAGAGCATCGTACTAATAACGATATAACACATTCATTTCTACATATTTACCCAAATCCCTAAACCTTACATCACCACAACATACCGAAAGGTATACATAGAAAACTATGAAAAGCAATACTCCCCATACAATAATCATTCAAGAACATCAATAATTTTATGGAATTTATCATGCTACGAAAATTAGATCAAGAATTCTCAAGAACACATAATTCCTATGAGAGAAAGGACCTCTCACTACCCTCTCATGTTAATTCACCCATATTGAAATCCATTCTCCCCCCTTACCTCGATTAATTGCTCAATCATTGAAGAATCTTGAAGGATTGACAGACCTAGCCTCCTTCTCTTCCTCCTTGTTCTTCTTCTCACTTTTTCTCCCAAAACCTCTCTCTGACAATTTATCGTGTTCTAATTCTCTTTCACCAAAAAAACTTCTCTATTTCCTTTAATCCCTTATTTCTTATTTTATTATTTAAATCCTATAATAATAATAATAATAATAATAATAATAATAATAATAATAATAATAATAATAATAATAATAATAATAATAATAATAATAATAATATTATTCTCCCACTAATAATAATATTCATACTAATAGTAATAATATGAATAATAATAATATTCCACCAAATAATATTATTAATACGAATAATAATAATAATAATAATAATAATAATAATAATAATAATAATAATAATAATAATAATAATAATAATAATAATAATAATAATAATAATAATAATCTCATTAACATTATTATTAATAATAGTTGGAATAATATTAATCACTATAATGCTCTCGATATCATAATTAACTTACTCCTTTATCTAGGTCCACAGTACCCCAACTAAGGTCACCTCTCTCCCTTACTCCTAACCACATACCCTTAATTAAGGACACCACACAACTACACCTCATAGAAAATACCAAAGCGACTGAATAATTTAAATGAGGTGTTACATTGGGCACGACGGAAGGGGTAGCCATTGCATCTTTGTTCTTGGGAAAATAATAAAACAAAAAGTAATCACCACTATCGTTGCAATCATCAAAGGGGATGACTATAACACTCAAAACCTATGTCTCTAAACTAAATTAAACCCTATTTTGAAAATTTATTCATAAACCTTACTTACTATATAAATAATCAAAAGAAAGAGAAATTCATACCTAGAAAAAAGGTGTGAACGAAGAATTTGGGGTGAAGAGGATTTGTGTAGTTCAAATGAGCTTGCAGAAGTTGTAGGAGCAAAATAGGGCAAATGAAATGGAAGGAGAAAACTTTTGTAAGGGAGTTAGAACCACAAGATACCTTTTATACTCCCCTATAATTTTGAAAAGCTTAAAAATATTATGACACATGTCACTAGCATTTAAGGTCTAAAAAAATCTTCCATCATTACTAACATTGAATAGAAGTAAGCACGCCCATCTGAAAGATTTATTGACATTTCCAATTGAAGTTTTTGTTAATAAGGAGAAATATGGCAAGATGAGACGACTCATTCGTCAATAAAGGGTTTTATGCAGACAAAAGGAGGGACTTGACCCACATTGAAAATGTCTCCTTTAGTTAAGAGATTCGTCCCAAGGTAATTAGCTCGCTATATATTGAAAAGACCATTTTCAATTAAGGGAGTCGCCCCAAGCTAAGGAACTCACCCCACATTTAAAAGGCCTCTTCAGTTGAGGGATTCACCTTAAGTTGGAGAGCTCACCTCTCAAGCAAAAGAAGCCATAGAAACACTTTCCTCTTTACAAGCCCTCGCACTTGAATGATTATGTAGTGGTATATTTGTGAGAGTCCCAAATATGAGAAACTTTAAGATAAGTGACATGTATAATACCTTTAACCTCCACCATTCATATGTGAAGGAGTCACATCACGAACCCTATAAAATAGGTAGTCAATATCCTCCCTTAGTTATGGGGGGAACGATTACCACTTCAAAGGGTTTTCTAAATCATAGGCCCAATTGTCTATATAAATACATCTCGCATAATAGGGGAAGGACAAATCTTAACTTACACCTAACACAATAAGAAATACGCTAACATATGGAGTCTTTCACCTCATGTGAGCAAGACCTATATAATTACTATAACCTCACCATATATAGCTTCTTGCTACCACGAGCAAGTCCTTACCACCACAAACTGTTACCAACTTACCAAGGCCACTGAGTAACCTTTCCCTTGCAGAGGTAACATGAGCACATGCACTTTTTGACCAGTACAATTTTGAACTTGCATTGAAAAGAAAATCATGTCATAAAATTTTGCTTTTTCAAAAATAATTGATTAAGTCATGAAACTTCTTATGAAACATGCATTTTGAATTTTTTTGAACCTTTTGAATTGATATCTTTTGACGAAAAACAAAAATTATAAGTTGGGAAGAGTTGATAAATGCCAAAATTACGTAAAATATTTAGCCATTTATTAACTTATTTTACACGTAATCAATGAAAATCCCTAAGTAATCACTGAAAAGTGTTAAAACATTTGTTTGGAAATTTTAACTACAATTTACTAAAAGTAAGTAAAAAGGATTAAGAAAACACCATAGCAACATAAAAGACCTTTCAAAGCACCTTTATAATGAGCAAGGCTCACTAAGCAAAGAACAAAGTCACACTTAGTGAGCAAAGGTAACGAAGAAGACTTCTTGGCCAATAAATTTAAAGTTTAACAACTGGCCTCACTTTGCATAGTGCCAAAACACGCTTAGTGAAGTAAGATGGTTCATGACTTCAGGGCTAAGTTACTTCAAGGTGAAGTATGATTTTGCGCGTTGGATGAGGATGGGAAGCGCTCTTATCAAGTTAAGGCGGAAAAAGAAAGCTATTGGAGTTGGTAAATCTTAGTAGAGAAGAAATTAGGTGCACTAAGTGCATATGGATGGCCCGCTTAGCGAGCAAACAATATCAAACCCTATAAATTGTGGTGCCTTTTAATTCAAAAGGGAGCTCGTTGGTGGAATTTAGGTAGTTCTCATAGAAATTTTGGTTAACACCACAAATCATAACAAGAGAGAAAAAGATAGAAAAATTAAGGGGGGAACAACTACTCAAGGAATTGTTGCAGATGCTGCTAAACTTCTTTATTCTAAGGCTTAATTTTAAAGCTATGACGATTAAGGGTATATAATTTTATCTTTTGCTGGGGTTGGATGTAGTTGTCCTAGTACTCATATTTTGATCTCGACCATAGAGATCTATGTAATTCTTCTTAACCTTTAACATTGATGAATCTGCCTTCTTAATGCTTGTTTTGAATTAGCTACCTAAAACATGTTTTCATGGTATTACTTGATATTCGAAAAGTACTGGTAATTACTAGATCTAAGTCTTTCATCTATTAGATATGAGAAAATCTAGACATAGATTTATGTTCAATATCTCTATTAACTATTGAAACTTAATGCTAACGTATTGATTAATAGGCTAAGATACCGTCTATTAGGTAATATCACTACTACAAAAAACTTATATACCAACGATTATGAAAGATCTATAATAACGGTTGGACAACCGTTGTTAGATATGGTGTGGTTGTAAGTGGTTTATTTACAATCACGGTCTATTGCTCGTGGTAGTAAGCTAGATAGCGCACTACATACAACCACAATTGTATTAAACAACCGTTGTTGTATGTCTTTTGATAAAATAAAATAAAATGCAGTAGTAGAACAACAACAGCAACAAGGACAACAACAAGAACAACAAAAACAAGAAGAATAACAATAATAACAACATCAACAAGAAGAACAACAACATGAACAAGAACAACAAAAACAAGAAAAACAACAACATAAGATAATAAGAAATAGAAAAACAACAACAAGAAAAAAAAAGAACAACAACAACTAACACTGCTAACTTGAATCCATACTTTCTTTGTCTCCTTTAAGTTGGAGAAGAGATGATGGAGTTTTGAAATTTGTTAATGAAAGAAATTTTGTTTTCAAGTTTTCTTTATGGAAGAAATAATATTTTTGAGATTGGATTAGTGGAGAAATAGAGTATTGTAAATGAAAGATGATGTTTGGAGGTAGAAGATAAAGGTCGTATAAGTTGGAAGTTCGTCTAAGTTTTAGGTTTCACGCGGATCACTATTGGTAGTGTTTTGAGCGTTGATAATCATTAAATAGACAATAAAGATTTGTTTACGAGAAAGATCCATATTAAGTAACGCATAATTTTAGTACAACTTGGAAAAACAAAACTGTGAACAACGCGATACATACAACAATAGTTGTATTAAATAATCATTATTGTATGTCTTTTAATAAAATAAAATATTAATACAGGTTGGAAAAACAAAACTGTGAACAACACACTACATATAACAACGGTTGTATTAAATAACTGTTGTTGTATATCTTTTAATAAAATAAAATAAAATGTTAGTACAGGTTGGAAAAACAAAACTGTAAACAACGCGCTACATACAACAATGGTTGTATTAAATAACCGTAATTGTATGTCTTTTAATAAAATAAAATAAAATGTTAGTACAGGTTGGAAAAACAAAATTGTGAACAACACACTACACACAACAACAGTTGTATTAAATAACCGTTGTTGTATGTCTTTTAATAAAATAAAATAAAATGTTAGTACAGGTTGGAAAAACAAAGATGTGAATAATGCATTACATGCAACAAAAGTTGTATTAAATAATCGTTGTTGTATCTCTTTTAATAAAATAAAATGAAATGCAACATAAAACAACAACAACGACAAGATTCGAACTCATGACCATGCACGTCTTTTCACCACGGTTGAAAGTTTCAACTGTGGTAAAAAGTGACTTAAAAATAAATAAAAAAACATAACTCTATGTGCTAGGATTCGAACTCATGATCATGCCCCACTTTTCACCACGGTTAGAAGTTCCAACTGTGGTGAAAAGTGACCTTAAAAATGAAAATAAAAGGAAAGCACATAATTAAATAGATTCTGCAATGGTAAATCCTTTGGTCGTGGTGAAATGAAATTCTGTGGCGTTACGAAAGGTAATATTTGTAGTAGTGTAGACTGATCTCACGTCCTTGAATCAGACATGAGTTGCATTGAGAGATTCGGGAGGTAATATTAAAAGATGATTAGAATAACATATTAGTGGTCAAGGATGCTACATGAGAATAGGTCAATAAAATCTAACCCTAACAAATTTTTTCATTGTTAAAATCACAAGTTCGAACTATTTTCCGTTACTCAAATTTCACGGAAAAAACAACTTTGAATAACACATTCTTAGAATTATATAAATTATTGAACGCTCTTTGAAACACAATGAATCTCTGTGGATATTATAATTTGATGTTTAAGATCTATAATTAAATGACACTATTGTCGAGAACTGAAGTTAGTTTTAAAGACATTGCGATAATTTTTTTTTTATCATTTTAAGTATTATATTTTTATATGTTTGTAACTGTTCATATTTGTGCATATTTTTATTATAGCCATTAACCTACTAATTGTGTTAGCTAGCTCTGTTGTTATTTATTTATGCAAAGTAAGGTTTTTGTTGAATAACTCATATTTGATCTTGAAATTGAATGAATCGTAGGTGCACATAATATTAAAAACATAAAGAAATTGTTACAAGGCAAGAAAGAATAACTAAAAGGGTCTTCTATTTTAAAGGAAGAAACCATGTCTGATATGGGCGATAACAATAATAATGACAAATACAAACAATTGAAATAATGTTGGTGGCATGTCATGCCACAACAATCTAAGACGTTTGGCACACATATTTAGACCACAAAAGAATGACCGTCAAACATTAATAAAAACTGGATTGTTAAAAATTCTTTATGCTAACTTTTTTTTAGAATTAAACTATGAAGACTCGTATACACACTTCACAAAGTTCTACGAAATTATTGATACTCTATAAGCTCTAAAAACAGTGGAGGATTCGATATTTCTAATATTGTTTCCACATTGATTGGCTAATGAATGAAGTGGTATCTATATACCAACTAGCATCAACAATGACAAACTAGAACGTGTTTTGGAAAAAAAAAATTTTAACGTATTCTACCATCACAACAAATTCATAGAAGTAAACACAATTATTATATTTTTAAATACTATATCATTAAAAAATTAAAAAATGTTTCTAAAAATAATAAAGTTTTAAGTTGTTTAAAATAAAAAACAAATATCCAATATATTATCAACCAATAGAATATAAGAAAGTTGCGAGATAATACGTTGAATAATTATTAGTTTAATTATATTCAATATAATATTTAATATAAAAATATTGAATATAATATAAAATATTAAATATAATAGAAAAATAATATCTAATGAAATAAGGTAATTCATATAATGGTTTTAAATTTATATTAAATAAATATTAGTAAGAACTTTATAATTTGTCGGACCAAAAAACTTGGGTTTTAAATTTAAAATATGAAGTTTATGTTTTATCGAACATGACATATTAAATATTAATGGATAGTAGATTTTTTAAAGTCGGATAAAAAAATTTGAGTTTTAAATATAAAATATGAAGTTTATGTTTTATCAAAATATGAACTCTATATTTAGCTCAATTAATATGTATTAGTTAATCTAAATAAATATGAGTTGTTGGTTCAAAGTTCAATTTACCAATACTTTAATATCAAGAAATTAAAAAGAAAAACTTAAACATAATAATTATTAAACAACTTTAAATTTATTGCTATAGCTTTTTTATTTATTTTTAGTTTTATGTCAAAAAGTAATTTTCAGATCTTAAAAAGCCAAATCAAATGGAACCGTGTGCTGGATGGACAACAACAACACATCAATCTACTCAAAAGATATTTAATTTTTTTATTTAAAAAAAAACTTTTCACAACTCTCAAAAGAACTTAAAATTATGTAATTCATGTAAGGAGGACACAAGCTATATAAATGATAAAAATGATAAATCATATTCTATTAGATTCATTAAAAAATGGGTGAAATTGTTAAATACATTTATATTATGATTATTCTTTTTTTCCTATTTTATGTTGCAGTAAACATTGAGGGTAAACCATTACCCATCCTTTTTAAATTTCCATTTTTTACTCCCTACACAATATTATATGCCACTTTAATAACATTCATTTACTTTCTATCTTTTCTTTTTAATTTTTACAGCGGCAGCTGAATGTGTTAGTTTTCATACTTGTCCAGTAAATTATTGCCCGTCAGGTCTTATATCAAGGTGTATTAATGGCTGGTGTAAATGTCTTAAGAGGAAAAAGTTACGTAGAACTATTCCTTATGATCGGTAAGTTTTATTTGTCTCCTCTTTACTAAGTGCAACGAAGAGATATATTAACATATTTAAGAGATATTTATAATAAGATAAAAACTATAAATACAAAAAGAAAAGTAACATATAGTACAAGGAGTGCTTGATGCACAAATAAAAAAATTAAAAATACCAAATCAAGTACCCGAGATCTTGATGAGTCACACCAACACATCTCACTAATTATTAGAGTTTGGCCTAATACAACCTTACAAAACCGGTTGGTAAGGTGAAGGGTGTCACTCTATATAAACTATTTTAATGCTCTATCTCTAACTAATGTGAGACTTTAGAATCTTCTTAATACTGATAAAATACTATACCATCCTTAAAATAAGGTCTCCAAATTTTTATTAGAGGTCGGATTTAAAATTAAAATAGCACCTCGGATATGACTTCGATACCATCACTACGCATCTTTTGAAGAAAATAGAATTTGAGTATTAATATAAATAGATATAATTAATTTTAGTTTTCTATAAGTAATAATAAAATATAGTTTTTTAGTCTTTTGGGTGTTTTGGAGATTTGGATTGTTGTGTATTTATAGAGGAGTTTTCTATTTTTCAGTTCAAAAATTATTTGTCGAGAGAATTTGCAATTTTTCCGTCAAAAACTTACAGTTGAGAGATGATTTGCAATTTTTCCGTCTAAAAAAATTACAATTGAATTCGAGTTTGCAATTTTTCCATCCAAAATTGTAATTGAGAAAAAATTTATAATTTTTCCGTTCAAAAATTATAATCGATAGAATTTGCAATTTTCTGCTTAAAATTGCAATTTTACGAGATAGTCTGTAATTTTGTCTTTATAAAAAATTTCAAATTATATTATATTATAAAAAGTTAAAAATTAAATTATGTTGAATTATGATTTTGTCCTTGTCAACCCTAGATTTTGACACACTATATAAAGAAATTAAAAAAACTCAAAGCTTAAATCTATAATCTCTAGGAAGAGCTATCTGTCAACCTAGTTGAAAAATTATACATCAATTGATAATAGTAACTCACAGGTGAAAAAAGATGCTAAACCGGACTCAGGTGATTGCTATACATGGGGCAAGAGATGCATAATTTCAAGATTTTTATTGTCCACAAAATGTGTTGTCTCCTTTTAAACCGAGGTGTTTGTTTGAGTTAGAATAATGTAATATATTATATGCGTACCAGATCCTAGAAAGACAACAAAGATTCTGTATAATATTTTCATAAGTTGTCATGTAATTAATTATTGTGTTAGTCATTTGCATTGTGTCTATGACATTTTGATCATAGCTTTGTTATGTTTTCTATATATATAAAGTCAAAAAATTTCTAAATAATATTTAGAAAATTACTAATTTTTATTAATGTAATTTTATTATGCATGTATAAAAATTGCATAATGAAAATAAAATTAATTTTTATGCACATATAAAAATAACATGGCATAACTTTTTATATAAATATATATTTTAATTGTTAAAACACTAAAAAGGCGAACCTTTTACTAAAAACTAAAAATTAAAAGGGAATTAAAATTTCTTTTAAAAATTGGGAGAGAAATAGTTACATATTAAAGTTGATTAAGCAGTAGGAAAAAAACACTAAAAAAATATCAGTGACCGAAATTTTGGTCTATGATTTTCTTATATAAATTAAATTTTGTATAAAATTACTTTTTTAGATTGAATAGGGGTTACAAAATTTTAATCGTTAAATTAGTGACTGATTTTTATTTAGTGACCGATTTAGTGATCTCCACAAATTTATTCATAAATATCAAATTTTGATGGCTAATTTGGTGTTTTCAATGACCAAAATTTTTCAATTAATAAATCTATCACTAAAATTGAATTTCGAATATATATATATATATATATATATATATATATATATATATATATATATATATATATATATATATACACACACACATATATATATATATATATATATATATATATATATATATATATATATATATATATATATATATATATATATATATATATATATATATATATATATATATATATATATATATATATATATATATATATATATATATATATATATATATACACATATATATATATATATATATAATTTGAAATATCTCAAATCCCATGAAAATAAAATCTAAAAAAAATATATAGAATAACACTCAAAACTCTAATATAATATCAATAAAAAATTAAAGTTACTTTTCGTACGGGTTATTAAAATGACAAAAAAAAAATCCTCTAATCACTATGCTAAAAAAGTGTTGGCATAAAGTATCAACGTAGGTAGCGTTTTATAATATAAGTGTTGTTGTATGTTAAATATTAAAAAAAAATTTTAAAAATTAAATATTAGACAACACTTTTACTTTAGTAGGACTTATTAAAAAATAAAAGCGCTACCTTAAAGTAGTACATAAAGCAGCATTTATTAATAAATAAGAACGATGTCTTAAGTAGTAAATTAGGTTGTGCTTATTAATATATAAAAGTATTGCCTTAAGTAATACATTAATCAATGCTTGTAAATAAACAAAAAAAATTATCTAATTTACACATAGAATCTTTAAAATTTTAACTAATTAAAATTTCAGAAAAAATCAACATAAAACAACCCTTTTTAATAAATAAAAGCACTACATGAAGTAATACATTAGGCATACATTAGGCAGCTTTTATTAATAAACAAAAGCGTTTCCTTAAATAGTACATTAGACAATATTTATTAACAAATAAAAGTACTGCCTTAAGTAATATATTATGCGGCATTTATTAATAAATAAAAACGTTGAATTAAGTAGTACATTAATAGGTCGCGCCCGTAAATAAACAAAAAGTGTTGTCTAATATACACATAGAATCCTTAAAATTTTAACTAATTAAAATTTTAGAAAAAATCAACGTTAGGCAATACTTATTAATAAATAAAAGTGTTGTCTTAAGTAATAAATTAGACGGCGTTTATTAATAAATAAAAATGTTGTCTTAAATAGTACATTAGATAGCATTTATTAACAAATAAAAGCGTTAAGTAGTATATTATGCATCGATTACTAATAAATAAAAATGTGCCTTAAATAGTACATTAGGTCATGTCCGTAAATAAACAAAAAATGATGTCTAATGTATATATAAAATTTTGAAATTTTTAACTAATTTAAATTTCATAAAACATAAATATTAGGCAACGTTTATTAATAAATAAAAGCGGTGCCTTAAGTAGTACATTAGACAACACTTACTAACAAATAAATATACTGCCTTAAATAGCATATTAGGCCGCGTTTATTAATAAATAAAAGCGATGCCTTAAATAGCACATTAGACAGAGCTTATTAAAATTATCAATATTAGGCATCACTTATTAATAAATAAAATCATTGTATTAAATAGTATATTAGACAGTGTTTATTAAAAAATAAAAACCTCGTCTTAAGTAGTACATTAGACCGTGCTTTATAATAAATAAAAGTGTTGTCTTAAATTAGAGATTAATATAATGTAACAACATTATTTTTTTTTGGATATTCCAAAAAAAAGATCCTATTTAATAGTCAATAACTATTTTAAGAATAAACTAAAAAAAATACAAAATTAGCATTATTTTCTCAAAAAATCCAAAAAAAAAATCCTATTTAATAATTAATAAGTATTTTAAGAATAAAATTTAAAAAATATAAATATAGCATTTTTTTTTTTCAGAAATTCCAAAAAAATCTCCTATTTAATAGATAATAACTATTTAAAAAAAACTTTAAAAAATACAAAATTATTTTTCTTTCAACTCAATTATTTTTCTTATTTTTTATTCCATTCTTTTCCATTACTTTTAGAGTTTGTTATTTCTTCTCTTTTATTTTGTAGGGTTTTTTTATTATTATTATTTAAGGTTTGTGAAAATTTTTTATTCTTTTTTTTACTTGTAATGAAATTTTTTTGTTTCTTTTTCTTTCTACTTGCAATGAAATATTTTTAACTGATTTTTTAGGGTTTAATTTTTAATTTTTAATGGTTTCTAGTGAAGTTTATATTTGATTCCAAATAACCATAATGAGTCTAGAAATCAATTTTCAATAATTATTTAGATTTAACCATGTTAACAAAGTATAATTTTTTAAATTATCTATAACAATATATAAAACCAAAACATTATTTTGGTGTAGTCTATTTTTCTACCCATTATACCCTTTATATATCCTTTATAATTTTTTTATAACTTCCATGTAATATGGTTTTTAACATTGAGTGAATAATTTTTACCAGTATAACAAAAGGTAACACCTGGAAACAAAAAAAAAGTGTCACCTATTGTCAGTTTTTATTTAACATAATAACTTTCTTGAAGTTTTAATTTTATCTATAATAACAATATATAAAGGGAAAACAATTGTTTGGTATAGCCTATTTTTTTTAACCTATTATGCCCTTTAACCGTTATTTTAAAACTACCAAATACACCCATTAAATAATGACCGTTCATTTCTCAATTTAAAACTTCTACATAATAACCGCTCATTTCTCAATTTACTTCTACGTTTTCTATTTTTCTTCCTTAATCATCGTTAACTTCTTGCCAAATTCTCTCTTTCACTTGCAAATCATCTCTCTCTATCTAATTACTACAAATTTCTCTTTCACATGAACTTTGAATCTTTAGATTGTAAGTTGTCTCCCTTTTCACTATTGAATCTTTGAGTTGTGTTTATGTGTGTGTGAATATCATTATCTTTATGGGAAAATCAAATAGTATCCATATTTGCTCAGTGGAAAGTAAGAATTATGAGACATCCAAATAAAAAATTCAGATGTATCTGTGTGTATTATATGTGTTGTTAATTTGTTATTTATTATCTGTTTCTCTGACTGCTGTTTTTAATTATGAGGCTGTAAGCCATCAATTATGTTGTAATTTTTGCAGATTCTCTCTAGTATACTCATTCATTTGGAACAACAGTGAATGTGTACGTATTAAACTATAGTTTTTATTTCATTAACTGTCGTGTTGAATGGGTGGATATAGTGTCATGTTGAATGGATGGATTATAGTCAGGAAACATTTGTACTCATTCACACTATATATAATTAATATGTATTCTTCATACCATTATCTATCTTGAAGTTTGCCTTTACAATCAAAGTATATCCTTATTTTCATTTTATTTTTTTGAATGTAATTTCTTACTTATTATGTTTTATCATTTTTCCTTTATCATGTACAACCATTTTATTAAAATTGATTTCATATTATTAGTTGCCTCTTTGTATTCGTTCTATAGTTAACATGTGCAATAATGCACGTTTGGTGTATATAGATTGTGATCATGATTTTAAGTATAAAGTATAATTTATATTATTTTATAATGATAATTTCAGCATCTTTATTCAAAACCAGAATTTTTTCTTATTTTAGTTTTTAACTATTTGATTATAATCCTAATTATGTTATTCATTTGTTATTTTTGTTTTTAATATGTTTTATGTCATCCAACATATCAGGAAAAAATTATTTCTCTTTACTTTTCTAAAAGGCATTGATATGATTCCCATTGTATTGTGCCATATATTTTTTTTATTAAAATAGATTTATATTAAAAAAAAGTATTATTAATGAAAAAATATTATTAATTTAATGACAATGCATTATTATTTAATGGGTACATTTTATAGTTTTAAAATAGCAGTAAAGGACATATATGGAACTAATATAGATCAGTCCAAGATAATGTATCGTCTTATATATAGTTATATAGAATATTTATAGATTATTTATAATTAACTATTACTATTTTTTATTTCCTAAAACATAAATAATATTTATTGATAATAAATTTATTATTATTTTTAATTTATTATGACTATTAAATTGAGATATAAGAGAGGAGAGAAAAAAAAATTTAAGATGAAAAAATCTCACTCACTCTTATCTCTTCTCTCTTTACATCTCTTTCATTCTTATTGTAATCATCAAAATTATTTTGGAAATGGTTTTACTATTTTTAGGAATTGTGATTATGAGAATATATTGTGTTTATAAAAATTTTCTTGAATTTTCAAATTTATTTTGAATATTAATGTTGTTTTACTCTCTTTTATATCATCTTTATTTATGTCCTTGGCTTATTTATTTTTCTAACTTATTCTTCTATACGCCATATAAATGATGCCTCATTACACAACATATAATTGCATGTGATAATTTTCCTGGCAGTTACAACGAAATGATAACCAACTATAATTATCTTGTTTATTTTATTATTTAAAATCAATAAAAGAATCTTTAGAAAAAAGTTTATACTTCTTAATATTATTTCTCTAATTATAAACAAATACATTGAGAAAAGTATGAAAATGGGGCAGTTATTTTTGTAATAAATACTCTTAAAACTTGAATCACTTATTATTTTAATTATCTTCTTTTTAAAATATCCCCTCACACCTTTTAATTAAATTGAAACAAAAATAAAAATTCTAAAAGATTTTTAAATTATTTTTCTTATTTTTTATATATATCACATTTTTCCTAATTTAAATCAATTAGTTAAACTTATGTTTACTTAAGTTCTCAATCAATCTCTTGTTTGTTTGTTTTTTAACCAATAAATTTTTATTTTTTTCATATAACTTTCTCAAACATAGCAATAGTCAATTGAGACAATTTTAGTTATTTGTAAAATAGAAAATTATAGTTTTTCTCAGCCACTTACATTTCCATCAAATAAAATACTCGTGATTTATTTTTATTTTATTTTGTGTTATGTAGATTAGTTATTCTACATAATTTTTAATAATTCTTAAGTACTATTTTTTTGAGAGAGATCATACTTACTAATTTGAGATTTAAGTTGCCAATTTATTTAATTTAAATACACATATAATTTATTTAATTTAAATTGCCAATTTATTTAAAATAAAAACAAAAATAAAGAAAAAAAAGATATTTTATAATTTGTTGAGCGTATGCTTTTAAAAAAACATATAAATACACATGAAGGAAAAATATCACAATGTTTATATTAAAAATAATTTATATTAAAAAAAATAAATTAAAAAAATATCTGTTTATATTTTAATATATGTGTCAATTAAAAAAAAGCGGACAAACGGACACGGAGTGCCCGTTTAGATGCTAGTTTTAATTAAATACAATTTATCCAATGCACGAGTAAAAGTTTAATGTTTTTTTTTAATTTAATAAATTTGAATAGTCAAATTAATTAATTTATATATGATATTAATTGAATCCTCTCTAAATTCAAAAATGAGTTTCATGAATTAAATTTGAAAATTGAATAGTTTTTTTTCTTCTTCTTTCTATTATATGCAGTTACATTTTTTTCCATAGATATAAATAGACGAAGTTACACTCCATTTTCAATATAAGTTTTTCAATGCATGTCTCTTCCTTTTCCATAAAAATGGCAACACAAATTTGGTGATTCTCAAAATATGAATATTATTGAGAGGACATTGTTAATAACATACATTGTTTCTTCCTCTGATGCTTTTTATAAAGGTGATATTTTTAATGTAATTTTGCTTTTATTTTACAATTTTTATACTATTACATGTTGAATTTAAAATTTATATACTTTTGTAATTATTATTTTCTAATGGAAATTTCTAAGTTGCATTCTATTATTAGGCTATGGAGATAACAACTGAGAAAGAAAACCACTGTTTCAACAAGGAAGTTAGAAACATATAGTTTCTGAAATGCCACAAAATAACATGTTTCGTTGCATATATTCACAAATCAATAACTTATGGAAACCACTACTACACAATCCAATCAACTTCTATAATTTTACAATTTTTTGAATTGTTTCTCTTTTTTTTTTCTTTCAAACTTATCTTTTATAACTGCACTTTGGTTTATAATTGCAGAGTTTTCACTTTGGTTCAATTTATTTACTCATTCATGTATTCTATTCTATTATCTATTACCTATATTTTGGGGATTGGAGTTTTTGGGCTGCCACTTTTTCATTCCTATTTTACCTTTTAAAATATAATTTATTTAATTTTAAAAAATACTAATAATAGGTGCATTTTTTTAAAAGAGAATGGTAGTTTTCTTTTTTAAAATGGTTATACTACATAGAAAAATTAACTGCATTATCAAGTATAAATTAATGGGAGATGGGTAAAACAAGACCATATAAAAAATTCTTCATGTTCATTTTTTGTAATATTTTATTTTCTCTTTTTTTTTGGAAAGATCACTAAACTCATATTGAAACATTTTGTAGTGCAACACTTCAATTAGTGGATATGTCAATTATACTCTAAATATTACTTTATTTTAATATTGTGTTTGTGTCAAAAAAAATTGTATTTGGATCAAAATTCTCATTTACTATTCACTTAAAATCTCATTTGTTCAATTGAACTTTTAAAATAGTAATTGTATCTGATGTCTAACTTTAACTCTTTATGAATTACGTAATATATGCTTCAGTTTAAATTGCATGCGCTACGTTTCAAATTAAGTTACCTTTGATTCAATTAAATTACCAGTGATTCACGTAATATTTTCACTTTTACTCTTTCTCTAAATTGAAATTGCAATATGTCAATCGGGCGTAACATTTTGTTCAATTAATTTCTTTTCAAATTAAACTTAACTTTTGGTAGTCTAACAAATATTTGTGTTTAACTATTTTTTTTCAAATATTTTTATAAAACTCTCAATAGTTTAACAGTATGACATAAGTGCAGAATAATGACAATAAATTCATTCAATTGAATTCAAAGTATTTGATTAAAGAGTTTTATACATGTATATCTATAACTATATATAAAGGGGATACAATATTTTGGGCTGACCTATTTTTTTCTTCAATATTACCCTTAAAAAACTGTCACAAAAAAGTCCTCTTAAACTGTTAAAGAGTAATAAAAAATAAAACTTCCTCAAGTGAACCATTCATAATAAACTAACCATTCAATATAACCTAGAAGAGAATAAAAGTTAAAACTACCTCATATAGTCATTCAATTCAAATTTCACTCCATTTCTCTTCCTTTCCAATCCATATACTTCTTCTCAGCATTTGGCTATCAAATACCTTCTTTTTTTTTATAAGCAAGATATATTAGAAAGAGATTAAGAAAAACTCAAGAAAAACAAGGAAACAACAACCAAAAAAGTTAGGAGATTACAAGAAATCAAACGGAAATAACCAATCGTACATACTACAATGCTTACTATCCTTCCTACCTAGAATCAACCAATTCCACGATGACACTTTAAAGTCAAGAACAATGTCGTCTACATCAAAAGATTCATTTTTGAAAATAATGATATTTCTAGCCCTCCATAAGATCCAGCAAGATATAAACCAAATAGAGTTGATCTTATTCTCTTTGCACCGGCCCGATAGTCTCGAGTTCCAAACCTTCGCATGAAGAAAACAAGCATCCTCCGATATACACCCTATGTCTACCCACTCGCATATCTTATCCCAAACCTTCAAGGATTTAGAGCATGTGAAGAAGAGATGAGAAATATCCTCAGAGCAAGTCGAACAAAATGCGCACTCCGTATATTGGGGGTCATCAATTACCCTTCTTTTCAACAAGTTAGATCTAGTACTGGCTATCCAATACCTAATACCTAATACTACTACACATTTTTGAAGCTAAAGTTTCATAATGTTGGTAAAGGTAGTAAAAAATGTGCAATGACACACGCTTTATATTTTGTTCCAAAATGCTTACGTCTAAAGATTTTGTTGCAAGTGAAGTGTTGAATCTTCATACCAGTACTTTAATATTTAACCGTTTTTTATTTTGTTACTAATGTTATCTATATTTTTCACTATAGTGATTTAAGATGATTATTTGTATTTATTTTTGAGATTTTTCATTTCAAATTTTTAGTATTCAATTAATAAGCTATTAACAGAAAATACACAAATTATCTCAACCCCTTTGTTGATCCTAAAATCACAATGGAGATAGATGCATCCAAATACAATAGTAGCAATCAGAGAGATAATTAAAGGATTAAGAAGTAGTGTATAAAAGGCGCATGAGGAAATGTTGCACCACTATGAAGATGTTTGTGCCACAACAAGTGTTGGATTGCAACAATGTTGCTTTTCATGATTGGTGTATGGAGACTGAGTTATCACTGTAAGATGGAAGACGAAAAAGATGTTGTAATTGCACACCTGCGTGCGATGAAATTTCACTTCTAAATTATGGTATTTTCCCATCCTTTTTTTATCTATACTCTTCATAAGAATACACAATTATTAATTCTATTATCTTTGTATAAATTATTTCACTTTAGTATGTTGTTGTAAATTATGATTAGTCTTTTAAAGTTTGTCGGTCTAAATATTTTCTTGATCAAACATTGTTTGAATTGTGTTGAGTGAAGTAGACTTAAGTGTTGTCAATTCGATTTCTTTCTGTTTATATCATTTTGTATTTTTTTGTGTGGATTTAGTTATTATAGGTTGTAGTAATCCCATGAGAAAAGTAATGTATTTGCTTATATAATATTTTTCGATTGTTGTTACAATTTGGAAGTTACATAATCACTTCAATTTTACTTGCTGCATGAAAATAAAATCTGAAATATGGACTTAGAAAGGAGGATTTAAAAGGAAAATGTTGGATTTAGATGGACAGTGTTATACATGATAAGTAAAAGATGGAGATGATTATTAAAAATGTTATGTTAATTTATTAATTCATCAATTTAGAGAAAGATATGTAAGCGGAAATATTCATGGATATTATATGAAATTAAAACATCAATTCATGGATATTATATGAGATTAAAACATCAATACTTACATGTTGAAGTCATGATTCGGAATTCCGAATGGATGAATGACCGGATCTTCCTCTGTATCTCACACTCCCGTTCACAACTTTCAATGGGGTAAGTTATGGAGCCGTCAGTTATGTTTCTGATGTTTTTTTGTGATTACAGAGGGGACCTAGCCATATAATATATATAACCCTAGTCCCTACCCATTATGGGCCCAAGGTTAAATCCCACACTTTTACCCACACCAATCAGGTTTCAGATACTCAGCCATTAGTTAAAAATTGATCACTTAATTAATTAAAGGGCTTATATATGCACCCCCATCAGAATCACGATTAACCCGTTTTTTACAAATTAAACCATAATTGATTGTAGCCCATAAAATATTAGATAAATCTAACATTCTCCCACTTGGGCAAAATCAATTGTATGATTTTTATTTTAAAATACATTTTGAAAACGACTCTCGGGTTAATGACTAATTCCTTAAAATGCGGCCGCATTTTAAGGAAATCCATGATTCCAGGTGCAGTATCTGAATATGACTTCATCCAACAAAAGTTAAGCAGTATTGAATCACGACGATTATTATGTCCTTCATTGACATAAAACCTTTCATGGTTACAAATACTACATACTCCGTCAACTAGTCATCAGTGTGGAGTGTGGCAAGAAAATAACATGCTAATGTGATCCAACAACCATTTGCTATTTTCTTCGTCAGTCCTTAACAATTTCTCTCAAATGCATTAAACACAAAGAAATTGTATGGTTTTACAAACCATAATGCCTCAGCTCCAATATGGCGTCGACCACCGGCACAATGGTCCTGACAACGCCGAGCTTAAAATCATACTTCAGCTCCAATATGGCATCAACCACCGGTATAGTGGTCCCGAAGACACCGAGCTCAAAATAATAACCATGCCTTGAACTCCAAACTAGTATCGACCATAGGCACAATGGTTTCGATGACACTGAGTCCCAAATTTAGCAATTTACATGTAAATAAACAATGACAATTGATAATAATAATAATAATCATTGTAATATCAATTGCTTAAAATAGAAAGTACTCGACAATCCAACATTTAAAGTGTCTAAAATAAAATATAACATGATAAAAGAAAATGACATAAAGAACAAACTCCCACTAACCAAGTACATTAAAGGAACTCACAATGCCCATGTCAAGGTCAGCAATCCCTAACGAAAACTCTAAGTCTTTCTTCCATTTTTTAAAATTAGACTCATTCAGGATCTCAATAGAAGCAGAACAATTGTTACAATTGTTCATAGAGATAAAATTAGACTCATTCAGGATCTCAATAGAAGCAGAACAATTGTTCATAGAGAAGGTCATTGTTTAGACAAAATAGGAATGCATTAGAACAAATAATAAAGGCAAGATATAGCTTTAATGAACATAAGCTATCACTAAGAGGCCAACATTATCACACAATCCCCTTTGGGTGGAATGCGTAAAACCCAGGTTAGAACCAAGGTCAGAACCTCAGATGAGTCGCTCAATGAGCATAAATTGGGTTCAAAAATCTATCTCCTTTGGGTAGATAAATTCTCTAAACCAAAACACCTCCAACAACTTCATCTACAAATTTCAAGAATAAGCTACTCAATGAGCATACATTGAGTTTAGAAATTTATTTTCTTTGGGTAAATAAATCCCTTAGACCAAAGCATCTCCAATAGTTATATCCTTAATCAACCACAATCTTTACATACAATTGTCCACCTTTGGGAAGACAATCACAGTAATGACTTAAAACCATTCCTCAAACTACAAAGATACTTTTACAAATTAAAACGAGCGATCTCACTTTGGTGGTAATCACACACAATAATTTATAGAATTTCTTGCATAGAAATTAAAAAAAAATTCTTACCAAAATAAATCATGAACCAATCATGAATTTAAACCATATAACATTCCCAATAAATTTTATCTTCAACAATATCTATCTCAATAGAAGTAATATTATACAATATTTCAAAATATTGTATTACAAAATTATACTATTAAAATCAATTGATTTGTATATATTATAATAATCAAATCAATATTGCAAAACTTAATATTATTATAATTATCAAGAAACACAAACCACTTTAATTGGAATAGCTAACCTATTTTGTTATTAAGTTGTGATATGATGGGGGTGCCGACCTCCCAAAGTCTAAGGGCACAAAATTACTCAACTATCAAGATGCTCATTCACTAACACCTTTTAATTTATAAGCAACATAATATTTATTTTTTACTTATTAGGGTGTCAATATAATTATAGCATTACTATCAAGTTCTGCAAGAGACCCGTGCAAACTTGCATAAACAAAGAACACATTATCTATTGTTTCTTATTTATTTACATGTTTCTTTCAAGATAACAATTAGCTAATGTTTCCAACAACAAAAATCCAAATAACTTAAGATTTCTAATATTAATCAAAGCTGGGAATGGAAGCTCGAGAGACAGAGTTCAAATCCTCTCCTTAACTATATTACAGTTTCTGAAGATAATAGAACCTGATTCCAATTCCACTTCCATTGAAATATTGAGGTGGCTTGTTAGCACATTATTTGCGTATGGATTGCACGTAAACAAAACTCAAAATGCAAAGCTGCTAACATCTTATTCATTGTAGTAACTTTTTGTTTACATTAGTATCATCATTAACCAAGACTATAAAACAGCTGCAACTGGTAGATTTTACACTTAGATCACAAGTACACCTATAATTAAAAATAAATATACAATCACATTGACTAGATGGTTCCTCTACTGATATTGCTCATTTTTCTGACTCATAGCTTATTTAGATTATATCAATATAATATCAACATTTAATTATTGAATCTGTTACGAAAAAATAGGCGTAGGCAATGGAATAACACTTCCTGAATATTCGCCTTTTCACTTAACGGAGACATTAAAATAATAATTTTGTGAACATGTACATTTCACTTTGCTTCCTTTACTACCTGCTTAATTATATACCGCTTAATTAAAAACTATCAGAATAAAAACATATATTCAATTCAAGTACCTCCAAATCATGAACAAATTATTGGTCGGTTCAAATAGTGTGTATCCAATTAAATTGGCTTGTTTTCAATTTCAATTTGAAAACGATGAAATTGAATGCAATACTGCAAAGTAGAAGGATAAAGAGTGTATACCATAAAAATTCATTATATAATAGTAACTAAAAGTAACTATTCACGGAATTATACAATAGAAAAGTGAGAATTGGAAATCATAATTATATAAAGTGATACGTACTGTATATTTCATAGAAACCAGAAATTATATATATTTACTTTCACGGAAATATAGTGGTACGTGCTGTATCAAAATAGAAATTGAAAAGATCTATACACACTTACAATTGTAGTAAATAAGAATACATGCGACTCTTGTTTCACATAATGATTTTTCAATTGCAACAAATATCAATTACCGATCGACATACTAAGAAAGTGGATCAACCAACAATCATGTTAAATTGAGGTAAGAATTATATATATTGTTTTAATTGATCCAAAATAAAGGGCAATTGAAAAATAACGTACTATCAGAACACTATTACTTTCACCATATGAATTTTGAAGAAGTATGCAACAATTCCAATTAAAATAAATACATAAAAGATTTTCGATTCCATATATACTTCATAGATTTAGTAATCACAAAATATCAATTCCAATTTTCATATTATTTATGGTGCAGTTCCGTAATGGTAAAATTTATTACGACAAAAAAAAAATAATACCATCAATTCGTATTCACAAAAATAATAATAAATAATTGAGTCATAACTCATATAATCTAGGCTCTGATACCAAATGTAAGCGGAAATATTCATGGATATTATATGAAATTAAAACATCAATTCCTGGATATTATATGAGATTAAAACATCAATACTTACTTGTTGAAGTCATGATTCGGAATTCCGAATGGATGAATGAGCGGATCTTCCTCTGTATCTCACACTCCCGTTCACAACTTTCAATGGGGCAAGTTAAGGAGCCGTCAGTTATGTTTCTGATGCTTTTTTGTGATTACAGAGGGGACCTAGCCATATAATATATATAACCCTAGTCCCTACCCATTATGGGCCCAAGGTTAAAGCCCACACTTTTACCCACACCAATCAGGTTTCAGATACTCAGTCATTAGTTAAAAATTGATCACTTAATTAATTAAAGGGCTTATATATGCACCCCTATCATAATCTCGATTAACCCATTTTTTACAAATTAAATCATAATTGATTGTAGCCCATAAAATATTAGATAAATCTAACAAGATATTTATATTTCTTGCTTGTGCACTAAAAAACAAAAATACAAACATAACTGTGCATATCCCAAAGTTTATATTGAATCAAAACTAATAAAAAATATATGTTTATACTTTTAACACGCGTGTTTATTTAAAAAGAGGACAAACTGACACGGGAGTGCCCGTTTGGACGCTATTATCTATATAAAGTGAAAGTAAGAATTATATGGAAGAATTGAAACATGCAGCACAATGAGAGCAATATGTGATACTGCATGATTGACTGTTAAATTGGTGGTTTTAGATCAAATTCAATAACTAAATTGTATTTTCTCCAATTCAAAAGAATAGATTGTACGAAGAATTGCGCCTAAGAGGGGGGGGGGGGGGGTGAATTAGGTTCTTTTGAAATTTTCTGGTTTTAAGAGAGTTATGTTACTTTCTTTTTGCAGAGTGATGTTATGAAATCTTGTAAAGGCAGAAAGTAAAAGAGACAGAGAGAATTATAGTGGTTCCCCTCACACTCCGAGGGTACTCCACTCCCCTTTCAACTTGAAAGAGATTTCACTATAGTTAGAATCAGTGTACAACTTTCTTTCTAACCTATAGGGAGATCAAAGGCTCTTAAACACCTTTAAGATCTAAACACTAAGTGCAATGAGAACAATCCTCTCAAATGCACACACTTGCTTTCAACAATCCTGAACAACAAGGGGAAATACATACAATTCTGATTTTTGTAATGATTTGTAACAATGTATACAGTTGTTTATCAATGCTGAGATTGATCTTCTCTTTCAATGGGTAATTCCACAGGTTTCTAAGACTTATTGCTCAAGAATTTTCTTTTCAACAGATATGAAATTTATGCAGAAAATTCTTTGTGAAAATTGATTTTTCTTAGAAGTGAAAAGATGAAATTATGATACAGATTTTGAAAGAGAATTCAAAGAGATGTTATCTTTGAATTTTGAAAGAGTTAGGTATTTATATTACATAAACACCTCTTGAGAAAAACATGCAAATCTCCAGAAAATTGATGAACAGGTGTCATGTTTCAAAGGAAACATTACACAGAAATTTAATTGAAGAGATGCAATTTTCCAGACAGATTTTTCAAAAACGTTCAGTGAGCAATCGATTGCACAAAGAGACCAATCGATTGCATCTTCGCAAAATTACTTGAAAATTCAAATTTTCAAAAGAGAAATCGATTGCACCTTTTGACCAATCGATTGCAGTTCAAAACAGAAGTGAAAAATTTGAAAACTTTTAAGCATGCAATCGATTGCATCAAAGCAACAATCGATTGCTTACTGAAACAGAAGCAAAAAATGAGTTAAAAAATTGATCATGCAATCGATTGCTCTAAGAGTGCAATCGATTTCACTTACAAAAACATAGAAAAATTATCATTTTAAAAAGCTTGTGTTAGTGTGAAAAGAATGTAAATAATTTTTTAATGTTTTGAGCAATTAGGACTTAGATACTTAATGGAAGTTCTCATTATACCTTTTGAGGAAAACATCCTTAAAGTTGTGTTTGTCCTGATGCTTGTGGTTGATCATGTTTGCATTCTTAAGTGATTTGTCTTCATCAAAACATATGCTGATATCTGAGAATCTTGATTTCACATTCTCCCCCTTTTTGATGATGACAAAGCACTCTTCTTTTATTGCAATGATCTTTCCGAAAAATTCTTTCTCCCCCTCAATTTGTGAAGTTGACAAGTTTTTCTCCCCCTCAATATGTGAAGTTGACAAGTTCTGAATTTGTATTGAGGTCGAAATAGTCTTTGTATTTGTACCTTAAGGATCAAGGAAAGACAACAAGCAATAAAAGAGTAACATACATCCTTCTCCCCCTTTTGACATTATCAAAAAGAAGGGAAAGATGGATTAAGGCAGTAATATATGTCGATGATAGACAAGATACTATTTGAAAATAAAATACCAACTTAGTGATAAACCAAATTACAAATTGAAATCAGTACAAATAAACTAGAACGTAGGGAATTCAAATAACAGAAATGACTTAAAAAGAAACAATAAAACACATAGTAAAAAGTTTTTATGACAGATCCATGTCAGGGTCAAAGGTTGGTTGGTTTGGAAATGTTGTTTGTACAGGTGATGGATGAGTTGGAGGGACAACCGGGTTTGAAGGGTCATATGGCGGAATGTATAAGTGAGAGTACAGATAGGAGAATTGTTGATTGACGGCTTCTTGGAAGTTGTTGATCCGAGTGTTGGTTGACTCTTGAATAGCATTGTATTGGTCATTGATGGAAGTGTTGAGATTTCCAAACTGTTGAGTCATGTAATCTATTAACTGTTGGTTACTCGGGCCATGTTCATTTGGAAGAGGAGGAGGAGCATCATCATCTTCTTCATTCTCTTCATCATCATTTTCAGCCATACCTTCACCAAGATACACAATGGTTTTGGTTTCCGGGTTGTATTTGACACCCATCTGAGAGTCCACATTTTGGATTGAGATCTTATTGATATTTGAATCCATGAGTTACTTATCAAATCCTTCAAAGTCTACTTCAAAATGTTCCAAAATCTCTGTGATGAACCATGCATATGGAAAAAACTTGGATTTTTCATTGATTCCGCAGATGTGAGTCAAGATTAAGTTTGACCAACTTATGGGAATGCCATACTTAATAGTATATAGAATCTGCATTTCTAGATCAGTCACGATGCAATGGTTTCCACCTCTTGGGAACATTATGTAAAACATGAAATAATGAAATAACCGATCATCAATGTTAAAGATACCTGTCGACCATGAGTTTTGAGAGGGTTCCATGCCGCCTAAGGATCTGACACGTTTTGCATGGAATTTTGCTTCAATCATACGGCCAAGGCTCCAATAGAATTCTTGTTTGTTGTATGATTTCCAGAGGTCTTCGTTTTCTTCATAAAGTCTCCCACCAGAGATTGGAACGTTCAGAATCCTACCAAGTGTTTTTGAGTAGAGTGGAATTCTTTTTCCTTGAACATATGTTACCATCTTGCCTTCTTCCATTTGTAGGTTGCTATAGAATAATCTTACAAAATTCGGATAATACGGCCCGAATGAGGAAATCACAGGTTCTAACCTACATGCAATTAAAGTTTCATTGAAAGAAAAACATTCTTTAGGGAATGATGAGAGAATACCATATTTTGGTGTCTGCACAACCTTCTTCTGAAAATATTTGGTGAACTTTTCCTTTTGTTCATCATCCAAGTGTTGAAGGACTAGTGGAATTTTTGAAGATGAGGAGGCTGGACCTTTGCCTTTGTCTTGTGCTGAAATCTTCCTTTTTGAGCGTGATGCCATGGGAAAATGATGGAGTTTTAAGAATTTGTGAGAAGAGGAAGAGTTTCTGTGGAGAGGTCTTGTTTTGAAGGAGATGGTTAAGATTGATTATGATAAGTTGGGTTTTATAATGGTTAAGAGAGGAATTATTGTGGGATATGAGTGGTTGAAGGTATTGATGATTGAGACTTTGGAAATATGAGAATTAATGGTCAATGTCTTGAGACTAGAATTAAGTAGTAATGGCTAGTCATAGGTAGGTCAAAAATGTAATGATAGGGTAGTTGGAAAGTTTAAGAAACCATGGATCTATTAAATAGAAAGAGAAAAAACAATTTTACAGTAGGTGCAATCGATTGACACAGGGGTGCAATCGATTGCTCTACAAAACAGAAACAAAATCTGACAAAAACTACAGAGTGCAATCGGTTGACACAGGGGTGCAATCGATTGCTTTCTTTAAAAATTAATAAAATTTGTAAATCTTACAGTGAGCAATCCATTGACACATAGGTGCAATCGATTGCATGCAGTGAAATTTTGAGAAAATGCCACAGATTGAGTTTTGTCATGTTTCAACGTCAGTTTCATCCAGAATTCCAAGTTCCCTTCGTATTTTGAAGAAAGATTCCTTTGCCAAAGGCTTCCTGAATATATCGGTAAGCTGATTATGAGTATCTACAAATGTTATCTCGACATCTCCTTGAAGTACATGATGTCGCAGAAAATTATGTCGTATGTCGATGTGCTTGGTCCTTGAATGCATGACTGGATTCTTCGTTATGTTAATTGCACTTGTGTTGTCATAGTGAAGAGGAATGCTACCCAGGTCGAGTCCGTAGTCATGAAGTTGTTGCTTGAGCCAAAGTATCTGCACATAACAACTTCCCGCTGCTATGTACTCTGCTTTAGCTGTACTAAGTGCTACGCATGCTTGCTTCTTGCATGCCCATGAGACTAGTGCATTTTCCAAGATATGACATGTTCCACTTGTGCTTTTTCTATCAATTTTATAGCCTGCATAATCCGCATCAGAATATCCAATTAAATTGCATATACTACCTTTAGGATACCATAAGCCGACATTTGTTGTTCCTTTGAGATACTTCATGATCCGCTTGAATGCCATCAGGTGAGACTCCTTTGGATTTGCTTGAAAGCGAGGGCAAAGACAGACGTTAAACATAATGTCAGGGAGACTTGCTGTCAAGTATAGTAAGGAACTAATCATACCTCTATATTTTGTGATATCAACCGACACACTGGATTCATCTTGATTTACATATGTACCGGACCCCATAGATGTAGATAAAGTCTTGCAATTGTCCATATCAAACTTCTTTAATAATTCTTTGCAGTATTTTGGTTGATTGATAAAGATCCCATTCTCGAGTTGCTTGATCTGAAGTCCAAGAAAGTAGTTCACTTTTCTCATCATAGACATTTCAAATTCTCCTTGCATAGCTATTATCCATTGATCATCGCCTAAGGCTTCATCGATTTTGGCCGGTTCAATTTGCGAAACAAATGCCATGTTAAGACAAGCATCCTTGAGATTTAATCTGTTTAAACACCTTGACTGATATCACCAATGACTTTATCGATCGGGTGATCTTTATGAGTTCTCCATTCTTTCGGTAGATCATTGTGTACTTCATTTTATTGTGAATCATCTTGCCGCTGTTTTGGTTGATCACTTGTAATATCTTTGAGAGTGTTTTCTTGAGAGGTTTCTGCTACATCATCATCATCATTAACAATAATATCATCCTCCTTGGAGGGGTTAGATTCATCAAAAGAAACATGCATAGATTCTTCAATAGTTAAAGTTCTTTTGTTAAAAATTCTGAAAGCCTTACTTGAGAGAGAATAGCCGAGAAAAATACCTTCATCAGATTTCTCATCAAACTTATCGAGATTGTCTTTGTCATTGTTTAAGACAAAGCATTTACACCCGAATATGTGGAAGAAGGATATGTTTGGTTTTCTTCCTTTAAACAGTTCATAGGGGGTTTTCTTGAGAATTAGTCTGATGCTCACACGATTACTAACAAAACATACCGTGCTTACTGCATCTGCCCAAAAATATTTAGGAAGGTTTGAATCACTAAGCATTGTTCTTGCAAGTTCTACCAACGACTGATTCTTTCTTTCTACGACACCATTTTGTTGTGGAGTTCTTGGTGCAAAGAAATTGTGTGAGATTCCATTTTCCTCGCAGAATTCTTCAAATAAAGCGTTATGGAATTCTCCACCATGGTCACTTCTAATGGAGACAATTGAAAGTGACTTCTCATTCTGAATCTGTTTTGCATACTTCTTGAATGCCTTGAAAGCTTCGCTTTTCTGCACTAAGAAGAAAGTCCACGTATATCTAGATAAATCATCAAAAATTACTAATGCATAAACATTACCTCCAAAACTTTTTGTTCTTGAAGGTCCGAAGAGATCCATGTGTAACAATTGTAGTGGCCTAGTTGTGGACACCATATTTTTGGATGTGAAAGTTGATTTGGTCTGTTTCCCTTTTTGGTATGCGCCACACAATCTATCTTTGATGAATTTGATCTTTGGAAGATCAAAAACTAAGTCATGTTTGATCAATTTGTTCAAATGCTCCATATGAATGTGAGCAAATCTTTTGTGCCATAACCAAGAGTCATTGTTGTTTTCCATAAGAAACTTAACCTTCAAAGATATTTTATCAAGGGAAATCATAAAAATATTATTGATTCTATTACCTTTTAACATTACCTCAGAAGTGACTTCGTTTTCTATCAAACATTCATCTTTAGTGAAGTCGATTCTGAAACCTTTGTCACAAAGTTGACTAATGCTAAGTAGGTTATGCTTTAGGCCTTCTACATAAAGGACATCTTCTATGGTTGTAAAAGGTGGTGCACCAATGCTGCCTACGTCAAGGATATTTCCTTTGTTGTTATCACCATAGGTTACGAATCCTTTGGCCTTAAGCGTTAGATGTGAAAATGTTGTAATTCACCCGTCATATGCCTTGAACACCCACTATCAAGATACCACTGATATGAGGAGGTCTTCAAGCATACCTACAAAACAAGATTAAGTTCCATTAGGTACCCAACTTGCCTTGGGTCCTTCATAGTTAGTGTCTTTCTTGACCCACACATAATGCCCCTTTGCAACACTAAAGTTTCTCACATAACAGGCATTAGGTGTATGGCTTTTGATACCACAATAAAAACAAGTGGGCTCAAAATTACTCTTATATCTAGAAGGATAAGGTTTTTTCTTATTAACAACCTTCTTCTTGGGGTATGATGAACCATTTTAGGCTTGACCACTTTCTCTTTTGGAGGTTGTTCACTAGCTTTAACAAAGATGGTTTTGTTGGAATTTGGTTTAGAAACTTTTGAGTAACCAAGTCCACTTTTATCATTTGAAAATCTTTCTTGGCTAAGAACAGCCTCTAATCCAATATGTCCTTTTTCATATCTTTCAAGAACTCTTTTTAATTGGACAATTTGAAAATAAAGTGACTCACACTTTGTGCATACAAAATTCTTTTTTTGATCACTAATCAATTTCAGTTTTTCAATTTTGAAATTCTTTTCAATTGTTTCAATTTTTTCTTCTAGAGTTGAAATTTGATTCTTTTGTGATGAATTAGTTTTGTACAGAATTTTGCATTCACTAAGAAGTTCATCGATTGCCCCTTGAGCATCAACATCATAAATTAAAAAAATGATTACTAACCTTGTCGTCTTCATCATCAGAATGATGTGAGGCCATTAGTGCTAGATTTGCGCTTTGATCACTATCTGATTCTGATGAGGAGCTTATCTCGTTATCTTCCCATGCTACATATGCTTTATTTTTCTTGAATCCCTTTTTGCTTTTAGAGACATCGTTCTTGGAGAGCTTAGGACAGTTTGGTTTGATGTGTCCTAATTTTCCACATTCATAGCATTTGACATCTTGTGTGGATGTTGACGCCTCTTTCTCTTTGCTTTTTGAAAATTTCTTCCTTTTCATATAGTCAGAATTCCCAATATTATTTTTAGAACCAAAAAATTTTCCTAACCTTTTTACAAGAAGCATGATGTTTTCATCTTCAACCGGATCGTTTGCTTTTTCTATTTCTTTGGAATCAGCCTTTAATGCGATGCTTTTAGATTTCTTCTCTTGATTCTCATGTTTCTCCAATCGCCCAAGTTCTGTTTCATATTCTTGAAGTTTTCTGAACAATGTGGCAGATGTCATCGTGGCTAGGCTTTTCTTTTCAGAAATTGCTGTCACCTTGGGGTGCCATTCTCTGGACAAAGATCTAAGCACTTTAAGATTTCATTCATAATTATTTAATGTCTTACCGAGTGCTATAAGATGATTTGTCAAGTGGACGAATCTTTTCTGCAAATCAAGAATTGATTCTTCTGGCTGCATTCTGAATAACTCGTATTCTTGACTCAACGTGTTCAACCTTGATATTTTAATTTCAATGGTTCCCTCATGTGTTTCAACTAAAGTGTCACAAATTTCCTTTACTGTTGTACATGTTGAGATACGAAAGAACTCGTCTATACTTAGTGCACTTTGTAGGAGATTGATTGCCTTTTTGTCATAGAGAACATTTTTCTTATCATCGTCATCCCATGAGGCTTTGGGCTTTGTTGATCCTACACCGTTAACGACCGTTGTAGGAACAAACAAACCATTTTGAACAACATCCCAGATTTCATCTCCTTGTGCTTCTAAGTGAGCCTTCATACGAATTTTCTAGAAATCAAAGTATTCACCACAGAACAGTGGAGGCTTGTTGCTACTACCACCATCTTTGAATACACCTTTTTTAATTGCGGAAGCCATACTGGATCGATTAGAAATAGGTTACCTAAACCTGCCCTAATGCCAATTCTAAGAAGAATTGCGCCTAAGAGGGGGGGGGGGGGTGAATTAGGTTCTTTTGAAATTTTCTGGTTTTAAGAGAGTTATGTTACTTTCTTTTTGCAGAGTGATGTTATGAAAGCTTGTAAAGGAAGAAAGTAAAAGAGACAGAGAGAATTATAGTGGTTCCCCTCACACTCCGAGGGTACTCCACTCCCCTTTCAACTTGAAAGAGATTTCACTATAGTTAGGATCAGTGTACAACTTTCTTTCTAACCTACAGGGAGATCAAAGGCTCTTAAACACCTTTAAGATCTAAACACTAAGTGCAATGAGAACAATCCTCTCTAATGCACATACTTTCTTTCAACAATCCTAAACAACAAGGGGAAATACATAAAATTCTGACTTTTGTAATGATTTGTAACAATGTATACAGTTGTCGCTACTCGAAAAATGCATCGCGCAACGACGGGGAGGCGAAAAGGATGAACAGAAGAGTCGCCACCGAACTTTATTTATCCCATGAAGGGAAAGGAAAATATCGAGAAAACCCTAAGAAAGAAATGGATAAGATGGTCTCGCAACCAAGAACAGGTTAGGAAGCCTGTTATGCGAGGGGAAGGTATTAGCACCCCTCGCATCCATCGTACTCGATGGGAACCATTTGCTTGTCAATGTGTGATTATATTTGCTTAAATTTTATGCTATAAAAGTGTTTTCCAAAGGGTAAAGAAAGAGGGTTTATAAACTACGAAAGGAAGCAACAGGGAAGAAGAGAGAAAGAACGGACTCGGTAGGACTTCGCAATTCTATGCCTACGTATTCTCAATAGATGTGAGAAAGTTAGAGTCGACGTAGTTCGGGACTACGGATACAGGGGGAATATGCTCGGCAAAGATTGTGGCCCTTGTGCCTACGTATCTTTACTTGAAAGAAGTAAATAATTAGAGCAGTCGTAGTTCGGCCTACGGTTTGTTGATATTTTTATGGATGATGCTATCGTGCGCATTCTAGCAGTTTAGGTATTTTTGTTGCTCGCATGTGAGGAGACTTGTGCGTTACCTGTTTGCGATAGAACGGACGTAACATATCCTTTTTGAAAGATCGATTAGTTTTCACCATGCGAGGCAAGATGTCACGTTTGATTGGTTGAATTGTTTTTAGGGGTGAGATAAGTCCTTAGATAGTAACCCCTACGGGTAGTACCCAATTCTTTATCTCAAAGTTTTTTTGTTATGAAAGGTGTAGCGAACGTAGCGTCTTTGTATTGAAAGACAAGTATCAAGACCACCCACACTAAATTGAATATCCTGACACTTGGAGAGGAAGGAGACTACACTCAATCCTCTCATTTTAATTCAAACACAAAAAAGAACTTTATTCTCTTATGAAAATGTTTTGGTTTTGAATGGTGAGTGCTTTACGACTGTAAACCCTACGGTAAATGTCAGCACTCGGGATAGGAGAAGGCCTACGCCTAACCTCTCCACGACCAATCAAGTTTTGTTACGAAAAAAAGAGTTTGAAAATGCACTCGGTGCGTAACCGAGGTTTTAGGTCATAAAGGTTTCGGAGGGGAGTTATGAAAGGAGAGAGAGATTGGTGATGGATAAAGTTGCGCATTCGTATTGAAAAATGAGTATCAAGACAACTCACACTACAGTGAGTATCTTAACACTCAGAGAGGAAAAAGTCTACACTTAATCCTTTCATTTTAATTCAAATACAAAGAGGAAAAGATTTTTATAATTGAAGGTACTTATGAAAATGAATTCGGTACGGGACCGAGGGTTTTTTATGAGGAAGATATGTAAGTTCATGGTGATAAACAAAAGAGCGTGAACCCTAACATGTTAACTAACATTTAAGGATATGAATGTAAACAAATATCACAAACAATCACAAGTATAACAAGGAAGAAAATCATCTGTACAGGTAAAAACGATCACAAAACGCACTTAACTTGCAAGTGGTCAAAAGGGATGCAAAATTAGACAAACGTGGAATTTTAAAATATGGCATGAAATTAGACATAAAAATAAACACAATGCAAAATGAATGGGTGCAAAATGATAAAATATGAGGGAGATATGATTTTGAAAGTTTTGATGAGTTAATGTACAAATAAAACAACAAGCAAAAATAAAATAACAAAAAAGTGCAAGGGGTGGGAGTTGAACCCACGCCCTCAGCTTGTACACGCGCGCGCAAGAAAAAGAAAAAAGAACAAAAGGGTTGATCCTCCTCAGGGATCGAACCCAGGTCTGGCTGGTGAATGGCATGTTTAAGAGTAAGTTGCTTACAGGGGGTGGCTATACATCCGTTGATATAGCCACCCCCATAAACATATAAGGCGTGTTTTCAAGGATTTCTGGGCAAATATGAAACAACAAGAACAAGCATGATCATGATACGTTTTGATTCACAACTATATCAATTCTTAATGGATTCAGGTGAGATTTTAGTCAATCTTGAGTGTTTTTAAACAAGGAACAAGATGGTACAGTTGAAATTTTGAAACAAGGCTCTGAAAAAGAAACACGATAGAACTTGCAACTTTGGTGATTGGTTGCATTTTGAAAACCACATATCAATCCTGAGTTAAAATCCACAAAAGGGGAATGCACACACAACAAACATTGCATAACAGAGGTGTATGACATTTAAAACTCAAGCATGCACTAGTAAAAAAAAGAATTGGCACATGGGTTGCAAGAAAAAGCATGAAAAAGCTACCTACTGTCAAGACAGGTAGGAAAATTTGAATATGATCATCATGATGTCTCAACCAAACACATAGGAAATGCAAAGAAGAGCAAGTATAAACAATTATCAAACCAAACTTAAATGCAAAATATGACTGCTGAGCCCTAGCAATTGAAATTGGAGAAAATTGCAATGTGGAAACTAAAATTAAGTAGCAGCCAGAATTGGAATGAATAGACATATCAAACATCTTCAAAATATCATATGAAAAGTGTCTAAACCTCAAAAATGTTCACAAACAAAATGAAAATGAAA
This sequence comes from Lathyrus sativus, assembly GCA_963859935.3. Classification (NCBI taxonomy): domain Eukaryota; kingdom Viridiplantae; phylum Streptophyta; class Magnoliopsida; order Fabales; family Fabaceae; genus Lathyrus; species Lathyrus sativus. Next base: position 383,743,728 of record OZ012739.1, read on the forward strand.
AACACAGGCCATCTGCTCAACACTTAATAAAAAAAGGCAAATTTGGATCAAAACTGGTTTAGAACAGTGGGAAGTTAGGGAAATGTCATACACAAGTTTTCAAACATGGTTGTAAATGAGTTTATCATTTAAAATTGTCATGAGATGCATAGAACAAGGAGATGATCATCAAAATGTAATTGTGCCAAACATGTGGAATGGGATTGTCATAATAGGATAAAAATGCATTTTCAAGATCAATGATGAAGCCAATCATGCTATAATCAGGAATAGGGTTCAAACACATCTCAAATATCATGTATATCAAGTTCATACATTCAAACAGCCCATACATAAGTCAAAACTTCAACTGTCATATGGAAATGAGAGAAAATTCAAGACATGTGGCAAGTATGATAGGTAAATCAAGAAACATGCCCAATTAAAATGAATGAACCACACATACATCGTCAAAACATCACATAAGGTGTGTCTATACCTTGCAATTGTTCATAATCAACATGGAAATGAAAATCTTATGTCAACTACTCAAACATTCAATAAAATGCACACTTTGGATAAAAAATGATATGGGACAGTTTGAGGTTAGAAAAGAGTCATACACAAGTTCAAAATAGGATAACAAATGAGTCTAGCACCTAAGATTGTCATGAAAGACATACAACAAGAATATGACCAACAAAATGCATTTTCAAACATGATGAAGCCAGGCTGTTATGACAGAGTCATTAGGCATATAGAAATGATGGATTCATGAATGTACAAGTCTCATATGTTATTAAAGGTCCAATGCTATGTGAATTAACTTAGAACAAATCAAGCAAAGCAAAGTGAGGTGTGTGACTGTGATTTTCAAAACAGTTGCAGCAGCAGGGCATAAACATGGTTCAGTTGTGAATCAAAAGTTTCATGTTGATAAACATCACACACACACCTCATAAATCCAGGGAGGAATGAGTTACAACTCAGAAATTTATCATACTGCTAGCAAACAAGGTTTTGGCATATTCATGGTAGGTTTTGGCTTAAAAGAGCAGTTTGAGGGTGAGATGCAAATGTAGGTAAACATTGACCAAAACAATCATCTACACACATTATACATATGATTATGAATGAGTTAAAACTCAAAGATCAAACAAATTGCAAGCAAACAAGAATTTTGGTATGTTGTGGCTTATTCTAGCATGAAATGCAATTGGAAGTGAATTTGATGTTGCAGGCAAGAATAGATCAAATGAACAATGTGCACATATCATTATCATGGTAAGGAATGAATTTTAACTTCAAGAATGAACATATGACAATTAGAATGAAAATTGGCATAATGGTGTGAATTGTGAAAAAACTGTCTTGGCAAGTACTTGGCACAAAGAGGCATTTTTCAAATTGTGAAGTTTTATGTCAAAATAAGAACATACACACATCATAGATATATTAAGGAAATAGTTCATGCATTAAAATCAAACTCAAAACAGTTAGAGCAAGATTTTGGTATGTTATGGGAATGAGAAACAGTTTTTAGTGAACTAATGTAGCAGCAGGTGGTATTCATGACAGTTGGAAAATTTTGCTAGCACACACAAGTTTCAAATCAATAGGGCAATGATTCCTTCAACATAAATCAAGTAGAAACCCAATGAAACAGAATATGATGTGTTGGTGGTATCATGATATTTTGAAAAATGCAAATGAGGTAATGATGAGGCAATTTGAACATTTAAGAAGATTTTGAGCATAAAAGCACCACACACAAATTTCAAATATGCAATCTAATTATCATAGGCCCTAGAATCATTCAAAACCAAACTGTCATGGAAGTTGGTATGTTCATGGTATATTCTTTCAACATGACATCTCAAAAATGCCAAACATGAAAATGTGATGTAAAGTGAGAATTTTATAGACTACATATCTCTTGTAGACTATGTTGAGCAAGTTAGAACACAAAGAAAACCAGAGATCTTGTTTTTGGCACAAAATTGAAGTTTGCTTCCTCTTGAAGCAATATGCAAACCTTAGGACAACTTGAGAAATGAGCTTCACCACTGATCTTCAATGCCTTGGACAGTTGCAATATGATATATGTAAGGTGTATGGATGGTTAGAACAACAAGAATGGGCCTAGACAAGGATTTGGCAGATTTTGAGCATAGTGGTCAAACTTGCTTGGTGTGAAAGTTGACATTTTGGAAAATGAGATTTTTGAGTGGTTTAAATGTATGGACACCTTTTACACAATGTATAGGGATTGTATGGATGGTTTTGAGTGACTTAGAAATGGTAGAACTGATCTTGAGCAGAGTTTTGCTCAAGACAACTTTTTGGTGAAAAATGGAAATTTGAAACTTTGAAATTCTTAAGGAAGTGAGAGGGAATTGAGAGTTGTTGTTTCTCTGGTTTTTTTTGAGATTTTTCAGGTGTATAAACGACATAGAGGGATCCCCTATTTATAGGAGAATGCAAGGTGAGGGCATATTTGTAAACTTGGCATTTTGGAGGGATTTTTGAAAAGGAAACCCTTGGCTTGGGGTTTGGTACAGCTGCAAGTTTCAAAGCCTTGCCTCAACTGATCAATTATTAAAGTGAAAATTAATGACATGAGATGATTAGAGTGGCTAGGCAAATAGGGAACTGCAGCTGCAGGTGCAAGTGGCAAAAGTTTCTCTTTCCATTTTATGAATATTATATTGTCAACTTGCCTCCAAGTTGCCAAGTCTATCAATTCCTTCTTTCTTCTGGTTTTCTCTTTATCTAGGCCTCAATTTATCAGAATAAAATATGATCCAATGGTTGGGGATGACCCAAGTTGTTAAAATTTGAGTTTGTGAAGAATTGTCAATGTGGGACTCAAGTGTTAAAAGCCCATCTTGCCAAATTCATAACTCTCAGCTCATAAGGGCTATGGAGGAGTTCTACCACAATTTAGAAAGCCCTTAAGTAGATCTACAACTTTCATGTTTTGGGGATTTCCAAATTCTTAATGGAACTAGGTTGAAACACCCTTCCAATTTGCTGAAAAAACCACTTAAAAAGGCGAAATAACTTAGAATTTCTCTAAGTTATTTCCCTTCTTAAAATGAATCTTGTCATAACTCCAATTCTATGCATTTTTTGATCATGGGCCACTTTGAGGCTTTTTTTATTATTTGTCAAGAGCTTTCCAATGAGCTTTGAACCACTTCATTTGGATGTGTGGTTGAGGAGTTATGGTCTTGCCCCTTTCAAAATCCTAATTCCCGATTTTTGCAATTACTTCCTAAACCTTGATCCAATGGCCATGAAATTTTATGGGGAGGTGTAATATGACATAAGGAAAATTTTTGATTCACATCTTGAAGTCAAATTCCTTATGGTTGGAGAGTTTGACTTTTCGGTCAACCGTTCGATCAATCGGTGACTACCGAGCCGACTGTTGACGATCCCGGAGTCTTGAGGCCTTGAATCTTCTTGAATGGACTTCACCAAGCCATATAAACCTTATGAATTAAGATTTCATCATTATAAAACCTTTCATATCAAAAGTTAAACTATAGTTGACTTTTCCTGATTGAAAACCCTAATCGGGCCAGAGTTGCATTTTCTTTAATATTTGGGTGCCAACCTCAAATCGAATTCATATTTGAAGAAATGTAGCATCCTTGACCCTATTTCATTAGAAATCAAATCAATACGTCGACTGATCAAACCATTGAAACCTCAACTTTTAGCTGTGCGAAAACCCTAATTTCCCCTTTTTTGCTTGGATACTGTGCAGATGAACTGGATGATCATTCCAACCCCATTATGACTTCTGAGATACTCAACAGGCTTCTTCTTTCCCCCTTTTCATGCCCCTTATGAACTCCCTCTGATGATTCTTTGATAACAACACCCACCTGATGGCTCGTACTGATGCTTTTGATCAAAAAAAGGGCGGGCCAATTTAGGGTATGACAACAATTGTTTATCAATGATGAGCTTGATCTTCTATTTCAATGGGAAATTCCACAGGTTTCAAAGACTTATTGCTCAAGAATTTTATTTTCAAAAGATATGAAATTTATGCAGAAAATTCTTTGTGAAAATTGATTTTTCTTAGAAGTGAAAAGATGAAATTATGATACAGATTTTGAAAGAGAATTGAAAGAGATGTTATCTTTGAATTTTTAAAGAGTTAGGTATTTATATTACATAAACACCTCTTGATAAAAACATGCAAATCTCCAGAAAAATTCATGAACAGTTGTCATGTTTCAAAGGAAATATTCCACAGAAATTTGATTGAAGAGATGCAATTTTCCAGACAGATTTTTCAAAAAGTTCAGCGAGCAATCGATTGCACAAAGAGACCAATCGATTGCACATTCACAAAATTACTTGAAAATTCAAATTTTCAAAAGAGCAATCGATTGCACCTTTGGACCAATCGATTGCACTTCAAAACAGAAGTGAAAAATTTGAAAAATTTTAAGCATGCAATCGATTGCATCAAAGCAGCAATCGATTGCTTACTGAAACAGAAGCAAAAAATGAGTTAAAAAATTGATCATGCAATCGATTGCTCTAAGAGTGCAATCGATTGCACTTACAAAAACGTAGAAAAATTCTCATTTTAAAAAGCTTGTGTTAGTGTGAAAAGAATGTAAATAATCTTTTAATGTTTTGAGCAATTAGGACTTAGATACTTAATGGAAGTTCTCATTATACCTTTTGAGGAAAACATCCTTAAAGTTGTGTTTGTCCTGATGCTTGTGGTTGATCATCTTTGCCTTCTTAAGCGATTTGTCTTCATCAAAACATATGCTGATATATAAGAATCTTGATTTCACATTCTCCCCCTTTTTGATGATGACAAAGCACTCTTATTTTGTTGCAATGATCTTTCCGGCAAATTCTTTCTCCCCCTCAATTTGTGAAGTTGACAAGTTTTTCTTCCCCTCAATGTGTGAAGTTGACAAGTTCAGAATTTGTATTGAGGTCGAAAGACTCTTTGTATTTGTACCTTAAGGATCAAGGAAAAACAACAAGCAATAAAAGAGTAACATACATCCTTCTCCCCCTTTTGACAATATCAAAAAGAAGGGAAAGATGGATTAAGGCAGTAATATATATCGATGATAGACAAAATAATATTTGAAAATAAAATACGAACTTAGTCATAAATCAAATTACAAATTGAAAACAGTACAAAGAAACTAGAAAGTACGAAATTCAAATAACAAAAATGACTTAAAAAGAAACAATAAAACACATAGTAAAAAGTTTTTATGAAATATCCATGTAAGGGTCAAAGGTTGATTGGTTTGGAAATGTTGTCTGTAGAGGTGATGGACGAGTTGGAGGGACATCCGGGTTTGAAGGGTCATATGGCGGAATGTATAAGTGAGAGTACAAATAGGAGAATTGTTGATTGACGACATCTTGGAAGTTGTTGATCCGAGTGTTGGTTGACTCTTGAATAGCATTGTATTGGTCATTGATGGAAGTATTGAGATTTCTAAACTGTTGAGTCATGTAATCCATTAACTGTTGGTTACTCGGGCCATGTTCATTTGGAGGAGGAGGAGGAGCATCATCATCTTCTTCATTCTCTTCATCATCATTTTCAGCCATACCTTCACCAAGATACACAATGGTTTTGGTTTCTGGGTTGTATTTGACACCCATTCGAGAGTCCAATTATTGATTGAAATCTTGTTGATATTTGAATCCATGAGATACTTATCAAATCCTTCAAAGTCTACTTCAAAATGTTCCAAAATCTTTGTGATGAACAATGCATATGGCAGAAACTTGGATTTTTCATTGATTCCGCACATGTGAGTCAAGATTATGTTTGACCAACTTATGGAATGCCATTCTTCAATGTATATAGAATCTACATTTCTAGATCAGTCACAATGCAATGGTTTCCACCTCTTGGGAACATTATATAAACCATGAAATAATGAAACAAACGATCATCAATGTTAAAGATACCTGCCGACCATGAGTTTCGAGAGGGTTCCATGCCGCCTAAGGATCTGACACGTTTTGCATGGAATTCTGCTTCAATCATACGGCCAAGACTCCAATAGAATTCTTGTTTGTTGTATGCTTTCTAGAGGTCTTCGTTTTCTTCATAAAGTCTCCCACCAGAGATTGGGATGTTCAGATTCCTACATAGGGTTTTTGAGTAGAGTGGGATTCTTTTTCCTTGAACATATGTTACCATCTTGCCTTCTTCCATTTGTAGGTTGCTATAGAATAATCTTACCAAATCCGGATAATACGGCCCGAATGAGGAAATCACAGGTTCCAACCCACATGCAATTAAAGTTTCTTGGAAAGAAAAACATTCTTTAGGGAATGATGAGAGAATACCATATTTTGGTGTCTGCACAACCTTCTTCTGAAAATATTTGGTGAACTTTTCCTTTTGTTCATCATCCAAGTGTTGAAGAACTAGTGGAATTTTTGAAGATGAGGAGGCTGGACCTTTGCCTTTGTCTTGTGCTGAAACCTTCCTTTTTGAGCGTGAAGCCATGGGAAAATGATGGAGTTTTAAGAATTTGTGAGGAGAGGAAGAGTTTTTGTGGAAAGGTCTTGTTTTTAAGGAGATGTTAAGATAGGTTATGAGAAGTTGGGTTTTATAATGGTTAAGAGAAGAGTAATTGTGGGATATGAGTGGTTGAAGGTATTGATGATTAATACTTTGGAAATATGAGAATTAATGGTCAATGTCTTGAGACTAGAGTTAAGTAGTAATGGCTAGTCATAGGTAGGTCAAAAATGTAATGATAGGGTAGTTGGAAAGTTTAAGAAACCATGGATCTATTAAATAGAAAGAGAAAAAACAGTTTTGCAGTAGGTACAATCGATTGACACAGGGGTGCAATCGATTTCTCTACAAAACAGAAACGAAATCTGACAAAAACTACAGAGTGCAATCGGTTGACACAGGGGTGCAATCGATTGCTTGCTTTAAAAATTAATAAAATTTTTAAATCTTACAGTGAGAAATCAATTGACACATAGGTGCAATCGATTGCATGCAGTGAAATTTTGAGAAAATGCCACAGATTGAGTTCTGTCATGATTCAACGTCAGTTTCATCCAGAATTCCAAGTTCCCTTCGTATTTTGAAGAAAGATTCCTTTGCCAAAGGCTTCCTGAATATATCAGCAAGCTGATTATGAGTATCTACAAATGTTATCTCGACATCTCCTTGAAGTACATGATTTCGCAGAAAATGATGTCGTATGTCGATGTGCTTGGTCCTTGAATGCATGATTGGATTCTTCGTTATGTTAATTGCACTTGTGTTGTCATAGTGAAGAAGAATGCTACCCAGGTCGAGTCCGTAGTCACGAAGTTGTTGCTTGAGCCAAAGTATCTGCGCACAACAACTTCCCGCTGCTATGTACTCTACGATTTATAATTTAGTTGTTATTTTGATACTTTACGATTTTTTTATCTAATTAGTTTTAACTCAACCATATTATATTATATTATGTAATACTTTGATACCTTCAAGTGTTTTACTTACTCGGAAGATAAATTGAATGAAATTAAGGAGGATTGGAATGAATACATATATGTTAAATAATAGTTACTTAGATAAGTTTGTAAGTTATCAATTGTGATCTTAGAAGTTAGAGATTAATTAATACTTTTTTCAAAAATAAACATGATACTGATATATTATCTTAGTGTCATTTCACTACTACGGGAAACATATACAACAACGGTTGAAAGAGGGATAACATCACGTGTGATATGCCGTTGTTACGAGGGTTTGGTTGTATATGTTCTACTTACAATCACGGTCTTATGACCGTTGTAGAAAATCTAAAAGCGTGTGATATATTATCATGGTTCATAACCTAACCGTTGTTATATATTAAAGGTCCTAGGTTCGATTCTCAGTGTATTTAACGTATATAACCACGATATTTTATAACAACAGTGGTTAAATTATATATTATAACTATACAACCACATTCATAATTAAAAATCGTTGTTAAATTATATATTTTTTTAAACAATATATTTCTAAATTTTGAAAATTTTCCATTTTTTAACATGTATTGTTTAAACAACAACAACAACAATTGAAGATATATTTCTTCATTGTGTTCCATTTTATAACTTGTATTATTTAAACTGTAACGTAATAGAAACAACAATTGAAGATATATTTTTGCATTGTACATGTTTCATTTTATAACATATATTGTTTAAACTGTAGCAGAACAGAAACAACAATTGAAGATGTATATTAAAACACTCAAAATCAAATAATTATTTATTTAATCAAATAAAAATGTTATTTACAACACTCAAACTCAAATGTTCATCAAACACACACACACATACATACATACATACATACATACATACATACATACATACATACATACATACATACATACATACATACATACATACATACATATATATATATATATATATATATATATATATATATATATATATATATATATATATATATATATATATATATATATATATATATATATATATATATATATATATATATATATATATATATATATATATATATATATATATATATATATATATATATATATATATATATATATATATATATATATATATATATATATATATATATATATATATATATATATATATATATATATATATATATATATATATATATATATATATATATATATATATATATATATATATATATATATATATATATATATATATATATATATATATATATATATATATATATATATATATATATATATATATATTACAGATTAATATCATGTTTGAGGGCCTTTAAGCGCATTTAACATATACGTCCAACGTTTACGAATGTCTACAAAGTCTTCGCATGAGAATGGTGTTTCTGCGTTAAAAGTTTGCATAAAATATACCAAATTAAGCTCATTATTGAGGATTCATAAGCGTATTGTAAACAATTCATTACATATATATGATATATACCTGATCCCATTTATCAACAATGTCGGCGAAGATAATGTTTAACATGTGTTTCATTATATAATAACCATACTCGAATCCCTTTGATTGTTTCCTCGTCTACAAAAATTAATATTAATTTCATGAATGTTATAAACGCACATGCATGTACCAATATATATAAATGAATGTCACAAGTAATATAACCACTTACATTAGGTAAGATAAATGTTGGTTTTGTTTCTAATATTGTTCAACATATTGTGTCGCTGCACAACACTATACATTCCAAATATTTTGTGGGTTAAACCAATTAAACCAATTACAAAGTCAAAGAAAATATATATTGGTAAAAAATCATATAATAATAAACTTACCCATTAATAATTTTCCTTATTTTATGTTCTAGTGGTTTATGTAAGGAGCACAATGTCATTATCGTATTCGTCCTAAGCGATATGATGATCAGTTGCGAATGATCACTGAATAAACACGAGCATATATATAATTAGTATTTTCTAAAACAAAACTAACTAATCTGACCTGATCAGGAGGGGATCACGATATGGCCATGTGCTACTGGACGGCTACCTGTTCACCGGGGTGAGAAAGAGGAGGGGGTGTACCTGCAAGACACTCCGATGCCAAAGTAAGAAGTAGGGCAGAGTGGAAGCAATAGTACAGAAAAAAGGGGCAAGAAGAGTTACCTGACCCTCTTGAGGAAGAGGGTATTTATAGAGAGACCCCAGCGCTGGGCCAATGGTCATTTGAGATGGGCTGGATGACCAAGCCCAACCCTAATGACTGCTAGGGCTTACGTGGCGTAGTGAAGACCAGGACGTGGTCTTCGCCCTAGTTCAACCACTCCTGGATCTCCGGAAAGTGGGTTTGACCTGATCTTTCGGAGGTGGGGAGCTGGCCAGAGACGTGTCCCCGCAGAGGGGAGCACGTGGAGAACGTGCGCCGAGCACATTATTCTCCCCGCGGAGGGGAGCCCGGGAGGTTCCCCGGAGCGCGCCGTTCTCCCCGCGGAAGAGAGGAGCCAAGGGCCGCGCTTTGGTGAGCCGGGGACGGTTCTGCCCGTCCGGAGTGGTGGACGACAAAAGGTTGTGGAGACGTTGCTTGTGTTCGGCGGCTTGCCCTGCTCGTCTCGTGGGGAGCACGTGCCTGGCGTGCCCGATTCGCTTGTTGGGCCGTACGCGGTATTGGGCCTGCCGAGGTTGGGCCCATACCGGAACAGGAGCCCCCCAAGTCGAAGCTCTGGGGAGAGAGCGAGGACTTAAGGTCGTCGCATCTGGAGCGGGCACTTGTACGAAGATTTCCGATTGTCGGCAGAGCGGGGAGGAGGCAAGCGAAGGGACGCGACTGTCAGGTTGCCGCCACGTGTCTTGCGTTAAGCGGTCGTAGGGGCGGCTACCCTATGTCATTAATGAGCCTAGGGTTGCTTCAAGTCCCGCGCCGGATTATAAATATGGAGGTCCCCGCTCATTCTGTTACTTTTCTCTCTGCTAATCTTTATCGTCTCTGCTCGTCCGCCGCTTGCCGCCGATCGCCGCCGCACCGTTTGATCTTCCCTTCTGTCCGCCGCCGTTACAAGTGAGTTCTTCTTTTCCCTCCCTTTTTATTTCCGTCGTTCCATTGGAATGTGTGGTCGGGGCATGGTGAATGCCCCGAGGAGAGACGCGAGACCCACCGTGTCTGGCGACTTTTCCGATGAGTGTCCCGGGGAGGATAGGCTAGTTCCGATGAATGTCCCGAGGATGGGAGCTTTTTCTGATGAATGCCCCGAGGACGGGGGCTTTCTCTGATGAACACCCCGAGGATGGGGGCTTTCTCCGATGAATGCCCCGGGGATAAGTACCTTCTCCGATGGCTGTCCCGAGGGGGAGTGGGGGGTCGGCTTTTGATCCCCCGAGGAGCGTAGACGAGGAGCGAGTGTTTGCTCGTCGCTTCCCGGCCTCGGTCGCCCTTTCACTTGACTTGCGGTGGAAGGGTGGATTTGATCCTGGCTATCGAATTCACCGTTGTCCTCTGCTTTCAGGTGTAGATGTCGGCTCTGGTGCCGGGGATAATGGTCGAAGACAATGAACCCGAGATCCCGGAGTATGACGATGAGCGTATCGCCCCGTCCGAGGAGTGGGCGGCCGAGGAGCCGCTTTCTACTCCTTCTTGTTTCGTGGCCGACGCATCCGACGTGTATGCCACGGTTGAGGACACGCCTATAGGGGAGCCACAACATTGGCAGGTGTACCGACCAAAAGGACATCACCGTATCTGCTCGCGCTATGGTCGGCGGATGTTCCCGATGCATGAATTCTACTTTAAAGAAGCTCGGCTCCGGTTACCGTTCTCCGCCTTCCATCTGGGGCTTTTCGACTGGCTTCGCCTTGCCCCGTCCCAACTGCACCCCAATGCCTTGGCTTTCATCCGGGCTTTCGAGGTGGTGTGTTTCTACCTCTCGGTGGAGCCGACGGTACCGTTATTTTTCCGCATCTTCCATCTGCAACGGCAGACGGTGAACGGCCGCCATGGATGGGTTTCCTTTAAGCAATCGACGAAAATTTTCAAAGCGTATAGTGATTCTGTCAAAGATTTCAAGAACCAGTTCTACCTCGTCAAGCCGATTACGCAGCACGGCTCGGACACTCTCTTCGACGAGGGCGAGCGAACGGTAGATGGCCAGCGATTCCGCGCGTGGCTTCCTAAGATACATCTACTGTGGACTGTGGAGCATTTCAGCCGAGGGACGGATAGGTATATCGTCCGGGCGGGGACTCTCGAGGAGAAGGACATGGCCGCTTATTTGAAAATAATTGCCTTTGTGCGGTCTCTCCCTTCGTCGAAGCTGGTAACGCCCGGCGGTCGGTATATCCTTGACGCGCAGGGGAATATACGCACCAAGAAGCGTTTGATAAATACTAAGACCCTGCTCGGCTGTGCGACCGGGGCGGCCGCCCTGGATTACCTAGGTAGGGATGTTTGTTTTTTGTCCCCGTGGTCGGAGCTTTTGGCCGTCGCTAACCTTTTTTCTTTGTTTTGCAGCGAACATGTCTTCCGTCGAGGAGCGGGTGAAGCAGTTGCGTGCTGCCAGGACCGTCGCGGTCCCGAGGACGAGGGTGAGCCAGCTGGTCGGACAAGAGGTCGCGACGCCGGGGGGGCAAACTTCGTCCTCTTCGCCTCAAGAGAGCCAATCTCCTGTGTCTCAAGGGGCGTCGAAGAGGCAGAGGTCCGAGGAGCCCCGAGTGGTGGATCTGACGGTCGGCACCGTCGAGGAAGGTTATGTCGTCCCTCCCTGCCACCAGCATCCGGGATATTTTCATGGTGCCCGTTCTCCCACTGTCTCCGCCGGGGAGGTGAAGGTTGTTCGTCAGGCCGATCGAGAGACCCGTCGACGTGTCCTGGCTGAGGACTTGGCCGCGATGATGCAGACGTTCACGACGGCTCTTGTGCTGAACGAGGAGGGCTGCTCTGCTGCTGAGCTATCCAAACTGCAAGGGGATCTCACTTTCACGCAGTCGCGGTTGGCCAAGCTCACTGAGGAGTTGGAGAAGAGCCAGAAGGATGTTGCCGAGCAGCGGAAACGGACAGAGGGTGCTGAGGGGAAGGTGACTTTGCTGGAGGAAAAACTTGGGACAGCGACGGCCGAGGTGCAGGCGCTGAAGGTTCGCACGGAGGTTTTGGACAGCATTGTTCGTCCGGCCGAGGACGAGACTGACGGGGATCGACGGTTAATTACCCGTGCTGACCTGATCGCTCGTATCCGGGTGTTGGAGAGCGATTGTCTGGAGGCTGTTGAGGTCGGGTTCAAGAATGTCGTCGAGCAGATTCAGGTCGCCAACCCTGGTGTCGTGCTGGCCGTGGACGGGATAGGGCCGTACCACGAGATTGTTGATGGGAAGGTGATCGATCCCTATCTTGTTATCCCCGAGGAGGAACCCGTGGCTGCTGACCAGGCGGACGAGGAAGCATATGTTGCCGGGCCTGCGTGCTCGTTGTTTTTATGGCCTGCGTGCCGATGTTTGTTATCTCTTTCTTTGGGCCTGCGTGCTCTGCATTTGTACCATTGACTACTGGGCTGGTGCCCGCTTTTGTTTAATGTATTTATCGTGGATTTTCTAAGTGTGCGCTCGTTATTTGCATGTCGTTTAATGCTCGTTTTTCGTATTTGTTTGAATGCCTCTGATGTGTATGACATTTCTTGTAAATTTTCTAAGTGTGCGCTCGGTGTGTTTAGCTCGACAATTTGTCACCGGTAGTGCAGGGAACTGGCCGGTTTGGCCGGCGATGTGGCCGGGCCGTTTCGGGGGTAGTTCTCCCCGGGGCGTGGACGTCCCATCGCGAGCTGGGTGTCCTGCCTCTTTTGGTACGACGGCGAGGAGCCTCGGTCGAGGTATTCCCTGCCGAGCAAGGCCTTCTGCCCGCGCACACGAGAGGCAGGGCTTGCTTTTCTTTGGTCACTAGTGGACGCGGGGGTGTGCGGTGGTACCATGTCGCCCCCCCAGTGGTCGGGACGATGGGTCGTCGCGGGCAGTGTTTTAACTGTAGTACCGCTTAAGTTTCGCGGCGTTCTATGGTCGAGCTAGTTGTTCACCGTGTAGGTTTTCGAGGTAATAGGCCCCGTGCTCCATTTTGTCTCGGACTCGTACGGGCCTTCCCAGTTCACAGCCAGTTTGCCCTCGTGGGAGTCTTTCTGGTTTCTGCGTAGAACTAAGTCGCCTGTTTGAAAATCGCGTTTTATGACTTTGTTGTTATGGCGAAGTGTGACTTGTTGCTTCAGTCGGGCTTCCCGGAGAGCTGCTCCTGAGCGGATTTCTTCGACGAGGTCGAGCTCTTCTCGGAGGGAGTCGTCGTTGTCGTCGGTGTCCAGGGGAGCTTCCGTTCGTCTGGACGGTTCGCGGATTTCAACCGGTATCACAGCCTCGGTTCCGTACGTGAGGCGAAATGGGGTTTCCCCCGTGGTTGAGTGGGGGGTAGTACGGTATGCCCAGAGGACGCTGTGGAGTTCTTCGACCCATGCTCGTTTGGCGTCGCCGAGTCGTCGTCTGAGTCCTCTGAGTATAACTCTGTTCGCCGACTCCGCCTGGCCGTTTGTCTGAGGATGTTCGACCGAGGCGAAGTGATGTTTGGTTCCGAGTTTGGTGACGAAGTCGCGAAAGTTTTTGTCTGTGAATTGTGTGCCGTTGTCGGTGACGATGGCGAGCGGTACCCCGAATTTGGCGAGGATGTTGCGTTTGTAGAATCGGAGTATGTTGTGGGCGGTGATTTTGGCCAGAGCTTCGGCCTCGATCCACTTGGTGAAGTAATCGACTCCCATGATGAGGTACTTGTTCTGGTATGAACCGAGGGGGAAGGGCCCGAGGATGTCCAGCCCCCACCAGGCGAACGGCCACGGAGATGAGAGGGACGTGAGGTCGGTTGGGGGGGGGGGGGGGGGGCGAGGTGCATGTCCCCGTGTCGTTGACACTTATCACATCGTTTGACATGTTCCTTCGCGTCGGACTGCATTGATGGCCAGTAGTAGCCTGCGCGTAGGGCCTTGCGTGCTAGGGATTTGCCGCCGAGGTGCTGCGCGTTGATACCTTCGTGGATTTCTTCTAGAACGGCCGTACTCTGGGACTTATCTATGCATTTGAGAAGTGGGATTGCGAAGCCTCGGCGGTATAGTCGTCCCTCGAGGAGGACGTACGAGCAGGCCCGTCGTTTCGTCGCGTTGGCCTCGCTAGAGCTGGCCGGCAGACGTCCGGTGCTGAGGTAGGTGTGGAGGGGGGTCATCCAGCAGTCAGTGTCTCCGATGGCGTGGACGTCGATTGGTGTGGTGGTCGGGCTGGTACTTGGTTGGGACAAGATTTCTTGAATGACTGATTTGTGGCCGCCTCGCTTTTTGGTGCTTGCCAGTTTGGAGAGGATGTCGGCGCGGGTGTTCTGCTCCCGAGGGACGTGCTGAATCTCTGCTGAGTCGAACCCTCTCAGCTTTTCAGTGATGAGCGCGAGGTATTCGGCGAGGGTGTCGTTTTTTGCCTGGTATTCGCCTCGGACTTGCGAAGCGACCAGCTGGGAATTCGTGTAGATTCGGATGTCCCTGGCTCCCAGGTCGGATGCTATGCGAAGGCCAGCGAGAAACGCTTCGTATTCGGCCTAGTTGTTAGTCGTTGGGAAAGCTAGTGTGAGGGAGACTTCGATGACCGTACCCTCGTCGTTATCGAGGACGATGCCGGCGCCGCTCCCTGTGGAGTTGGAGGAGCCATCCACAAAGATGGTCCAGAGGTGGTTCCCGGCTGTAGGGTCGGTGGGTGTGGTCATCTCGACGACGAAATCGGCCAAAGCTTGAGCCTTGATGGTGTGCCGGCTCTCGTAGGCGATGTCGAACTCGGAGAGTTCTAGCGACCATTTCAGCATGCGTCCAGCCATGTCGGGGCGGCCGAGTAGCTGGCGGATGGGCTGATCGGTGCGGAGCACGATGGTGTGTGCTAGGAAATAATGTCGGAGTCGGCGTGCCGCTGTCACGAGGGCCAGTGCGACTTTCTCGATCAGCTGGTATCGGACTTCGGGGCCGTGGAGAGCTTTGCTAGTAAAGTAAATGGGCTTTTGTCCTTCTCCGGCTTCGCTCACGATGACGGCGCTGACGGCTTCGTTGGAGACGACCAGATATAAGTATAGTGTTTCGCCCGTCGCGGGGCGCGTCAGCACTGGTGGTTCGGATAGGACGCGTTTGAGGTGGCAAAGGGCTTTCTCACATTCGTCCGTCCATTTGAATTTGGTCTCCTTCCTGAGCAGTTTGAAGAATGGGAGGGCGTGTTGGGCCGATCTCACGATGAATCGTGAGAGGGAGGCGAGTACGCCGTTGAGGGACTGGATGGCTCTCTTCGTGGTCGGCGTGGTGATATTGGAGAAGGCGTGGCATTTGTCCGGATTGGCTTCGATCCCTCGTTCGGTCAAGTAGTAGCCGAGGAATTTACCGACGCAGACGCCGAAGGTGCACTTTTCCGGGTTAAAACGCATGCGACACGACCTTGCGGTCTTGAAGACCTTCTGGAGGTGTGCCGCGTGGTCGTCCTCGGCGCCGGATTTGACGATCATGTCGTCCATATATACTTCGAGCATGTCCCCGATTTCGTCGCGGAAGACATGGTTCATCATCCGCTGGTATGTGGCCCCGACGTTTTTGAGGCCGAAGGGCATCACGTTGTAATAGTAATTTCCCGACGCCGTCATGAAGGCCGTGGCTTGCTTATCGTGCTCGGCCATCGGGATCTGGTTGTATCCCGAATACGCGTCCATGAAGGACAAGAGTTTGAAGCCCGCCGAGTTGTCGACGAGTTTGTCGATATTGGGGAGGGGGTAGGCGTCCTTAGGACATGCCCGGTTGAGGTCGGTATAGTCAACACACATGCGCCATTTTCCATTATTCTTTTTAACGAGTACAACGTTGGACAGCCAGGTTGAATACCGGGCTTCCGAAATAAAATTTGCCTCTAAGAGGTCTTTTACAGCTTGTTCGGCCGCTGCCGATTTTTCGGGGGACTGGCGACGGCGGCGTTGTACCACTGCCTTTGTGGTTGGGTTGATGGACAGCTGGTGGCAGGCGACCTCGGGGTCGAGTCCCGGCATTTCCGCGGCGCTCCAGGCGAAGAGGTCGGCGTTCTCACGGAGGCAGGCTTGGAGCTGACGTTTCGCGAGGTCTGGGAGTCCTGTGCCTATCCTCACGGTCCTGCCCGGGTCTTCTCCGAGGGGAATGAGCTTGAATTCTCCATCCGGGATGGGGCGTGCGGGGTGTGAGGGTTGCCCGTTGACTCCGTCGGTCTTTGTTTTACTGTCGAGCTCGTCGGTGAAGCGACTGTCGAGCTCAACGGATCCGACCAGCTTCGTTGGTTTGTCCTTCGGTGTAGCGCTTGATGCTTTCTTTTTGGTCGATGGAGCGATGGAGTCTAGTCCTTTCAGCGCGGCTTTGAAACATCTTCGCACGGCTTCGATGTCTCCGTTGAGGGTTACCACGGCTCCCCTTCTCGTGTAGTATTTCATCTTCAGGTGGACGGTGGAGGGTACCGCGGTGAGTTCTGCTATCGTCGTCCTGCCCAGAATGCAGTTATAGAGGGACGGGCATTCGATGACTAAGAAGCGGACGTTGATGTCCCTGGCGGTTTCCTCTTCTCCGAAGGTGACTTTCAATTCCACGTATCCCCAAGGTCTCGTCGTCGTCCCGTTGAACCCCTGAAGGTCGGAGCCTACGTAGGGAGAAAGATTGGATTCGTCGAGTTGGAGGGTTGTGAACAGATGTGAGTACATGATGTCAACCGAGCTCCCGCCGTCTACGAGGAGGTGCCTGACGTCGAAGTTTGCCATCCGGGCACGTATGAGCAAGGGGATGTTGGAATTGGGGGATCCCCCGGGTAGTTCCTCGAGGTAGAATGTGATCGGGTTGGAGCGGCCTCGGAATTTGTCGAGCGTGCTCATTTTGCCTGAGTTGTTCGCGATGAGCTCGTCGAACTTCCTTTTCACAGATCCTATGGATAGACTCCTCGTGGCTCCATCAGAGATGACCATGGCTCTGGGGAAGTATTCCCATCGGCTGGTTGGTCGGATTGGTTCGTCGCTTAGGTTGGGTCCTTCAGGGATGCCGAATTCTCTGCTCGCGAACCAATCCTCGGGGCGGCTGACGCACAACGCGACCTGGAGCCTGCTGCTGTCCTCTGGAGAGGGGAGTTCATCGATCTTCTTGGTTTCCGGTGCCTCTGGCCTAGGTGGTTCGCCTCCTCGGGTGTATCGCTTCAGGTGCCCGTCTTTGATTAGAATTTCGATCGCATCTTTGAGATGGATGCAGTCTTCTGTCACGTGCCCGTGGGTCCTGTGGAATCGGCAGTATTTAGACTTGTCCATGTTGGGTTTGGGTGGCGTTGGTCGTGGAAACCGGACACCTCCCTGAACAAACTCGGTTTTAGCGCATTCGGCCAATATGCGTTCGCGCGAAGCGACCAAGGCTGTGTACTCTGTGAATCTTCCTGCGGGGCCGCGTGGCTCCCGTTGTTCGCGAGGCTCGCGGGGGCGGTCTTCCCGACGGCGGTCTCCTCCTCGTCGATGGCTCGACGCTCCGTCGTCTCGGTGCCCGCGGGGGGCCTCTCTGTCTCGAGTGTCGCGAGCGGAGTTGGCCGCTTGTGTTTCTTCGAATCGGATGTAATGCACGGCTCTGTCGAGGAAATCTTGGAGGGACATGGGCCGGTGTATGCCTACGGCCTCGTAGAATTTGGAGTCGTGGCGCAGGCCCTGTTCCATTAAGTAGCGTTTCATTTCGTCGGAAGTTGTCACCTGCACGGCTTCCCGAGTAAACCTCTCTATGTATTTTCGGAGAGGTTCGTCGGGGCCTTGGATGATTGCCCCGAGGACTGCTTCCGTCTTCGGGTGCCGTCGGGACGCCGTAAAGTGCTTGGAGAACAGGTCCTTCAAGACCCTCCACGATGTAACTGATTCGGGCTCCAGACTTTTGTACCAGGTCATAGCGCCTTTCCTCAGAGTCGTTGGGAAAAGTCTGCACTTGATAGCTCCCCGGACGTTTCGGTAGTCGAGCATAGCCTCGATGTCTTCCAGGTGATCGTCCGGGTCGGAGGTGCCGTCGTATGTCGACAGCGTCGGTGGTTTCTCCATCCCCTGGGGTATAGGGGCGGCCATGATCTCCCGGGATAGCGGGGTGCGGTAATCATCCTCGTCGCTATGTGCCAGGGATCTGTGAGGAGATGAGCCGTTCAAGGTGTGCCCCTGGTTTCTAGTTCTCGACCTCCTGCCGGGGTTCTCGACTCGGGGGTCCTCAGTCGGGATCGTCGCTGCGTTCTGGTTCCTCCCGCGACCGTGTCTTGCCGGGGATCTGGTGCGTTCTCGAGTCGCCTGCGGTCGGTGTCTCTCCAGCCGGGGTCGGCGGTTTCTGGGCCGAGGCGAGGGACTCCTCGAACCTCCGTTCTGGTCTTCCCGCTGGGGGTACCTCGGGGGGCCGACGCATTCTAATGCTCCAATTCTCGCATTTTGTTGGAACAGCAGCTGGTTCGTTTGGTTGATGGCTGTAAAGAGAGCAGCCACCGTTGGGTCTGCTCCCGCCGGGATGGGAACGGGGTGGAATGCTGGCGGGCTCGGGGGGCGGTGATCGGCCTGAAGGGGCCGTTCCTCGGATGATGGTGAGGCAGTTTGCCCGTCCCTTTCATCGGCTTCCGTCTGACGTGCCGTTCCTGTCTGCTTCCCGTTGGTGGCGACGTTGAGCGCGAGGTCGTGCGGAGTATCGTCGCGGCGTGGGCTAGCCATGATCGTGGAGGTTTGGTGAAACTTTTGGTTTTCTGCTCGGAGTAACGGAGAAGTTTCAGGTTCCCACAGACGGCGCCACTGATCTGACCTGATCAGGAGGGGATCACGATATGGCCACGTGCTACTGGACGGCTACCTGTTCACCGGGGTGAGAAAGAGGAGGGGGTGTACCTGCAAGACACTCCGATGCCAAAGTAAGAAGTAGGGCAGAGTGGAAGCAATAGTACAGAAAAAAGGGGCAAGAAGAGTTACCTGACCCTCTTGAGGAAGAGGGTATTTATAGAGAGACCCCAGCGCTGGGCCAACGGTCATTTGAGATGGGCTGGATGACCAGGCCCAACCCTAATGACTGCTAGGGCTTACGTGGCGTAGTGAAGACCAGGACGTGGTCTTCGCCCTAGTTCAACCGCTCCTGGATCTCCAGAAAGTGGGTTTGACCTGCTCTTTCGGAGGTGGGGAGCTGGCCGGAGACGTGTCCCCGCAGAGGGGAGCACGTGGAGAACGTGCGCCGAACACGTTATTCTCCCCGCGGAGGGGAGCCCGGGAGGTTCCCCGGAGCGCGTCGTTCTCCCCGCGGAAGAGAGGAGCCAAGGGCCGCGCTTTGGTGAGCCGGGGACGGTTCTGCCCGTCCGGAGTGGTGGACGACAAAAGGTTGTGGAGACGTTGCTTGTGTTCGGCGGCTTGCCCTGCTCGTCTCGTGGGGAGCACGTGCCTGGCGTGCCCGATTCGCTTGTTGGGCCATACGCGGTATTGGGCCTGCCGAGGTTGGGCCCATACCGGAACACTAACTATAAAAGATAAACCACAATTTCAAAATTACTTACGCATTGAGAAATGGTGCTAAGTAGTATTATTTTCCCCCTTGACTTAACTGATATAAAATGTAGGACTCAATATCTTTTAACTTAGTATTTGTCCATCGAATACTATACGAATCCAAGATGCCATAAATATTCAATTTATTTAACTCTATACATACACGATAAATGTACCTAAATGGTTAAACAAATTTCTAAAAATAAGTAAGAAAATACAAAAATGATAATGTACTATAAATAATGACATGCATGTTCAAATATATACTTATGTGCACTAAACTTGCAATATCCTTACGTCCATCTAATTTTTTACATAGAGAAAATCTCGTATATCACTAGGAAAAGAATAGAAGACCTCGGACAATGCTCTAGAAGAAGACAATACGGGTCATCTCTTTCCGCAAACAAAATGTATAACGTGGCGATTTCATTTGCAAAAGGATCCAATAACTCATTGACCTCTTTAGCGGGGCCAACTGAACAATTGCTTCCTTTAGTGCTAGTATGACGTACAACATGTGTTTGGGGAACTTGATCATCAACGGTATCATCTTTTTTATCCGTACGTTGTGGTAAGGATCCATTTATTCTCTGCGATATAACATTCATTTTGAACACAATACATAATAAACACATTTCTATTTTTTCTAACTTTTCAAATAAAACACAATACATCATACAACCGCATATAACCCTTCTAAATTTTCTATGTCTTTCTTCTGATTTTCCCACTCGGCTTCTAACATCTTCCTCTATTTTTCTAACTCCTTCTCAATAACCACAAGCTTTTCTCTTTGCTCTTGTAATTCAATTTTTTTGGCACTTTTTTGGTTAGACCAAAGAATAAACTCAGGCTGGCCCCTTTTCTAATACCACGAACGCGCTCGCCGTGCTCATTTGTTCCAATAGCCTCGACTAGTATATCATATTGTAGTTCTAGAACAAATGAGCCTCCATGGGCCTCCTCAACCAACACATCCTACACAACATGCATGATAATATTAATATTTTAATTACCACAACATTTAAATAACACATAACACACGCAGAACAAATCATACTTACAATTTTCTCGACAACTTCTCTTGACGCATCTGAGGTGTACACTCCATTTGGTCTTAGTTAAACCCTATTCCACTTCTCATATCTTGCGGTGGAGATGTGTTACGATCATGATTAATGGAGTCCTCATCTCCCATTTGTTGTTTTTTTTCCTCCGTCATTTTTTCTCTAGTTTTTAGTAACTCCCACGAGACAATCTATGGGGGTAAATGTTTTTTCGCTTTATTATGTATTCTTGGTTGACATTTAGTCTGTTATAAACATAGTGAAAATATGACTAGTATCTATAAATCATTAGCATCAAATTATCAAGATAAATAAGACTAGTACTAACTAGAAATTTCTCAGAACGACGACCCTTTGCAAACTTTTTCCAAACCTTCTTCGAGAGAAAACTATACCTCACCATGAACGCTCAAGAGTAATCTTAGGCTTCCTGATGTAGTCACGCGTGAGCCGTGACTTAAAGCTCCTCCAACACGTACCAGTATGACTTAACCATTTTTTTTAAAGTTCTTATCACCATCCGTAAACTCAAAGGTCAACTACATTTAAATCAATAATAATGTATTAAAAATTATAGAAAGTCATATCGAAATAATGAAAATTAAAACTAATACCTTAACGTCTGTCCATATGCTACCTTTGATATCATTTGATGCTTGTTTCTAATCATCTACCAATATAGTAACTTTGCTATGTTCAAGGAACACAACATAATTCTTAAAAAGAGAAGAGTATTCACCATAAACTACTCTATAATATGAATCAAACGCGATAGGCAATTTGATACTAGATTTGTGGACTTTTGTTACTTTGGTAACCATTGTGACACCTCTTTATGATCTTTTCTTTTTTATTTGAGTATCACTTGTCATAGTTTCCTCACCACTAGTTGAAGAATACGATGAAGACGACATCTATTTTCAAAAACAACAACAACCTCAACAACAACAACAAACACTTTCATTTATTGTTACATACACATTCAACAACAACAATAACAACAACAAACTCTTTCAAAGATTATCACATACACATTCAACAACAAACTATTTCATCTATTATCACATACACATTCAACAACCAAAATTTCATCAAACACACACACACACACACACACACACATTCACATTAAAAATGTTATTATCACTTGTCATAGTTTCCTCACCACTCGTCTTCATCGTCTTCATCTAATAATAAAAAAATTATAAATAAATGTCATTTATACCTATGATATTTAATTCTCATTAAAAAGTAGAAGGGTATCATTGCTATTTAACTATATTTCATGAGACATTATTGTATTTTTAAGATTAGAGGGTGTTAGTGTCATTTTAATAGATATCAAAAGAGATGAATTGTTGGCTAACGAGGTGGCTGATTTTGCAAAGAGATTCAATAAGGAATGTTTTTTCTTCAAAGTAGATTTTGCTAAAGCTTATGATTGTGTGGATTGGCTTTATCTAGATGCTCTGCTTGTAAAGATGGGGTTTGGAACAAAGTGGATGAAATGGATTCGTGGTTCTATTTTCAATAGCTTTGTCTCCATTCTCATCAATGGCAGTCCGTCAAAGGACTTTAGGGTTGGCAGGGGGTTGAAACAGGGCGACCCTCTTGCTCCTTTCCTGTTCGCTATAGCTGCAGAAGGGCTGTCAAGCTTGGTGAAATCAGCGGTTGCCGGTAATATGCTTTCCCAATTCATGATACATGGTCAACCAACAGTGAGTATTCTCCAATTTGCTGATGATACTCTACTCATTGTAGACGGGTCGACGTCAAATATTTGGGCCTTCAAGGCTATTCTTAGGGCCTTCGAGTTAATTTCAGGTCTCAAAACTAATTATTTCAAAAGCTGTTTGTATGGGATTCATATTGAACCTGATTTTTTAGTGGCTGCTGAAGATTTTCTTCATTGTAAATCGGGAAAGTTGCCTTTTAGCTTCCTTGGTATCACTGTAGGAGGCAACCATCGTCGATACTCTTTCTGGAAACCGGTTCTGCTGTGTTTGAAGAATAAATTATCCATATGGAATGGGAGAAACTTATCTATGGGGGATAGAGTTACCCTTATTAATTAGGTTTTTGCAAATTTTCCTATCCATTATCTGGCTTTCTTCAAGGCTCCTCAAAAGGTCGTGAAGGATTTAATATCGATCCAAGGGCGGTTCTTATGGGCTGGGAACTCGAGCAATTTTTTTTATCCCTTGGGTTTCTTGGAATTCTGCTTGTAAATCTAAGGAAGATGGCGGTCTGGCTATTAAGCATGTGGGTCGGTTCAATAGTTCTTTGTTGGCAAAGTGGCTTTGGAGGTTCCAAACTGGCGGCAATGAAATATGGAGGAACACCCTCACTATCAGATACGGTAACCTTAGCATTAAGACGCAAACTTTCTCCGATGTTGATAGTTCGAAGTCCGATTCATTATGGATGAAGGATATTATGAACAATGCATCACTAAATTCTCATACCAACTTCTGCAAGTTCACGGCCTGCTCCGTTGGTGAAGGTAACGATGCGGCGTTTTGGCAGTCAGTTTGGATCGACGACATGCCGTTAAAAGTCAGATTTAATGGCTTGTTTCAATGTTGCTCTTTGAAGTCAGTATCAGTCCGTGATATGGGATACTGGGAGGATGGGAAGTGGAATTGGAATCTGAGAAATTCGTTGTTGGATTCAGACAATCCTCCTGAACCAGATTGGTCTGACTGCTGTAAGTTGCTGGAAAATATCTCAGTTATCCCTGGTGAATCTGACAAAAGGCGGTGGAGTCTTCATGAATCTCTAATTTTCAAGGTTAGTTCTTTCTATTCAGTCTTATATTCCTCCTTATCTGAACAAGACATTGGTTCAGATTGTGCATCCCATATTAAGTCCATATGGAAGACGGTTATTCCGGCGAAAGTGCAAACGCTCAGTTGGAGATTGGCGCTTGATAGATTGCCTACGAGATCTAATTTATTGAAGAGAAGGGTGCTTAATTCCGAGCAAGATTTGGATTGTGTGGTTTGTTCTAGTAGCCTGGAGGACGTATCCCATATTTTCTTCTCGTGCTATAAATCTACTCAGGTTTGGAACAAGATCTGTGAATGGGCGGATATAGACATAATATCAGAAAATTGTTGTTATTCTCACGCTAAGGTGTGGAACACAAGCCTTAGTGGACGGTGTCAAGCGAATAGAGTAAACTCGATTTGGTTTATTACTTGCTGGAATATCTGGAGGTCTAGAAATGATTGTATTTTTAATAATGTAGTTACTGAGGTCGACAGTATTGTATTCGACATAAAACTCAATTCTTGAAATTGGTTGATCCTTGGTAGGAAGGGGAGCAAGCCGTGTTGCTTGTACGATTGGTTCAAATTCCCTTTTGACTTCTCGTAATTTATACCTTGGTTTGAGATTTCCTTAATCTCCTTTTTAATATTATCTACTTATAAAAATAAAAATAAAAAGAGATGAATGTAATTTACCTTAATATCAAAGTCTTTCTATTGGACTATAGATCATCTATTAATTATATTCACATACTAAATCTAATAAAATATTGGGCGTGAGCGAGTGTTAAAAAAAAATCTCAATTCTCACATTGAACTTATAAAGAGCTTAAAATGAGTTTAATTCTTTAAGCTTAGTTCTACGAGAGATTGAGCTTTCTTTTGAAAAAAGCTGCATTATGATAGTTTATATGAACTTATTTTTTTATATGTATTGAGGCGTGGTCTTTGTAATGAAGAGATTATGGAGTATAAAATCTATTGGAGTCTTATTGCTTTGGGATATCACCATTTAATCATTGATCCATGTGAATTATTTTAATTTGTGAGATTATAAGTTTTCTTAAACTTCAAAATCTAACTTATCCAATCACCTATTCTAGTCTCACATATTTAAGTAATTTTAAGAAAATTTAAGAAAAGTGTAACTTATACAACCATAACTATAAATTAAGAGAAAAGTTTTAATAAATTAATGATTTTACTAAGAGTAATAAAGTTTATGGAAATTTTAGAATGTTACATAGTAATATATTAAAAGTTTTATAAAAAAATTAGAGAAAATTTTGAAAATTAGCCAATAATTATTTTCACTCCTTTATAATTCTTACATAAACCAAAATATGTATGTGTCGTTTGTTAGATGTATTATATGTGAAAAAGGTACTATTTGTATATAATTGTATATATTTGATCTATTAGATCATGTCATCAAGAATGAGCCCGTCTGCTCCGAAATATAACTCATTCAAGATAATAAGGCTGAATTCAAAAAAAAGATGATGGTATATCATGTAGCATGTTATGTACCTCCAATAAAACACATAGAATTATAATTCCATATTATACAAATGTAAAATGCATATCATTTTGAGCAAATAAGATGATGGTATATCACAACTTCACAATATTGCATCATTTCAAACTCACTATAAAAGTGGATATTGGCATGATATATATTAATTTGAAATTCTCAAACACTCACTAATTTACTTAATCAATTAATTAATTTCTTTAAATATATATTTCAAACCATATACCTTATTTTGAATCGACTAACTGGTCATCTATAAGTGACAATTCTAATACACATATTTTATTTTTAAAGACACATAAAAAATTCAATACGTTGGATCATCCTAATGATCCCATCAGCATAGTATTACCAAGCATTAACAAGTATTATGTAAGAGGGAGTTACTTAATTCAAATGTTATTCAATTATATCTTTGAATAAGTTTGTGTGATACTAAATATTTGGTAAGTCAATTTGATCATGTTCTAATTAGGACATGTGATGAAAAAAATGAAATAAATCCATGTGAATTAATTTTAATAAGTCTGATTACTCATTTAATTTGATGTTCGAGATCTAGAACATCATAGGAGTTGAGTCATTATCATATTTTTACTCTATTATATTTGAATTCAATGACAATTAATATTAAATAAAAATCAAATTTCAATTGTTATGAGATGTGTAATCAAATTGAAACATGACAATAATTTGACGTATGTGTCTTAGTAAGATTTCAAACTCTCATGACATTCTAAATACAGCAGAATGAAAAAACTTAATACTTTGTTGATTATATTTATTGCTAATGATTATCTTAATTATTTTTAACAAAATCATGCTATAGTAAGGATTTCACATTTATGCAATCAAGAGGATCAAAACATAACAATTTTATTGTTTCATTTTCTCTGCATTATACTTTCTCAATATTTTCATTGATTTAAAAAGCATTAGATGTTGCTTACCTTGTTAACAAGTTCATCAATTCATGAGTACACTTACAAAATCATGCAGAAATCTTGAAAAATGCTATGCATACTAGTGCAAACAAAGGTAGAGATATTCAATTCTCTCACAAGCCAGATGTAGAAAATTCTTAAAATTGATGCTCAATACTGTTGGTGCAAAGATAGAATAAATGATGAAAATAGGGAAATATTCTATTAAAGAGAATGGCGGCAGAAGAAACAGGATTAAGAGTTACAATGATTGTCACCCTATTTATAGGCTAAAACTAGGGTTACTAGAATAAGATAAAATACTGAAATGCCCTCTAACAAACTTATGGGCTTAAGAAAATAATATAATAAAATATGAATTATTACTAATACCATCCCTTAATTCATATTCCATCAAAACTTGTAACACCAATTCCATCCCTTAATCTGAGAAATTGATCAGTCTTGATAGCTTTCGTCAGAACATCTGCCAACTGCTTCTGAGTGCTGCAGTGTACAACTTCTAACACTCCACTCTGAACTTGATGTCTCAGAAAATGATACTTGGTCTCAATATGCTTGCTTCTCCCATGCAGCACTGGGTTTCTAGCAAGGTTGATTGCAGACTTGTTGTCAATCATCAACTTCAGAGGTTTGTCTACCTTAATCTTCAGATCCTGCAACAGATTCAGAATCCACACAGCTTGGCATGCAGTAACAGCACCTGCAATGTATTCATCTTCACAGGTTGACAACGCCACAACGGGTTGCTTCTTGGAACACCAAGAAATGGGACCTCCCAGAAATTTGAACAAGTACCCAGATGTACTTCTTCTGTCAACTCTGTCTCCACACCAATCAGAGTCTGAATAACTCAGAAGTTCTGACTCATTATTTCCTCCAGAGGGAAATAACACTCCATACTTCAGAGTTCCTTTGATATACCTCAGAATCCTGACAGCAGCTTGATAATGGGACCACTTAGGTTTACTCATGAACCTACTAACCATCCCAACTGAGTAGCAAATATCAGGTCTGGTATTGCACAGATACCTCAGAGAACCAACCAACTGTTTGAAGGTTGTAGCGTCCACATCCTTTCCTTCAGAGTCTACTTCAGTGTCTTGCAGCATGTCAAATTCTGCAAATCTTCTGGGAACGCTTCTGATTCTTTGTGGTCTCTGAACTTGTTCAGAGTCTTGAGCTTCAGAGTTTCTAGCTTCAGATGATTGACCTCCAGAGCTTTGACCATCTTCAGAGTCTGGCATATTTCCAGAGTCTGAATTGCCACCAAGATCTGGATTGCCATCAGAGTCTGAATCATTAGAGTCTAGGTCATCTGGGTCACCTTCATCTTCTGAGTCTTCTTCAGAGTTTGAATCAGTATCAGAGTCAGAGTCAATATCATGGTTTACTTCAACTTCAGAAATTCTTAACTCTGACCTTTCTTCAGAGGTTCTAACATCAGAATCAGATTGAGACTTATCCCAATTCCAAACTTCTGATTCCTTCACAATCACATCTCTGCTGAATTCAATTTTATTGGTTTCTGGACAATAGAGCTTGTATGCACCTGTACTGTGGTACCCTATCAGAATCATCACTTTGCTTCTATCATCCAGCTTCTGTCTTCTGGCTTCTGGAACATGTTTATAGCAAACAGAACCAAATACCTTCATATGACTAACACTTTGCTTGTCTCCAGTCCACTTCTGCATAGGAACTATTTCCTTCAACTTCTTCGTAGAACATCTGTTGAGTACATACGTTGCAGTGGCAACAGCTTCTCCCCAGAGCTTCTGAGGAAGCTTCTTCTCCTTTAGCATGCTTCTCACCATATCAAGCAAAGTACGGTTTCTTCTTTCAGCAAGACCATTATGTTGAGGGGTATAAGGAGCAGTAACCTCATGCTCAATTCCATTCTCCTCACAAAACTTCTGGAACTCTTTGGAGTTATACTCACCTCCACCATCAGTTCTAAGAATCTTCAACTTCTGACCACTCTAATTCTCAGCCTTCATTCTGAACTTCTTGAATTCATCAAACACCTCGTGTTTAAACTTAATAAGGGATACCCATGTCATTCTTGTGAATTCATCAACAAACAACACAAAGTATTTATTCCCTCCAATTGATGCTACTGGAAATGGACCACACACATCAGAATGTACAACTCCCAAGGCATGTTTTGCTCTTGGAGCAACTTCTGATGCAAATGGCAATCTTGGTTGTTTTCCTTCCATGCAAACTTTGCATGACTTTTCAGGCTTCTTAATTGCAGGAATTCCATATACCAGTTTCTTTGAATTCAGATGTTGTAAGCTTCTGAAGTTCAAATGACCAAATCTTCTGTGCCACAGCTCACTCTCCTTCTCAGTACTTGTTGCACTAAGACACTCTGAGTCTGCAGTTCTGACATTCACCTTGAATGTTCTATTCCTTCCCTGTTCTGACTCCATAATCAACTTCTGATTACAGTCATACAGCTTCAGAAGATTGTCCTTCATGGTAACTGAGAAACCTTTCTCAATTAATTGTCCCACACTCATCAGATTGCTTCTGATGCCAGGTACATACCACACATTCTGAATCAATGCTATTTTCCCATTGTTCAGAGTCACTCTGACATTTCCCATACCTTCTGCATTAAGATATTTGTCATCAGCACATCTGATCTTTGTTCTCTTTTCAGAGTCAAAGTCAACCAGCCATTTCTTGTTTCCAGTAAGATGATTTGAACAGCCAGTGTCCATATACCACCAGTCTGTCAGATCATCAGATTCAGAGGCCATCAATAGCACAGATTCGTCATCAGAACTTCTGGCTATATTTGCTTCTTCTGATTTCTTCTCCTTGTTTGACCAACAATCTCTAGCAAAGTGACCAAACTTCTTACAACAGTAACATTGGATCTTCTTCTTGTCATACTTCTCTTTTCCCTTCTGAGCATTCTTTTGTCTATCAGAGGTTGAGGTTTCTGACTTCTGACCACCATCAGATCTTCTCTTGGCTTCTGACTGCTTCTGATACCTCCTATCAGAAATTGCTTTCAGAGCCTGCTGCTCTACTTCCCTTTCAGAAGTTCTCTCAGTCAAACGCAACTCTTGCGCTTCTAAACTGCTCTGCAGCTCTTCAATTCTCATTGTGCTCAGATCTTTGGAATGTTCTATTGCTACCACAATGTAATCAAATTGAGGAGTAAGGGATCTCAATACTTTCTCCATGATTGTTTCTTCAGAAAGAGTTTCTCCACATGCCTTCATCTCATTAGTGATCAGAATCACTCTGGAGATGTATTCAGAAACTTTCTCATTATTTTTCATGTTGAGATTCTCATATTGCTTTCTCAAGGACTGAAGCTTCACCTTCTTCACTGATGCGTCACCACCATAACATCTCACCAGAGTGTCCCATGCAGCCTTTGCTGTTGTAGAGTCTGCAATCTTCTCAAACACGTTTACATCCACACATTGATGAATGAAGAACAATGCTTTCTGATCCTTCTTCCTTACTTCCTTCTGCGCATTTTTCTGTTCATCGGTTGCATCTGCTGCTACTGGAACATAACCATCAGTGACAAGATCTAGAACATCTTGAGCACCAAATAGTACACGCATTTGGATCATCCAACGATTCCAGTTTTTACCATCAAATACTGGAAGTTTGGTGTTCATGTTGCCGTTTCCGTTCATCTTCTACTTTGCACAATACACTCAGATTTCTCACACAGTGTTTCCCAACCCACAGAATTAAAATTCTGATCAGATTTTGTTCAAGATTCAACACGAATCTAAGAATCAAAATCAAACACACAAGGCCTCACGTTCACTCGTGTTTCCCGTGTTTCCCAATGAATCTGAACCGGAGCTCTAGATACCAATTGTTGGTGCAAAGATAGAATAAATGATGAAAATAGGGAAATATTCTATTAAAGAGAATGACGGCAGAAGAAACAGGATTAAGAGTTACAATGATTGTCACCCTATTTATAGGCTAAAACTAGGGTTACTAGAATAAGATAAAATACTGAAATGCCCTCTAACAAACTTATGGGCTTAAGAAAATAATATAATAAAATATGAATTATTACTAATAAATACATCTCATGGTAAAGAGAGTGAAAACATAAATAAATATAAATTTTTTCGAAGAGTAATTCTATCAAACAACTTGTGAGGCATTCCCATGTCAACATATTACAGTATAAATCAATTAAAAAGTACACGAAGAGGATAACAAGTTGTAAATAATGAGTTTTAAACAAACAAGTATGCAAGATTTTTGTGTTTCTATAGCTGCACTGCCTTAAAAATTTGTCATAAAAAATATCAAAAATTAAAAGGAAAAACTCATGAGAAAACAGTTTAAGCAAAAGAAGATGGTTGAAAAAACTCAAACTTATTCAAACAATTTTTCGAATCACAATGCTTAATATACTGACATTTTCTTCGTCCTTCTTCATTTTTTCTCTTCCTCTTTGTTCAATCTCCATATTTGTTTATGTATGAGTCATTGATTTTCTTCTCCATATCTATTTAGTTTCTTAGATCTAATCTTCATATTTTTCTAGAAAAAAATGGAGAGAAAAATTACTTAGAGAACCAACTTAAAGAGATAGAATGAAAAAACAAAGAGTAGATATTGTGAAATATCAAAGAGTCATTATTTGTTCAAGAAGAAAAGAGATAACAGAAAAGGAAAGAAAAATTGAGATTGAAACATATATTAGAATAATAAGCTTGCTTAGAGAGGGAAAGTGAATATATACAAATTTTAAATACTAAAGAATGGCGGAAAAAGAATCTAAGATTAAAAATTAGATTAGTTCACTAAACTCAATTACTTTTTTAATCCTAAAAGACTAATCTTAACAGCCCCTCTCAAGCAAAGCATAGTAGATATTGATCATGCCAAGCTTGAAAATGAACTTGTTGAAAGTAGCAATTGGCAAGACTTTAGTGAAACAATCTGCAAGCTGTTCATGAGTTGAAATGGAAGAAGCTGAAGCAAGCCTTGTTGAAGCTTCTCACGGACTAGGTGACAGTCAATTTTTAAGTGTTTGGTGCGCTCTTGAAAGACAGGATTCGAGGCTATATGCATAGCACTTTGACTGTCGCAATACATAACTAGTGGCTTGCAGCAAATGATTTACAAATCTTTCAGCAAGTATGTCAACCAAACCAGCTTACATGTAGCAACTGACAATGCTTTATATTCAGCCTCAGAGGAAGAACTTGAGATTGTTTGTTGTTTCTTCGCACGCCATGTGTAGCACCCCAAAATTTGCCCATATCTTCTCTTGTGTCTTGGCTTATGTTTTATTGCATTTTCATTCTCATTTTTGCATATCATAGTTCTAAACAAGGGATCAAGGTATCATGGCTCGTTTCTCAAGAAAGAGGGGCATGTTTCTTCAACCCCAAGCAAGGTTTTCTTCTTGACTTTGTGGCATTCTCAAGCCCAAAGGTCCCTCATCATCAAGTATGATTCAAGGCAACATTATTTCAAGTTCATATGTGGTTCACCATGTCTTAGTTTGCAATAAATAATCAAGAGATTCAAAGTTGGTTCAAGGTGTTTGACCTAATTTAGCAAATTGTGGATGCTATGATCATATGGGCATAACTTCTTCAATTTTCAACATTTTGAGGTGGTTCTTTTTTTAATGAACTCTTATCATCATCCCCAACAAGTTCTCTTGCAAGGAAAAGTCCAATTGTGCTTGGAAAGTCATCAAAGGTGTGAAGACATTATAAGTCATTTTGAGTTTTGAAGAGATTTTCTAGTCAACTTCCAAAGGTCATAACTTGGTCAATTTTCATCATTTGGAGCCCATTCTTTTTCTAAAATGAACTTTAAGATGTCTTCTACAACTTTGATTCAATATGAAAGTGCCAAAAACCTATGGAAGGACTTGGATTTTATCAAAACATTATAGGTCACTTTTGGTCCCTAAAAAGACTTGAAAATTTTCTAAGTGTTTTGTGATTTTGAACCTTTTGAAGCAAGCTACTTCGAAGTATCATATCTCTCAACTCAGATTGCCAAATTAATATTTTCTTTTCACATTACAACAATTGTATCTCCCTCTATCCAATGCAAGAAAAATCAACTCATAAAGCCTCTACATTGTGAGAACCATGGTTGCAAAATTTGAATTTCAAGGTAGAGTTTTCACTTGAAGTCAGAATTGAATTTGGTTAATATGAACTCTAATCACCAAATTGAGGTACGAAATTAATTTGAACATGTTTAACAAACTTGCCTAGCCTAATTAGAGCATTGAAACACAAGTTTTCAGTGAGTTTTGGCATGCTGCAAGTCACACTTTGCTCATGACACAGGTGTGCACGAATTCGTTTTATTTTGCATCATTCTCCCTCTCTCAGCATTCCAAGCTTCTCTCCTATAAATAAGAACTCGATTTCACCCATTTTTAAAAGCTTTGATAGCTAGAATCACCATGCTGAGATCTCATTTGAACTCTTAAGCTTGCATTTTATTTCTTCATTTTCACACCTTAATCACTCAAAATCTCCACTTAGTTAGCTTCATCATCATTCAGTGAAGCTAACCAGCTCAAGAACTTGAAGAATCGTGGCCTGAATCAAGCTTGCGGACTCCATTTTTAGAGCTTCAAATTTGAACTTTAACAGGTACAATTCTTAACCATTTTGACTCAAATTTGTTGCTAAGATGTAGTACCTGATGTGCTGATGCTGTTAGGATTGTTAGATTTTAGCTTTGGTTGAGTTTAGCATGTTAAATTTCAAATCCGTGTTTTGATTTTCTTCTGGTTTTTTCCAAATCGAGTGAGCTGTGTTTTAAAGAAATTTGGCACGATGATATGGTTGAGATCGTCTTGAAAAAACGCATCAAATGAAACCACTATGAGCTCCAATGGTTTTGGTTTAAGGGATCCACGATTTCCTGCAATTTCCTTCTGATTTTAAATGGCTGGAGGTTGAAGATGATGAGTTGGCATCATCTGACCGTCCATGCCTGACAGTTGTTATAACCATGTGCTTCTGACTTTTGTTGGCTCCGTGTAGTTGAGTTGACTTGAGCCTATCATGGATGCACGCTTTTGGATCACTAGATCATCCACGTTATTAAATGAGCTCAGATCCAACGCGCCATAGTTTTTATGTTTTATTTTCTTTTTCAAAATTGTTTTTAATTTTATGTTATTTTTAGAAATTCATAGAAAATCTATTTTTCATCAGAAAAATACCAAAATATTTTTTGAATTTTCCTTTTATTTTTCTCTTCCTGATTTCCATTTTTGTGTTTTTTTTTCATTTTGCTATTTTTCTTGATTTTTTGTTTGTTTGGTTAATTTTAGTTGGTTTAAAAATACTTTTAAGCCATTTAAAATTATGAGAAAAATGTCATATGATCTTATGATGGTTTTTGACCTATGTTGATTTTATTTGATTTGTATTTGTGATCTTGCTATTTTTCATGAATTTTTGGTTTACTTGCTTTATTTTAATTAGTTTAAATTTTTTTTGGGCACTTTAAAATTGTGAGAAAATTAGTACATGATCCTATTATGGTTTCTGACCTATGGTGATGTTCTTGGGTTCTTGTCTGTGTTTTAACGATTTTCCATCTTTTATGATGTGATTTGTTTGCCTTTTTATTTATTTTTTAAATTGATTTTGAATTGCAAATTTGTGTAAAAGTGTTTTTAGTTCATGTTTGGACGGCATTCTGTTTTTCCTTCAAATCATTTGGAACTTGATGTTTGTTTGTTGTTGCTTCCCTTTTGTGGATGATTTTGGTGTTTGATTCTTCTTAAGGCATGTTCTTGAATTCAAACTTTGTAATGTTGTGGTTCATCTTGGTTTCATAATATGCTCATATACTTTTCCCTTTTAGGTTTGTGTATGCATGCTTGTTTTGTTTTAACTTGTGGATTGCTTTTGAATGGGATGCATGTTCTTGATTTCTTTGTGTTCTCTCTTTGATCATTGACATAATTGGAATATGATATATTGTGCTACTGCCCTACCATGTTTCTTGTGCCGTTTGATTTCATTTCATCTTGATTTATGATTGATGATGCTTATTGAAGATGTTTGGATGTGTGTGGGCATTTTGTTCTCCCACTATGTTTTGTTTTCAATTCATGTGATATGGTTAGACATGTAGATGTTTATTTGATATGTTGACTTGATGACAATGCTTACCTTGTATGAGACTGAAATGAGTGTATTTGATACTTCTTTGTCATTGGAATTTCCATGTTTGTTCTTCTTGATTGTATCTTCCTCTTTCTTCATCTTTCTTCTTCATCTCTTTTCTCTTCTTGTTGTGATTTGTGATTGAATTGATTGGTGTTTACTTGTGCTTGCTCGCATGATCCCTTAGGATTCCTAGCCCCTTTTAATTTCTGATTAAGATGGAAGTAAGAGAGACATTAGACTTTCAACTCTTTACATGATAACAATTAGGGTAGACCCTTTCACCTCAATTTTAGGTCCATCATTTGTATGATAACATTAGGTATACTTCCTTTTCATCCTAACACTACTATAAAAAAGCTACTTAATAGTGTTTTTTTTTTGCTTTTTAATAGCGCTTCAAAGCGCTATTAACCAAGCTGCTATTGTAAAAAAAAGTTGATAGCGCTATTATAGTACTGGTAATTAATAGCGCTTTTCCAAAAGCTATATTATAGTACCGGTATTTAATAGCATTTTTCCAAAAGTGCTATTATAAGACACATATTAGATAGCACTTTCAAACAAAGCGCTATTATAGTACCCGTAATTTGCTTTGATTTTGATAGCACTCTCAAACAAAGCGCTATTATAAGACACATATTAGATAGCACTTTTTCATAAAAGTGTTATTATGGTACGTATCGTTAACAACACTCTCTTTTCAAAACGCTATTGTAGTACACTTTTTTTTTACACAAAATCATTCTTTTGCTATATATATATATATATATATATATATATATATATATATATATATATATATATATATATATATATATATATATATATATATATATATATATATATATATATATATATATATATATATAAATATATATATATATATATATATATATATATATATATATATATATATATATATATATATATATATATATATATATGGCATTTGCATTTTACGACATTAGAATTCATAAAATAATAATGACTAAGCAGCTAAAATATTTAAAAATGAAATAGAACCACTTATTCAAGAACAAATGTGATACCATGTATATCTACCACTGCCATAATAAACACAAAAGGAATTGTATCTATGTATATAGATCAATCTACACTACATAATAGTGGTAAATGATAACAAACAAATTAACAAACCATATTCAACATTGATCTCAATGAAATAAAGCTAAAACTTTTGCCACTAGTTATTAATTTGGCTAAGAGTACTTCAAATCAAATTCCAAACAAAAAGTAATTCTCTGCAGAGACCCTGGAGCCCCACTCAAGCAATTCTTTGCTAGTGTCATCCTTGTGAACAATAACTTCAATGAAACATAAGTTGTCTTTCTTTTGTCCTGTTGCTGTGGCAATTGCTTCTACTAGATCCTCTTCACAAAATACCTGAAAATGAAGCATACATGTTATAGTAGAAGTTTAAGGAGAATGCATTACAATAACAAGAGAATCGCCTTTGTAGTCCAACATTTTCCTTCACCATTGTGAATTGCATCAACCAATCCTGTGTAGTTCCAGTTCTTGATAACATTGTATGGCCCGTCATGAATTTCTGCCTCAATAGTGTATCCGTCGTTGTTTATCAGAAAGATTATGGATTTCTGGCCACATCGCAACATTGTTGATACATCCTGTGTTGTTACCTGCAACACTTTTACAAGAAGGATTAAAAAATACATGTTCAAGAATAAACTACATTTTAATTGAAATCAGGATTTAATTAGTTATGCGACGCAAACTTGAAGCTTCCATCACCAATGCAAGCAATCACCCGCTTCTCAGGGACCGCTTGTGCATAACCAAGCGTCGCACCAACGGACCATCCAATTGAACCATATTGCATTTGAAACTCATACCTGTTAGCAAGATTTTATCAACACTATAAACATTATGAAAAATGAAAATTAAAAAATACAACAAATCACATTCTCTCAACACCTACCCATATCCCTCAAGAAATTTCAACTTTTGGCAGTTAGACCAAGAGTCCCTTGTCTCCACAATCACAACTGTTTCACTAGACAACATTTTTTGTATATGTTGGAACATAAAATTAACTCTCAAAGGTTCTTTTGGTGCGGACTTCAAAGGTTTTCCATATGGGAGAAATATCCTATGGTAATTTTCATAAGCAACATTGTTGTGTTTGAGACGCTTCGCAAGTGCCTTAAGGAAATCCTTCATCAACACACATCCAAATGCAGGTCCATCACGGCTAGCGCGTAACCACTCGCATCTGCTAGTTCGACAAAGGCATCAGATGCTTTTTCTACTCTCATTTTCTTATTTAGTTCATAACTTGCTTCTGCATATTAAGAGATAAAGAGAAAGAGATCATACTCCATGTTTAGCTGATGAGAACACTGAATGCAGCATGGAGACGATATCGGTTTTTGTTGTGAACATTTTGCTTTTAATGCCAAGGAAACCCTTTAGATGTTGAAGGCCAATTGTGATGGCAGCACCTCCCATAAAACCAACAATAGCAGCATGGGATAGGAAATCAATCAAAAATCCTAACCTGTTTTTTCGGCATAAAAAAAGAAGAGAACCAACCTAACTATAAGATGATCATGATATGATATGTTAAATAGGGTAACGTTTGTAATACATGTATATCTGGTGTCTGTGTTGGTGTCTGTATCAGTGCTTTGTAGGATATACCTGAAAATCCCAAGAGTTGCTTGTGTAATCCCAGCGAAAAATGTGGCTGTAAAAGCAAGTCTTTGATATTCTTCTTTATGAGCAACCAGATCAATCTCGTTACTAAGCAAAGTCCCCATCAAGAGAGAAACCACAACCATCGGTCCTATTGTTATATCGCGAGAACTCCCCATGAATTCATAAATCAGCAGTGGAACAAAGCTTGAGTCTGTAACAAAATTTCGGTTCAACATATAAAATTCCAAAAACAAAACTTCGGATTTGAGACAAGAGTCTTACACAGTCCATACTGCGGAGCCAAATGCGAAAGCTTCGAGTATCCAATATCCTATTTTTCAAACCAAGTATTAGAACATAAACTATGAAAAAACTAACATGAATTATAGTGTATTATCATCATAAAGAAAATTCACCTGACTCAGCATATTCGATGCCCACAAATATTTCAACAGTAACAGCAATAACAATAGCAGAGTTTCACCTGTGATGGTTAATGTAAACAATGAAACATTAACAGAGAACATTGCTATACCAGATAACACAAGATACTCCTCTGCTTCTTCCATGGTAGATAGTTATTCAAACATCAGAAACTATAGAGCTTGATCCTTCCATACTGCAACACCTACAACTTCATCAAAAGCTAGTTGGAATAGTCAACAAGGTTTGTTGTCTCACCCAACAGGTGATATCTCAGTTAACATGAAAAACCCTTCGAATCCCAACCCTAACAACAACAACAACACGTTTAGAACATCGCTTTCCAAACCCATTTGGCTTTTAAGGAGAAAATGTCCTTGCACAGGTAAAAAATCAGTTCAAGTCAAAGAAAAAAAGTCAACAAAATTACCCAAAAATAGTATCAAAATCTCTTCACTGGTTTCCCCGTCACCACCACCACCACCGATGAACAACTGGATTAACAACAACATGGATCAAACACCGACTCTTGTAACTAAATATCAAAGGTTCCAACCAGTGGTAACAACCGTAAGAGTACCTTATACAGAAGGATTTACATTCCCGGTGTTAAACCCTAATTCAACCTCAACAACAAAACTCAAAAACGGCGTCGTTTTAGATGATCCACCTCGAGAATCACTAGAGGTTTTCCGAACACCAGACGAACTAAACGTAGATATGAAATCCCTAAATTTCCCCTTCCCGCCTCCAATGTCGCGAATCATCATCGACGACGGCGACACAGCGAGTGATGTAAATCTTTTTGTCTCTCCTAAATCGACCGTGTTTCCTCTTTCCAGCGATGAATTGATGAATGAAGGCTAGGTCGATGGATGGCATGAGTAAATCAGAGGAAGAGGAGGATTTTCTTCGTTCTTTCTTTCCCATGTTCTTTCTTTGTTTGTTTAATTAATTTTATTATTTATTGTATATTTTATAATTAAACAGCGCTTTTGTGTAAATGTTATTTTAGTAAAAAATATAAATAGCATTTTTAAAAAAGCGCTATCTTAGTGAAGAAAATTAATAGCGTTTTAAAAAAAGCGCTATGTTAGTGAAGTTTAATAATAGCATTTTCTAAAAAGCGCTATCTTAGTGAAGTTTAATAATAACATTTTTTTATAAAGTGCTATCAAAATCACATCTTCTGTCCCCTATAATAGCCCTCAGCCATAAAGTGCTATTATAGATGTGGTTGTTTCCTTTTTAATAGAACTTTCTTTAAAAGCGCTATTAAATTAGGCGATACAAAATATCAATTTTGGTGTAGTGTAACTTTAGGACCATTTTGTATGATAACATTAGGGTTTTCAGTTTCCCTTTAGTGTTCACTTTTGGGTCTTCTCTTCTCATCTCAAAAAATTTTAAGACACTTAATAAAGAATGATGAACGTTGTGCACCAAGAGCCTTAAGTATATGAGAAATTATGAGTGTGGGGGTTTCTCCTCATTTGTCTAGAGTGTTTAGTGTATGCCCCTTAGGCGATATGCGACGCATTCGCTCCTATGTCATAGTCTTTAGTGCAACGTAAATCTCAAACAAATTCAATTCACTTCACTAAAAATCTTAAACCAAATTCAAACCTTTTTATCCTTCGGGATTTGTTTCAAACCATTTTCATAAAAGAGTACGTTAATTTTACATTCTATCACAAACATGCATCGACCCTAACTATTGGAACGAGAATTTAACGTCACTCATAAAAAAACACTTAACCAACTAGTGGTTTAGTTACCCCGAACTAAGTTTGCTCTGATTTCTCATATTGGATGAGGATATGTAGGCACAAGACGACAATGTCTTGGCGAGCAACTTTCCCCCCATCACCTTTAGTTTTTCGAACTACGTTGACTCTGACTTTTCCATTGCACGAGGGAATACGTAGGCATAGGGTGGCGATGCCCTATCGAGTCTATTTTTCCTTTTCCCTTCCATGTTTAGCAGTAGCTTTTAGATAACACACCCTTTGATTATACAACAAACGTGGATCCATTGTGTACAACGGGCGTGAGGGGTGCTCATACCTCCCCCTTGTGTAACCGACTCCCAAACCCAATATTTGGTTGCGATGACCTTGTCTTTTCCCGTTCTTCAGGTTTTCTTAGATCGTTTCCTTTCCCTCTCTTTGGGATAAATAACGTTTGGTGGCGACTCTTCTGTTTGTTTTTGTCGGCCCCTTTTTCATAGTTACGACAACTGGCGATTCTGCCAGGGACTCTAGTTCCCTATGAGAGTCAATCCTAGCGCTTGTCTGTTTTATATCCTTGGGTGTTATACTTGTGCATGTGTACATTGTATTTATGTGTTTACTGTTGTACATTTATTGCATCTGCACTTTTATTGTTATCATATTATACTGTTGTTACTGTGTTGTTGGGTGGGTTGTTCCATGAGAGATAAGCCCAATACCCAAGCTTTAGTACACACCTAGGATTAGTGTAGAAAGTAGTATGGACTTGTGTGGCTTTTAGTCACGTAAGAGTTCGCCCAAATTCACGTCTAGACGAGGTTTTCTTTGAAGACATCCTATCCTGCGTATTTAAGGCAGTTAAGGGGGTGTTGAATTAGAAAACTAATGACTCTGGAGACCGTTCATTGGGAAGTCAATTGAGACCTCCTTGATTGACCATGATTCCAAACCAGAAATGGTGAACATATCATTGTTGCTCGACCTGAGAGTCCATGATACTGATGACCTGCATAGAATGTCGTACCTTTCAAGACTAGAACCTACCTTTGAGAGGGATGGGTTTTACAGGAAACTTTGATCTCCAA
Source organism: Lathyrus sativus (assembly GCA_963859935.3). Classification (NCBI taxonomy): domain Eukaryota; kingdom Viridiplantae; phylum Streptophyta; class Magnoliopsida; order Fabales; family Fabaceae; genus Lathyrus; species Lathyrus sativus. Next base: position 383,784,178 of record OZ012739.1, read on the forward strand.
CCAACCCGGTTTTCTGGTTTTCTCATCAGTACAGACTTATAATCTTGGATGTTGTAGTATTCTATCACCTTGGTATTCTGGATTTCTGGTTTTCTTATTGGAGGAGAACTCTGGTCTAATCTAGTCAGCAACACAACAACTTTTGATACCTTGATCTCTGTCTGCATTTGCATATTCATTCTCATCTTTACATTGCATGTGTATTTGTTTTAGGTTTCTCATCTCTCCTTAGATTCTGGTCCTGGTTTTCTTTGAAGATGGAAGTAGAGAGGAAGAAGGTTACTCTGTACAAGTTTCCTCTACCAGAGATAAGACCTTTATTTGGTCTAATTGTCATGGTTGATCCTAGAACTTTTGAGGTGTTTAAAAGAGACTATGAGAGAATTCTAATCCTTGTCCGTAAAGTCACAAGTTACGAGCAGGGAGCCATCCTTACTTTGTTGCAATTCTATAATCCTCCATTACGTTGTTTTACCTTCCCGGATTATGTATTAGGTCCTACATTGGAGGAGTTCTCTTTTATCCTGGGAATCCCAATCCTGGATAAAGTACCGCTCTTTCATTCAGAATAGGAGCCTGATCTTGAGAAGCTTGCAGTCGCTCTTTATTTTAGCGCATCTGAGTTGGTAGGCAATGTGGTTACCAGGAATGGGGTCTTTGGCTTCACTTTGTCTTTCTTGGTGAACAAAGCCCAAAAGTACGCCAAAGAGGGTTGTTGGATGGTCTTTAGTGCTATCTTGGCTCTATGCATCTATGTAATTATGATGTTACCAAACATACCTGACTTAGTTGATATGGACGCTTTCAGTGTCTTTGCAACCAAAAACCCTATACCCACTCTTCTAGGAGACTTGTATCACTCAATAAATTACAAGAATGTAAGGAGAGGAGGGAAGGCTATCTCTTGTTATACTCCGTTCTTCCATAAATGGTTCATAGATCATCTTCCTTGTAAAGGAGCTTTCTTTGACTTAAAGAATACACATGAGTGGTCTCAAAGGCTTATGGGTTTAACTGCTAAAGTCATTACTTAGTTCAATTGGGATCTACTTGGTGTGGAGATTATTTTTAGCTGTGGTAATTTTCCCGATGCACCTCTAATGGGGAGAAAAGAGGGAGTCAATTATAACCCTTCTCTCGCCGTTAGGAAATTTGGGTATGCTTTGAGAGGACCTCCGAAGGATGAAGAACTACATGAATCTCTGTACTATATCAGTGTAGCTAATTTTGATGTTCTGACCAAGACTGTTGAAGCATGAGGAAAGATTCATAAGAAAGGGAATATTCCTTTAGGAAAATGTGACTGCAGAGCTTATGATCCTTACATAGAGTGGATTCAGAGGAGGGTTGAGAAGATATTGTTGTCGTTTCCTATTGAAGAACTCTTGTATCCCCTGATGATTGAAGAGCCTACAACAATTGATATTCTGAGATAAGACAAGCTTCGGGTAGAGAAAGAAGATTCACATAAAGAAAATGAAGAACTAAAGAGGGAGATCAATCAATTGAAACGCGACAAGAATGAAGCTATTTACGTAGCTAGAGTAAAGACAGAAACCTTGGCTAAGATGGAAAAGGAGTTGGGTGAAGATATTCGAGTACGAGAGCGAGTTAGCCAAGACCTTAAAAGCAATGATAGTATCCTCAAGCATAAAAAGAAATAACTAGGTAGAGCTTATGTAGAGATATCTAAGTTCAATGATCAATGGAATGCTACACTGACTGCTAACAAAGGAAGAGAGGATGAACTTCATAGGCAGATTGACAATTTGAAGATATAGATCAAAGTCAAAGGAAAAGAAGTTTCAGCAGAATCATCTTGTAGGTATGCAAGTGAACAGAAGCTACAAGAAACTTTGTCAGCATTTGAGAAGCTCAAGGTGAGATCAGAACTGAAGAAACCAAGACTTGAAGATGCCTTTGGAGAGGATGCCTGGGAGGACTATGTTCAGGGTTTGAAGGATGCCATTTGTAGAAGAGATCTTCTCATCCAGGAACTAATTTCGAAGCCTGAACATCCATACACAAAGGAGCTTTTAGAGGAAGCTCAGACTTGGTACAAGGCCTACAGTAGTTGAAGAAAGCTGTTTGATGATATCTTTTCTCTTTTCTTGTATTGTATTTTGACCATCACCAGATCCGTTGGATGGGGTCATACGCTTGTATGCAGTTGTATTTCCTGTTGGTGATTTGTATACATTGACTTTTGTTCTCATTTTATTTATGAGATGGATTTCGATTCTTCCGTTTATCTCTACTATTCTGTTATTATCTATGAAACTAGAATCAAGGGGGATATCTCCTTGAAACACATATACATGTTTGTATTTTGCATTATCATTTTCATTTGCATAGCAGGTGTTCATGGAGCTTTCAATCTTATATCTCTTCCATTTTCTTCAATAGTTAACAGGATTACAGATTCGGGTTTTCATAAATATTTTACACAGGGAAATCAACGAAGAGTCATGGATCAAGTACAAAACGAGCTCCAAGAGATCAGAGACAGAATAACACAATTTATGGAAATGATGCAGAACGTGGCCAACGGGCAAGAACAGTTAAGAACGTTGGTTCAACCATTAATAGCACGGGTAGATGGGAATGGCATTCTACATGAAGGGACTACTTCTATTCCTCCTCCAGTTGATGGTAATATTCCTTATGGAAATAATATTTCAACAATTGTTAACCCTCCGGGCGGAGGTCATCAGGGTGGAGTTCATGTAGGAGGTGCTGGAGGTAGCGTATGAGCTATATATGGGGCTGCTAGTTCCTAGTGGGAAGAAGAAAATCAAGATGATGTGTTCTCAATGAGAGACTTATATGGGTCTCCCAACAGAAGCTGATAGGAGATTCAAGTTGATTGAAGAGAAAATGAAAGCCTACGAGAACCAAAACTCTTTAGGACTCGACATGTCAAATTTGGGACTTGTACCAGGGGTCAGAATTGCCCCAGAGTCCAAGGTACTGGATTTCAATAAGTACAAAGGGAAGACTTGTTCTAGAGTACACCTCCGGGCTTATTTTAAAAAGATGTATGCCTATTCGGATAATGAGAAGTTATCGATGCACTTTTTTCAAGACAGTTTATCAGGTCCTTCTCTTGAATGATATATGGGTCTAGAAAGGACACACATAAGAAGTTGGAGAGAGTTGGGGGAAGATTTTGTTTGTCACTACCAATATAACAGTGATTTGGCGCCGAATAGAGTGCAACTGCAAAATCTATCCCAGAGAAATAATGAAGGGTTCAAGGAGTACGGCCATAGGTGGCGAGAATTAGCAGCTAGAGTGCAGCCTCCGATGATGGAGCGATAGATGGTTGATATGTTCATGGCTACCTTGCCAGGGACATACTATGAAAAATTAATTTAATATATGTCTGGGAGTTTCTCAGATCTGGTTATGGTAGGGGAGAAAGTAGAAAATGGTATCAAGATTGGAAAGATACAGAGTGGAACAGGATCCTCATCAGGAGGGATGAAAAAGTTGTACAGCGGAAATCCAAAGAAAAAAGAGGGAGATGCCAATGTAGTATCATCTTACAGATTTAATGGTCGGGCACAACCTCATCAGCACCAACAAGTTGTCAGTGTAGCCATCTCAGCTGCACCTCAGCAACAAGTTAACGCGCCTCGCCGTTACCAGGATAGAGGAAGAATGGGCAACAGGCAGTTTGAGACACTACAAATGCCTTATTCTTAGCTTTTACATCATTTACTACAGTTATAACTTATCCAGAAGAGAACCTTGGCGCCACTCATCGGTGCGTCCCCTTTGATTTACGATGCAAATTCCAGGTGCGAGTTCCACTCCGGAGCTCCAGGTCACAATATTGACAATTGTAAAGCATTTAAGTATAAGGTTCAGGATTTACTTGACTCAAAGGCAATCAATTTGACTAATGAAGGCCCAAATGTAAATCAAAACCCAATGCCGAACCATGGGGTTGTCAGGGCTAATGTTGTTGTTGAAGGAGAAAGGTTGAACTTGATAACTAATGTTGAAGATTTGAAGACCCCATTGAGCTTTGTGAAAGATAAGCTGTTAAAGGGAGGTGTCATCCAGGGTGTTCATAAGATTGTTCAGAATGTGTTCCGTAGCCAGAGGGTTGCAGTTCCTTCAAAAATGGTATTCAAAGTTTGATTAATAAAGGTTGTCTACAATTTGATAGGGTTGTAGAAGAAAAGGTGATTGATGAGGTCAATAGTGAAAGGGATGAAGTGGCAAAAATTTCAATTCCTTACTGGACAGTTAATATCTCATCGCCACCAAGGCCAGCTCCGACCATTATTACCACTTCAGGACCTGTACCATACAAAAGTACCAAGGTTGTTCCTTGGAATTATAGGGCAGAGCTGTTTTGCAATGGACAGAAACAAGAATTGATAAGGTCATCATATGGAGGTGCTTCAGTTGAAAATATCGTCGGAGCAGGAGGAATTACTAGGAATGGGAGGATTTTCTCTTCACCTGAACCTAGTGCTGATAAGGGGGATAAGGGGAAAGGAAATGTCGTGGTAGAGGAAGATGTTCAGCAATAAGTTGATAAAGATTCTTTTGTAAAGGATACTAAAGAGTTCATGAGGCTTATCTGCAAAAGCGATTACGAAATTGTAGATCATTTGCACCAGACGCCATCAAAGATTTATATTCTATCGTTATTATTGTGCTATAAGGCACACCGAAATGCACTGTTGAAAATTATGAATTCGACATTTGTGCCGCAAGTGATTTCGGTGAACTAGCTAGAAGGAGTGGTAGCTCATGTGAATGCTGGTAATGGTCTGGGTTTTACGGATTTGGAGTGCAGAGGATCCCTTTTGTTTCATGTCCTGGTTGATACAGAATCATCCCATAATATACTACCAAAGAAGGCATTGATGAAATTGGACACTCAAGGGTTGATATGCACGACAAGTGACTTAGTCGTGAGAGCTTTTGATAGCTCTAAAAGACCAGTGTTTGGGGAGATCACTATGCCTATACAGGTTGGACCAGAAATTTTTGAAGCAATGTTTTATATTTTGAATATCTAGCCATCATACAGTTTTCTGCTTGGCCAACCTTGGATACACGCTGCAGGAGCAATTACTTCGACGTTGCATCAGAAATTGAAGTATATGATGGAGGGGAAAGTGGTTACTGTATATGGAGAGGAAGACATCATGGTGAGTCAGCTATCATCTTTTAAGTATGTGGAAGTGGATGGTGAAATCCACGAGACACTCTACCAAGCTTTTGAAACCGTGCAAATTCTAGAGAAGCCTCCTGTAGAAGCTAAGGGCCCAGAGGTCTCAATGTCGTCGTTTAAAGAAGCTCGTGCTATAGTGGAATCTGGGTCTTCCCAGAAGTGGGGTCGGGTGCTTGATGTTCCTGCTAAACATGACAAGTTCGGTTTAGGGTATAGTCCCTCTATTCCTTAAGACCCTCTGAGGTACAAAGGACCTGTTCGGTTCACCAGCGGTGGAGTTATATTTGACAGGGTAAATGTTGTTGGTGATGAGGAAGGAGATAGTGACTGTGATATGGATGCCTGGATTCATCCTTGTGTCCCTGGATAGAAGCTAAGCAACTGGACTGTGGAGGAAATCATCCATGTCACATCAGAAGAGTAATTTCTGCTTTTGTTTTTGTTTATGACCGGTCCTACGCTCTGCCCAAGGCGTAGTGACTTATTTTGTAGGGCCCTGTTGTCAATATTCTAACGTTATCATGAATAAAAGGTGTCCCTTTTGCATTCAAATATTTTGATCCCTGTTTTTCCTTTTTGTTTTTACATTAAAACAGAAAAATGGCAATGTGTTTTGTGTTTTCTTGCATATCATAATCAACATAAAACATCAATCGTGCAGGTTGCCCATTTCAGATACCATCAATCCTAATTCGACTATGGCTCGGTATGATTTCGATAATCCCATTTATCAAGCTAAAGAAGAGGCTGATGAAGATTGTGACCTACCTGAGGAACTGGCCAGGCTTCTGAAGAAAGAGGAAAAAGTTATTCTGCCTCATCAAGAGGATATCAAAGTCATTAATCTGGGTACCGAGGGTGAGAAAAAGGAAGTCAGAATAGGGGCCACATCGGAAGATGATGTCGAAAGAAGATGGGTTGAGATGCTCCATGAGTATAAAGATGTCTTCGCTTGGTCTTATCAAGATATGCCTGGGTTGGATACCGACATAATGGTGCACCGACTACCTCTTCGAAAAGAATGTTTTCCTGTGAAGCAGAAGTTGAGAAGGACCAGACCTGATATGACAGTCAAGATCAAAGAAGAAGTTCAAAAGCAGTTGGATGCTATTTTTCTTGTTGTTACCAATTACCCTCCGTGGGTCGCTAATATTGTTCTTGTACCTAAGAAGGATGGAAAGGTCAGGATGTGCGTTGACTATCGATATTTAAATAGAGTGAGCCCGAAAGACGATTTCCTGCTCCCCACATTGATGTGTTGGTTGATAACATCACTCAATATTCTATGTTTTCCTTCATGAATGGCTTCTCTGGGTATAACCAAATCAAAATGCCCCCAGAGGACATGGAGAAAACCACTTTTATCATACAGTGGGGGACCTTTTGCTACAAAGTTATGCCTTTTGGATTGAAAAATGCAGGGGAAACTTATCAGCGGGCAATGGTGACTCTCTTTCATGATATGATTCATCATGAGGTCAAAGTATATGTTGATGATATGATTGCAAAGTCACAGACGAAGGAAGAACATCTAGTCAATCTTCTAAAATTATTTTAAAGGTTAAGGAAGTTGATGTGAGGTTAAATCCTAACAAATGCACCTTCGAGGTGAGATCGGGGAAGCTGTCGGGTTTCATCGTCAGTGAAAGAATAATTAAAGTGGATCCTGCAAAAATAAAAGCAATTTAAGAGATGCCTAAATCAAGAACAGAGAAGGAGGTTCGTGGTTTCCTTGGGAGATTGAACTACATTGCAAGGTTCATTTCTCACCTTACAGCGACTTGTGAGCTTATTTTCAAATTGCTGAGAAAAGATCAGGCAGTTGTCTGGAATGAGAATTGTCAAAAGGCTTTCGAAAAATAAAAGAGTATTTGCAGGAGACTTTGATATTAATGCCTCCAGTTGCTGGAAAACCTTTGATTATGTATTTAACGGTTCTAGAGAACTCGATGGGTAGTGTGCTCGATCAACAGGACGAGACAGGTAGGAAAAAGCATGTTATTTACTACCTGAGTAAAAAATTCACCAATTGCGAGTCAAGGTACTCAATGTTAGAGAAAACATGTTGTGCACTTGCTTGGGCAGCTAAACGCTTAAGGCAATACATGTTAAACCATACAACCATGCTGATTTCGAAGATGGATCCGATTAAATATGTGTTTGAGAAACAAGCGCTTTCTGGAAGAATTGCTAGATAGCAGATGGTGCTGACAGAGTACGACATTTAGTATGTGTCCCAAAAGGCCATTAAAGGGAGTGTTTTGTCAGAATATTTTACCGAACAGCCGATTGAGGGTTATTAACCAACACTACTACATAAATGATTTTTGGCGGCGCAGAAAAGACAGTGCTTTTTACAAAAGCGCTGCTAAAGAGTCAGGAAAAAAAAAGAGGAAAAAAATAGCAGACTTTAGACAACACTATTAGAAAAGCGCTGCTAAAGGTGGAAGCTATGGTTAATAATAGAAAACGCTTTACAAAAAACGCTGCTAAAAGTAGGCCCTACGAAAGCGCTTTTAGAAAGCACTGCTATAGGTGTAACCTACGAAAGCGCTTTTAGAAAGCTCTACTAAAGGGGTAACCTACGAAAGCGCTTTCTAAAAGTGCTGCTAAAGGTGTCAGTCTAAGAAAGCGCTTTTACAAAAGCGCTGCTATAAGGGGTACGAAAGAAAGCGCTTTTATAAAAGCGCTGCTATAGGTCTTGCCTAAGGCAGACCTTAGAGAGCGCTTTTATAAAGCGCTGCTAAAGGCCATTAAAAAGCGATGCTATAGGTTTAACTAGCGCTGCTATAGGTTTAACTAGCATAAAATTAAAAAATCCCAGAATTTTTCATAAAACAGAACAGTCGCGGTTTTGCTTTCTATCCCGCACGCGCATAGAACCCTAGTCATAGGCGACAACTTCCGTCCATTGCATTAAAGGTCAATGTGTGTGTCCTATCTGTGAAGAAAACACAGATTGGATGCAATTGGAATTTGGTCAGAAGAATGTCTTTCTTGGTCATCTTAGATTCTTAAATTCTAATCATCACTACCATGGATGGAGAAAAGCATTCAATGGAAATTCAGAACAAGGTAGAGCTCCACCTACATTGACCGGCGAACAAATTTTTGAAAAGGCGAAAGATGTGAGTACTAAGTTTGGCAAGCCTTTTGCTCATACGCTTGTCACGCGTGGGTGGAAGAAGAGGTCAATTTTGTTTGAGTTGCCATATTGGAAGTGGCATAGGAATGGATAAGTCAGGATTTTTGCTCATACGCTTGTCATGCATGGCATACGAATGGATAAGTCAGGATTTTTGCAAGTGGATCTTAATAAGGTGGGGTACAAAGATGAGCCTTTTATTCTAGCCACGTAAGTTAAGCAAGTGTTCTATGTCACTGATCCGACAAGTACGAAATGGTCTATAATTCTTTTTTCCAACAAAGTAATCGATGATAACATTAGAGATCAGGGTGATATTGATGTTGAGAAGGAATCTTATATTATAGATGATCCAGATGAGAATATTAGAGCAGACGAATCATATATTAGAAATGATCATAACGAGAGAATTTGGATCAATCCATTCGTCTGTCTTGTTAAGAGACAAGTAGACCACGTTCCAACGAAGAAAAGAAAGAGATGTTAGTGACAAAGGTACTTGTAAATTTACATATTGTCTCATTCAATAAAATTACATATTATATCATGCAGTAAAATTACATATTATGTCATTCAATAAAATTATATATATGTTTTTCTTATTTATATATTTCTTATTTACATATTTGTCATTCATTTGATAATTTGGTTTTATGAATTACAGGTATTATGGCCACCAACGAGGAAAAATCACATGATGGAAACGAAACAGCAGAAGACGTGGAAGGCGATATTAAAAGAGAAATAACGATTATGAAAAAAATCATCCGTGCAAGAGATAAAAGTATAAAGTATGATGTGCATTGGAATGAAAGAGATCAATTAATTGAGCCTAACGGTGCGATGCTGACAAGTTACATTGGAGCACTTGTTCGTTCACAAATTCCAATTATTTGTGATAATTGGAGAATTCCTTCGTTACAACCGGCTAAAGACAAAATTTGGAGCAAGATACAGGTATGATATTTGATAGTTTTTAATTATGTTGACGGTTACATCTTTAAATTAGTTATACTAACATATTATATGTATGTTTATTTGTTTGCAAAGATCTTTTAATATTGATGATTGCAGGAGAAAATATTGTCTTCAATTGGCCGGAAAACGACTGAGAGGATTTGGAGTGTTTTTAATGAACAAGTTTCTTAAAGATTCTGATGGAAACTTTGTCGAATCAGAGCGTCCAAAGAAGTATGCTGATCTGATTTCAGATGAAGAATGGGAGACATTTGTTGCCAAGCAAAGAACCAAAGAATTTTGCGTAAGTACAACTTATCATGAACAATGTATAATATATATACTTCTTCCATAAGAGTTTTGATATGACTTAAACTTGTTTTTTTAGGTTGTGAGTGACGTAAATCAACAACGGGCATCAAAACCCGCGTATCCATACAAAAAAGGGCGTTTGGGATATGCACGCTTACAACAAAAAATAGTAAGTATATATAAATGCTTTAATATGATATAGTTACAAAAACTAGTAAATATATATAATGGGATATGAATGCTTTATTATTTGTCTTAATGTGTAGTTAGAAGAGGAGAAAAGTGATGCAACATCTCTTCCAGACCATGTTTTGTGGAAGGCTACCCGTGTGGGAAGAGATGGAGTCGTTCAGGAAGAAGTTCAAAGTATTTGAACAATGTGTAAGTACAACATTAGTTATGTCATAAGCTCAAAAGTGTATAATATATTTATATATGCTTTTATCTATATTTTAGGAGACTCTATCCCAGACTATAACTGCAGCTAAGGACGATGATTGCAGGAGCGTACTGAGTCGAGTTTAAATATTCCTGAGTATTTTGGGCGTGTGAGGGGTAAGGGATTTGGTGTCACTCCATCAAAACTGTATAAGCAGCCAAAGAATAAAAATCCTAGCAATAAAAAAGTGATGGAGACATTGGAGGAATTGAAAGCTCAGATTCGTGAATTACAAAAGGACAAAGAGAGATACCTGTCAGAAAGGCGCGGTCCAGGGTGTAAAGATACTAGTGACAAAGATAGTATCAATTGTCCACAGAAGCTTCCAGAGGTAATTGTATATATTACATTGAAATTAATTTAGCACAATTTTCTTAATTGACACATTAATCGTATTCATTATTTGTTTAGGGAATTTCACATTGTCGGCTATATTTATCGTCACCGACTTATGATGACGAGAAAACGCATCGATTATATCGCTAGATTTTGTTGACGTTTTATCGCGCATTCACCGTTTTAACGCTCGAATTCTCGAGTTTTTCTTACTATTTTGCAGGTACATCGTTATGTGAGGCCGAATCATGAATTAAGAGGAAAGGAACGAAAGAGACCACAAGGAGATGAAGCAAGGCAGAAGCCTGCAAAAAGTCTGCATAATTTGTTACAGCCACGGTCGTTACAAGGGTGTCACGACCGTGACACCCCAAATTGGGCCATCACAACCGTAAGGAAGTAGTCACTGTAACATCCTAATTTTTCCATACACTAAATAATATATCTAGTTAGATTTGAGATTTTAACAATGCTAGTTATTAAAAATTAAATGTTGAAACTAACACTTATAATAATTAATTTATTAATTAATTACTTTTTATATTTATTACTTTTATTCTTCAATTTGAATATCATCGTTTCATTTTATAAACTAAACTTTGAAATTTAAATTGGTACTTAAAACCCTTAACTTTAAGTTAATTAATTATTCATATTATTATTATCATTATTGTTGTTCTTGTTTTGTTATTATTAATTGATTTTATTTTATTTGAATATTATCATTTTACTCTATAAACCAATTAATAAATAAAATAATCTTAAGACAATAAAAATATCAAATAACTATCCTTTTTACTATTTTTATTATTATTAATATTATTAACATTTTACTTTTTATAAAAGAAATATATATCTCATTTTCTATTAATATCCTACATAATATTATGTCATGAAATCAAGCTCCCATACCTTTGTCATAAATTATTTTCACAAAGTCATACTAGAACACCTAAAGCACTATTGATGAAAGATTAGTAAATATTTGATAGAGACATATTTACTAGCAAGAGTTGAAAAGTTGGAAGGTATGGGCAAAAGATGATAAATTATGTTATTTTAATATTTTACAACTAGTATAAATAGGGGTCTCTTCCACCCCATTTTCATTCATTCATTCACAAATCATCTTTCTTACTTCTTTACTTCTTTCCTTCTCTAATTTCTTCATATAGCAATATTAGTTTTAGTTATCGAAGTTCCCACGATATCGGTTCGTAACCTTTAGAGTATTTTGTGGTAAAAGTTCTTCTAAAGTTTCAAGGGAGTTTTATACGTCAAAGTTCTGCCCAAATCATTTTCATAAGTAATCGGTAAGCCGTTATAATGTCCATTTTATTTTAATTATATTATTTTAATTATGTTATTTATATAAAGGTTATTTTAAATTTTCTATGCAAATTCCGTTCAGACGTCGATATATTGAACTTATAAAGTCCAAAATAAATTTTACCATTTTAAGTCGTTATAATGCCCAAATTTTATTATAATTTAAATGTTATTAGAAATATACTCTTGACAATTTTCTAAAACAAACAAATTCAAAAGGAGGTATAATATAATTTATATTTGAATTTAATAATTATTTTGGAGGTTATTATGATATATTTAAATAAATAAATATTTCAAGTTATAACGGGATTATGTTCAATTAACCATAAATTATATTCTAATTATTTCATAAATTTCGTACAATCCAACGGTTATCGTAAATTAGGTTCTTGGCAAAGATCGAAGACAACACTTGTGGACTTTCAACAACACTCAACAAAAGGTGGGGGCAAGATTTCGTATACGATTGGGACGGTTAGCGTAAAATAACTTAATATATATGTGTGTAGTGGTGACCTAAGCCCTACTAGCGATAAATAATTAAGGAGAGCCTATTCTCAAATAATGATTTTCACAAATCACTAGGCGAGGTTACGCCGGCCTTAATTAATTATCATAGGAATAATCTTTGACAATTTGGTATTGTATTGTGCTTGCATTATTCGGTTAATTTTATAATTGTTTATTTTATTTATACTTGAATGATTGTGATTGATAGATTAAGGAAATAATCGGTTAATGAGAGAAAAACATTGCTAGATATTAAGTAATTGATCCCCATTAACATAAGGAAAGTTGGATACAATGAGTAGTTATATTTGGTTGGGTTCTGGCTAAGGAAAGACTTGGTCGACTATGCCGTTTACAGTCCACCTCTCTTACCTGGGAAGTTAACCATACAATTACCCATTATACAAACTGAACTTATTATGTAAGGACAAAGATCAAATATGGCAAGACATTGGATGGATTTGGTACTCAACCTAAGTATCTAGATAATAAGTATAACTTGAAAAGTTGATACGATAATTCCCCATTATTAACTTAATACTTATGGCTAAGAGTTGCCACAAGATGAGTGAGTGATCATATAGACTTGCATTAAGGAATGTGTAAGTCCACCGCCGTGCGGTATGGGACGCACGAGGTTGATCAGTCGCCTGCAATCCCGACGGGGATTATTATCTATGCATGCTAGGCAAGACAAGGTTCTTGGCCTGAATTCTCAGGGACGATCGACTTATAACACCTAGGCTCCATGTGAAGTTAGGTGGCGTAGCTCTTGGTAATTGGGAGTACGTTGGTGGCATGTGGTCTAGTGATATCTGATCTTGGTAAATGGGATAGATATCATTGACAGCGTTTAGTGGCCTGAGTCAGCATATAGTTCAGGGATGCATTAGAATAAATAAAGTATATGTAATTGTGGGTATAAGATACGCTTGTTTGTATAAATATGGTTTCCATATATATTATTATTTTACACATTCATTCCCACTTTTAAACTTGTACATGAATCTTAGCCCTGTGTCATTTTTGTTTTGCATTTTGGATTATTTTATGACGATCAGACGATGAGCTCGAATCTTGCGTACTTCCCGACAACTCAGAAGGAAAGGATATGAAGTGACGTGGAGATGTGTTACTATAACATCTAGATTGGGAGCTGTTAGTGTTTTGTCAAACGCTAATCACATCCCTACTACTACAGTCAGTATAAGTGTCAGTCTTGTTGGACTTAGGAGGTCCCTTTTGGTATGCTTTCTTTTTGGTTTCCTTTCTGTACTTTTATTTTATGTTTTATCTATGTGGCAAGGCCGCTAGTCTTAACGGTGTCAAACTCTGTAAAATATATTTGAAGCATATGTATGTGAAACAGTATGTTTTTAAATAATTAAGTATTGTCCTTTAAAAATTTCAAATTTTTCTGTATTTTTATAAGGTTTCATTAGAATTCCACTAATGGGACATAGGCTGTCTCATTTAATGGTATCAGAGCTGGTCGATTCAGCTCGGACCGTAAGTGTCTAGAATTATACTGACTGTATCAAGTTGGATTCCAAACTGGATGATAACTTTTCTTCTGTGCATTGAGTCTTCATCTTGAGAGCCTTCTAGTATAATGGTCTAGGAAACTTATTTAGCACACTTTATTTTTCCTCCCCAACGGTCACAAACCCAACGGTAACGTAACGGACACTTCACAAAATTCACTTTATAAATACTTCACACCCATCCATTATTTTCATATCAATTCCTAAATATTTATCTATACCTTTCAAATGGCTAAATCCTTTCTTTTATTCATCACTCTTCTTGTCATTATTTTGTTTGTTATTGGTATCATCAAGCATGAAGAATTAGGTAAAGATTTCGTAGCAATAATGATAATTATAGTTTTACCACTATTAGTCTTAGCTTGGTTTACAAGTAGAGGTTTTTGAATGAGACATGGTCACGATTTTTGTAATCGTTGTTATTAAATAAATTGATACATTTTTGTTTATACATTAAATGTTGATTATGTTTTCCTGAATTCTAGTTATATTTAAGATATTAATTCAACATTTTAGACACAATTATCCCTTGCCTGTGGGAGACTTGATAAAAATCCTTATCGATGAATCATTCATTGGGATATAAATATACATAATTGTTATGTTCTTTATGTCTTGTGAATGATTGAACCTAATAACTATTCCTTTTCAGGAAGTTATGGTTCAGAACGTCAGAGGTGCGAGGCGTGGTAGGAGTGCTGCTAGAGGCACTACTAGAGGTATACGTAGGAATGCGAGTGATGAAGTTACTCCTGAAGGAGCACCTACCATTCCCATTGGACGAGAAGATCATTCCCAAACTGGAACGAACTCTCAAGCTGACACTCGAGATGTTCGTGAACTTGCTGCAGCTGTGTTAGTTCAAACACAACAAAATGCTCAAATCCTGCAAATCACTCGAGATCATCAACTCTTTCAGCAACAACAAAGGGAAATGGTGCATGAGGATACAGGATTGAACTCGTTTCTGAAAGGAAAACCACCACAGTTTGGTGGTGACTTTAATCCGGAGGGTGCTGAGAAATGGTTGCAAGAAATGGAGAAGATATTTTCTTTCACTCACTGTAGAGAGAATAGAAGGGTTGGTTATGCAACATTCATGCTGACAGGCGATGCTGAAGCTTGGTGGAGAGGAAAGTATAGATTATTGGAAGAGGAAGGAAGAGAAATCAATTGGACCTTGTTCAAAGAAGAATTTTTGGGGAAGTATTTTCCAAAGTTATGTAGGAAAGAGAAGGAGAGAGAATTTCAGAATCTACGTCAAGGTGTGATGACGGTGGGAGAATATACTAGGAAGTTTGAATCCTTGCTAAAGTATTCTGAGTTTTACCGCTTGCATCCAAGGGAAGAATGGATGTGTGAAAAGTATCAAGATGGATTGAAATATGATATCCAGAGGGCAGTTTTACCTCTGCATATTATGCGCTTTGGTGAGCTAGTAGAAAGGTGTCTGGAGTTGGAAGGGATTGACAATAGGAAGAATCAATATGGATCAGGAGGATCAACCCAAAACAACAATCACAAGGGCCACTTTAACCGAGGCCACGGAGGAAGAATCCAACGAGGGGGTAGGCCATATCAAAGGCCTACACCTTATCATAACCAGGATTCTAGAAGGTTAATGTTCAAGTGTTACAGCTGTGGAGGGGCACATCTTAACAAAGATTGTCCAAATAGAAATATTGGAACTTGTTTTCGCTGTGGTCAGAAAGGCCACTTTCTCAAAGATTGTCCCCAAGGACAAAGTCAACCAACAGGCCAGAGGAGCGGCCTAATAAACAATAACAACATAGGGAGAGCAAGAAATGGAGGCCCAAGTGTTGGTCAGAGACCTCAGAATCAAAATAAGCCAACCACAGGAAGAGTATTTACAATTAGAGGAGCTGAGATCTCAAAGTCAGCTGGGTTAATTCAAGGTATGTGTTTAATTGGAGATAAGTTGGTATCAGTTTTATTCGATTCAGGAGCTACACATTCTTTTATATCTACCTCTTGTGCTGAATTTTTGGGATTCGAAATTGTTGATCACGATTATAAGTTGACTATCACAACTCCCTCGGGAGAAAGAATGGTAACTTATTCAGTCTGTGTAGACTGTCCAATAATCTTAGAAAATAGAAGATTCTTAGTAGATCTTGTGGTACTCCCGCTACAAGACCTAGATGTCATCTTAGGAATGGATTGGTTATCAGCCAACGATGTCAACTTGAGATGCAAGGAGAAAATTTTTACATTTGGAGAAGATAGTGGAGAAATCAGCAAAGCTGAAACCCTCACTCAAAGTTTTATGATGCTATTCTCCATGTCAGTAGGAGAAACCCCTAGTGTGGAAAATTTTCCCGTAGTCTGTGAATTCCCGGAAGTCTTTCCAGAAGAAGTTCCAGGTTTACCACCGGTTAGGGAAGTGGAATTTTCTATAGACTTGGTTCCAGGAACTGGACCAATTTCTATATCTCCTTATCGAATGTCACCCTCAGAGCTTGCGGAGTTAAAGAAACAATTAGACGAGATGTTAGAGAAAGAATTTATTAGACCAAGTGTATCGCCATGGGGAGCTCCAATCTTGTTTGTGAAGAAGAAGGATGGTTCTTCTAGACTTTGTGTGGATTACAGACAACTCAATAAAGCCACTGTGAAAAACAAGTATCCTTTGCCTAGAATCGACGACTTGATGGATCAGTTAAAAGGAGCATCAGTATTCTCAAAGATTGACTTGAAGTCTGGATATCATCAGATCAGGGTGAAGGAAGATGATATTCCAAAAACAGCTTTTAGATCCCGTTATGGACACTATGAGTACTTAGTTATGCCATTTGGTTTGACTAATGCTCCAGCAGTATTCATGGATTACATGAATAGGATCTTTAGGTCATACTTAGATCAATTTGTTGTAGTTTTCATTGATGACATTCTGATTTATTCCAAGAATGAGGTAGAGCACAGAGAACATTTGAGAATTGTGCTACAGATATTAAAGGACCTTCAATTGTACGCGAAATTCTCGAAATGTGAATTTTGGTTGAAGGAGGTACAATTTCTTGGTCATGTAATTAGTAAAGAAGGTATTGCAGTAGACCCAAGTAAAGTCGAAGCAATAACAAAGTGGGAGAGTCCAAAGAATGTTGGCGAGATTCGAAGTTTTCTTGGACTAGCTGGATATTATCGGAGGTTCATTGAAGGATTTTCAAAGATCGCTTTGCCCATGACTCAGTTAACGAGGAAAGGTAAAAACTTTGAATGGACTAAAGAGTGTGAAGAAAGTTTTCAGAAGCTAAAGGAAAGATTGACTTCATCACCAATACTCATCTTACCAGACCCATTAGGAAATTTTGATGTGTATTGTGATGCGTCATATCAAGGTCTTGGGTGTGTGTTGATGCAAGAAAGGAAAGTGATAGCTTATGCATCAAGACAATTGAAGGTGCATGAGAGGAACTACCCAACTCACGACCTAGAGTTAGCGGCAATTGTGTTTGCCTTAAAGATTTGGAGGCATTATCTTTATGGATCAAAGTTCACTGTGTTAAGTGATCACAAAAGCCTGAAGCATTTATTTGATCAGAAAGATTTAAACATGAGACAAAGGCGCTGGATGGAATTCTTGAAGGACTATGATTTTGAGTTGCAATATCATCCCGGAAAGGCCAATGTTGTAGCAGACGCTTTGAGTCGAAAGAAACTTCATGTATCTGCAATGATGTTGAAGGAAGAAGAGTTGATTGACAAATTCGTGGATTTAAACTTAGGAGTACATCACAATGAAGGAAGTATATTCATAGGCGCTATTGTCGTGTCTAATGAATTTCT
Source organism: Lathyrus sativus (assembly GCA_963859935.3). Lineage (NCBI taxonomy): Eukaryota > Viridiplantae > Streptophyta > Magnoliopsida > Fabales > Fabaceae > Lathyrus > Lathyrus sativus. Next base: position 383,801,760 of record OZ012739.1, read on the forward strand.
GAAATGGATCAAAGATGAACAACAACTTGATGACCGTCTAGTGAGCATAAAGGAAAATATAAGAAATGGTCAAAATGGAGAGTTTAACATAAGGAGTGATGGAATCCTAAGGTTTAAAGAAAGGTTGTGTGTACCTCAAAATCAGGATATTCAAAAGTTGATTTTGGAAGAGGGCCACAAAAGTAAGTTGAGTTTTCATCCAGGAGCCACAAAGATGTATCAAGACTTGAAGAAAATGTTTTGGTGGGTTGGAATGAAGAGACATATAGCAGAATATGTTCAAAGTTGCTTGGTATGTCAGAAGGCAAAGATTGAACATCAGAAGCCAGCCGGATTGCTACAACCTTTAGATATTCCAGAGTGGAAGTGGGACGGAATAGCCATGGATTTTGTAACCGCTTTGCCTAAGACTCAGAAACAACATGATGCAATTTGGGTGATCATTGATAGGTTGACAAAGAGTGCACATTTCATTCCCATCAACCAGACGTTTAAATTAGAGAGACTAGCTCAGGTATATGTAAAGGAGATTGTTAGATTGCATGGAATACCTTCAAGTATAGTCAGTGATAGAGATCCCAGATTCACATCAAATTTTCGGCATCAGTTGCATTTAGAGTTAGGAACAAAACTGAGGTTAAGTTCAGCTTATCATCCCCAAACGGATGGCCAGTCTGAGAGGACGATTCAATCGTTAGAGGATTTGTTGAGAGCTTGTGCTCTTGAACACAAAGGAAGTTGGGACGAGTTCTTACCATTGATTGAGTTTACTTACAACAATAGTTTTCACTCAAGTATCGGCATGGCTCCATATGAAGCATTATACGGAAGAAAGTGTCGTACACCTTTATGTTGGTATGAGGTTGGAGAAAATAAAATATTGGGTTCAGAATTCGTGCAACAAACGACAGATCAGGTTAAACTTATTAGAGAAAAAATGAAGGCAGCACAGGACCGTCAAAAGAGTTATAATGATAAGAGGAGAAGACCTTTGGAGTTCGAGGCAGGAGATCACGTGTTCATTAGGGTAACTCCTAGGGCGGGAATTGCACGAGCAATCAAAACTAGGAAGTTAACACCAAGGTTTATCGGGCCTTTTCAAATTCTACGGCGGATTGGACCTGTAGCGTATCACATTGCTTTGCCGCCAAACTTGTCTAATCTTCATGATGTATTTCATGTATCACAACTGAGGAAGTATTATCCGGACCCTTCACATGTCATTGAGCCTGAAACTGTGGAACTTAGAGATAATTTGGAATATGAGGCTATACCTGTCAAGATCTTAGATCATCGTATTAAAGAACTTCGTGGAAAGCAAATACCATTGGTTAGAGTCGTGTGGGATGATGTAACTGGTGATTCTACTTGGGAAAGAGAAGAAGACATGCGTCAGAAGTATCCACATATGTTTTAGGTACGCTAAATTTCGAGGACGAAATTTCTTTTAAGGGGGGTGGTAATGTAACATCCTAATTTTTCCATACACTAAATAATATATCTAGTTAGATTTGAGATTTTAACAATGCTAGTTATTAAAAATTAAATGTTGAAACTAACACTTATAATAATTAATTTATTAATTAATTACTTTTTATATTTATTACTTTTATTCTTCAATTTGAATATCATCGTTTCATTTTATAAACTAAACTTTGAAATTTAAATTGGTACTTAAAACCCTTAACTTTAAGTTAATTAATTATTCATATTATTATTATCATTATTGTTGTTCTTGTTTTGTTATTATTAATTGATTTTATTTTATTTGAATATTATCATTTTACTCTATAAACCAATTAATAAATAAAATAATCTTAAGACAATAAAAATATCAAATAACTATCCTTTTTACTATTTTTATTATTATTAATATTATTAACATTTTACTTTTTATAAAAGAAATATATATCTCATTTTCTATTAATATCCTACATAATATTATGTCATGAAATCAAGCTCCCATACCTTTGTCATAAATTATTTTCACAAAGTCATACTAGAACACCTAAAGCACTATTGATGAAAGATTAGTAAATATTTGATAGAGACATATTTACTAGCAAGAGTTGAAAAGTTGGAAGGTATGGGCAAAAGATGATAAATTATGTTATTTTAATATTTTACAACTAGTATAAATAGGGGTCTCTTCCACCCCATTTTCATTCATTCATTCACAAATCATCTTTCTTACTTCTTTACTTCTTTCCTTCTCTAATTTCTTCATATAGCAATATTAGTTTTAGTTATCGAAGTTCCCACGATATCGGTTCGTAACCTTTAGAGTATTTTGTGGTAAAAGTTCTTCTAAAGTTTCAAGGGAGTTTTATACGTCAAAGTTCTGCCCAAATCATTTTCATAAGTAATCGGTAAGCCGTTATAATGTCCATTTTATTTTAATTATATTATTTTAATTATGTTATTTATATAAAGGTTATTTTAAATTTTCTATGCAAATTCCGTTCAGACGTCGATATATTGAACTTATAAAGTCCAAAATAAATTTTACCATTTTAAGTCGTTATAATGCCCAAATTTTATTATAATTTAAATGTTATTAGAAATATACTCTTGACAATTTTCTAAAACAAACAAATTCAAAAGGAGGTATAATATAATTTATATTTGAATTTAATAATTATTTTGGAGGTTATTATGATATATTTAAATAAATAAATATTTCAAGTTATAACGGGATTATGTTCAATTAACCATAAATTATATTCTAATTATTTCATAAATTTCGTACAATCCAACGGTTATCGTAAATTAGGTTCTTGGCAAAGATCGAAGACAACACTTGTGGACTTTCAACAACACTCAACAAAAGGTGGGGGCAAGATTTCGTATACGATTGGGACGGTTAGCGTAAAATAACTTAATATATATGTGTGTAGTGGTGACCTAAGCCCTACTAGCGATAAATAATTAAGGAGAGCCTATTCTCAAATAATGATTTTCACAAATCACTAGGCGAGGTTACGCCGGCCTTAATTAATTATCATAGGAATAATCTTTGACAATTTGGTATTGTATTGTGCTTGCATTATTCGGTTAATTTTATAATTGTTTATTTTATTTATACTTGAATGATTGTGATTGATAGATTAAGGAAATAATCGGTTAATGAGAGAAAAACATTGCTAGATATTAAGTAATTGATCCCCATTAACATAAGGAAAGTTGGATACAATGAGTAGTTATATTTGGTTGGGTTCTGGCTAAGGAAAGACTTGGTCGACTATGCCGTTTACAGTCCACCTCTCTTACCTGGGAAGTTAACCATACAATTACCCATTATACAAACTGAACTTATTATGTAAGGACAAAGATCAAATATGGCAAGACATTGGATGGATTTGGTACTCAACCTAAGTATCTAGATAATAAGTATAACTTGAAAAGTTGATACGATAATTCCCCATTATTAACTTAATACTTATGGCTAAGAGTTGCCACAAGATGAGTGAGTGATCATATAGACTTGCATTAAGGAATGTGTAAGTCCACCGCCGTGCGGTATGGGACGCACGAGGTTGATCAGTCGCCTGCAATCCCGACGGGGATTATTATCTATGCATGCTAGGCAAGACAAGGTTCTTGGCCTGAATTCTCAGGGACGATCGACTTATAACACCTAGGCTCCATGTGAAGTTAGGTGGCGTAGCTCTTGGTAATTGGGAGTACGTTGGTGGCATGTGGTCTAGTGATATCTGATCTTGGTAAATGGGATAGATATCATTGACAGCGTTTAGTGGCCTGAGTCAGCATATAGTTCAGGGATGCATTAGAATAAATAAAGTATATGTAATTGTGGGTATAAGATACGCTTGTTTGTATAAATATGGTTTCCATATATATTATTATTTTACACATTCATTCCCACTTTTAAACTTGTACATGAATCTTAGCCCTGTGTCATTTTTGTTTTGCATTTTGGATTATTTTATGACGATCAGACGATGAGCTCGAATCTTGCGTACTTCCCGACAACTCAGAAGGAAAGGATATGAAGTGACGTGGAGATGTGTTACTATAACATCTAGATTGGGAGCTGTTAGTGTTTTGTCAAACGCTAATCACATCCCTACTACTACAGTCAGTATAAGTGTCAGTCTTGTTGGACTTAGGAGGTCCCTTTTGGTATGCTTTCTTTTTGGTTTCCTTTCTGTACTTTTATTTTATGTTTTATCTATGTGGCAAGGCCGCTAGTCTTAACGGTGTCAAACTCTGTAAAATATATTTGAAGCATATGTATGTGAAACAGTATGTTTTTAAATAATTAAGTATTGTCCTTTAAAAATTTCAAATTTTTCTGTATTTTTATAAGGTTTCATTAGAATTCCACTAATGGGACATAGGCTGTCTCAGTCACGACCGTGACACTTAAAATCCTCAATTCACGAACGTGAAGACCTTGTCACGCCCGTGACAAGGATAAAACTTGGTTTTGACTCAGACTACGTCAAGGCACCAGTGAAGACCACTTCTCCTCTTATTTCTCCTCAAGGCAGCACGTGAAGACGACTTCTCCCATTTTTGCTGCCACTTTCCAACATTTCCTCAACCACTTCAACAAGGCCCAAGAAACAAAAGACCAAGACTCCAGCCCATTAAAGGCTCTATAAATAGTACCAGCTCAGGGGAACTCGGGGACAGACTTCATTATCCAAAATTCCTGCGGAAGCTCTGCCGAATTATCTTACGAACCAGAATTTTCATTCCAGCATTATTTTATTTTCTGTCTTGTTTTATTCGTATCCAAACCAACCGTGTAACAATTTCCAACATTAGGGAATTGTTATACTTTTATTTGTTTCCAACCTTCAGCATTCGTTTTAATTTTTATTTCCGCCTACTCCAAGCCTTCCGGTCTGTGGAAGAAGGAGTCTACTCAGATATTTGTTAATCAGGTTTTTCAATTTATTGCACTTTAATTTAATTATAATGCCTATTTATTCTTCTGCCATGAGTAAGTTATCATTTAATTATGTGTCTGATTTAACCTCGATGAGTAGCTAAATACCTAAGGGCGGTATGTAGTTATAACAAACTTAACCGGTAAAATATAACCATAGGCTAAAATAATTAATCACTTAACATTCTGGCTGATACTTTTTAATTGAAATAGACCTTTTCGTTACGAGAGTAAGAAAAGGGTATTAGGTTGGGTCAAGACCACGAGAGTGTGAGATTTTAACCAGATAGCTAAAGTTAGGCATTTAAATTAAACACAGCGAGAGCGCTTTAAGATAAATTAGAATTACTAAGTTTCCAAAAATTACCTCTAAACACTTATGGGCTAGCGAGAGCAGGCATAGGGCTTTAGGGATAAGATCTGATATAAGACCACGAGAGTGTGAGTTGAGGGTATTTAAACTGGTAATCTCTACCGAATAGATTAAGTGAACATCTTTATAAGCCTAGGTTAGATTGACCCACCTAAGTTAGTATAATTACATACCGACCGTCTTAGTATTACTTTATTAAAAACTTAAATTTAATTCCGCCTTTAATAGTCTTAAAAACCAACAACAATCGTGACAACCATTCACCTTAGCTAAACTAGAAGTTCATCTAGCACTAAGTAACGATAGAATCCCTGTGGATCGATAATCTTAAATATTACTTCGATAGGCTGTGCACTTGCAGTAAGATACCGCTAGACGCATAAGTAGACACGTCTCTAGCCCATCAAGTTTTTGGCGCCGTTGCCGGGGATTCCTTAATTTAGTTACTAGTGCACTTAGGTAGCATTGTCTAGACTAAGGTATCAACTATTTAATTCAATCTAATCTCTGAGTGTATGCCAAGTACTCGCTCTAAAAGCGAAGACTTGCAACCTCTAATCCCTGAATCGGAGCGCTTCTTACACGTAAGAAGACGTATATTCGATTTTGAAAATAATTCCAATATTCCAGATCTTCAATTAGATCCGCCTAAACCAGTCGTAAAACCAGACGCAGGGATGGCTGAAGAACAAACTCATCCACTCAAGTATTACGCTAATCCTTCGCAAGGTGAGCCGCATTCAAGCATTGCAGCGCCGGCTATCAACCGAAATGATTTCGAACTAAAACCATCATTGATATCAGCCGTGCAACAAAATCAATTCGCCGGAAATCCTACCGAGGATCCGAATCTTCATCTTTCGATCTTTGTGCAATATGCAGATACCGTAAAAGCCAATGGAGTTACCCAAGAAGCCATTAGACTACGTTTATTTCCTTTTTCGCTTCGAGACAGAGCAAAAGCTTGGCTTCAATCTCTGCCTTCGAACTCAGTAACTACGTGGGCAGAACTTAAGAAAGTTTTCTTGAATAGGTATTTTCCACCTAGCAAGACAGCCATGCTGAGAGCTCAGATCAACGGATTTAAGCAAAGAGAAAGTGAATCATTATTCGAAGCTTGGGAACGCTATAAGGATCTACTTAGACTTTGTCCACATCATGGATTAATAGACTAGATGGTCATCCATACCTTCTATAATGGACTCTTGTACAATACAAGAATGACAATTGACGCTGCCGCGGGTGGTGCATTGATGGACAAAGAATATAGAGATGCCTATGCACTTATCGAAAGTATGGCTCAAAATCATTACCTTTGGGGAAGCGAGAGGGTCGCAACTGAGAAACCAACAAAGGGAGGTATGTACGAAGTAAGTAGTATGGACCAAGTCAATGCGAAGTTTGACCAACTAAGCCAAAAGATCGATAACTTGGCCATAACACCTGCAGCCACCGTGGCTGCAGTAACACCTAACTGTGAGTTATGTGGAGTCCCAGGACACGAAGTTTCTGATTGTCAACTATTGACAGGAACTCCCACTGATCAAGTGAATTATGCTCAAGGAAACCCTTACTCAAACACATACAACCCAGGTTGGAAGAATCATCTGAACTTCTCCTATAAGAATAACAATGCTTATTACGCACCAGGTCAAGCACCAGCTACATCACCAGGATATCAAAAGACTGCTCCTAATATCCCTAGAAAACCGAACCTTGAATTGATGATGGAGAGCTTTATAGCTAGCCAATCTCAGACAAACAAGGACTTCTTAAACCAAAACATTCACACTAGCGATCAGATTAAACAATTAGTGAGCAAGGTAGATGCATTAGCTACACATAACAAAATGCTTGAAACTCAGATTTCACAAGTAGCTCAACAACAAGCACCTACTGCTGCACCAGCTGGAGTATTCCCTGGACAACCTCAACCTAACCCGAAAGGACATGCTAACGCTGTAATATTAAGAAGTGGCAAGGAACTTGACGGACCTACCGATCCAAGACTTGACAATCCAGCCATGTACCAAAAACCGGATAAACCGACTGAAGTGGTGAATGATCCAGAAGAAAAGGAAGATGAAAGTCGAGAGGTAGTGGAGAAAGAACAACCTTATGTGCCTCCACCACCCTATAAACCACCAATTCCGTACCCTCAAAGATTAATAAGTTCCAAGACGACGGGTCAATTTAAGAAATTTGTCGAACTTCTGAAACAGTTGAATATCACTATTCCGTTTACAGAAGCAATCACCCAAATACCCTCGTATGCCAAGTTTTTAAAAGAAATCTTATCCAATAAGAAAAAGATAGAGGATAACGGAACAGTTACACTCACTGCCGAGTGTAGCGCCATAATTCAGAATAACATGCCTCCTAAGCTAAAAGATCCAGGAAGTTTCTCTATACCCTGTGTAATAGGAAAATTCGTCATCGACAAAGCTCTATGCGATTTAGGAGCCAGTATCAGTGTTATGCCCTTAACAATTTGCAAAAGGCTAGACATGGGAGACCTAAGACCAACTAAAATGTCTGTTCAACTAGCCGATCGCTCTGTTAAATATCCTGTAGGCATACTAGAAAACGTCCCAGTACGAATAGGACAATTCTACATCCCTACTGATTTTATAATCATGGACATCTCTGAAGACTCCACTACACCTATCATACTAGGAAGACCATTCTTAGCTACCGCCGGAGCCATAATAGACGTAAAAAGAGGAAAGCTAACCTTTGAAGTAGGTGAAGAGAAAGTTGAATTTGTTTTAACACAATTCTTACAATCACCAGCTATAGAGGATACATGCTATCTAATGGACGTAATTGACGAATGTGTAAGAGAAATGGAGCTGAAGGAGACCACTTATTCTGAAATAATGAAAATTCAAATCCCTCCAATTTTCGAAGATGATAATTGGCGGAAATCGTATCAGGATGATAGTCTAAGCGAAAGTTTAGCACTTACACCGGATCCCATGCCAAGTAAAGATAAACCTACATTAGGATTAAAAACTTTACCTAATAACCTAAGGTACGAATTCTTAGACGTTGAATGTAAAAGACCAGTTATAGTAAATTCCAGTTTAGGAACTATAGAGACAAAGAAACTTTTAGATGTCTTGAAGAAATATCCAACTGCATTAGGATATAACATATCTGATCTCAAAGGAATATGTCCTTCAGTTTGCATGCATCGCATTCTGCTAGAAGAAGATTGCAGAACCTCTAGAGAATCTCAAAGAAGAATTAACCCAACCCTTAGCACGGTAGTAAAGGAAGAAGTCAAGAAATTATTAGATGCCGGGATAATATATCCGATCTCTGATAGTGAATGGGTTAGTCCAATACATGTAGTGCCAAAGAAAGGAGGTATCACTGTGGTGAAAAACGCACAAGGCGAATCAATATCGCAAAGAGTAGTGACGGGATATAGAGTGTGCATAGATTATCGCAAGCTAAACAAAGCCACTCGAAAAGACCATTTCCCACTGCCTTTTATAGATCAAATGTTAGAACGATTAGCCAAGCATTCTTACTTCTGTTATCTTGACGGGTACTCAGGATTTTTCCAAATCCCTATCCATCCTGATGATCAAGAGAAGACTACATTCACATGTCCTTATGGAACATTCGCTTACAGGCGAATGCCCTTTGGATTATGCAACGCTCCTGCAACCTTTCAAAGATGTATGATGTCAATCTTCGCAGATTTTATAGACAACATCATGGAAGTATTCATGGACGACTTCTCTGTATGCGGGCAAAGCTTTGAAGGATGCTTATCGAACTTAGAAATGGTGTTAGAAAGATGTGTAAAAGTAAATCTCGTGCTTAACTGGGAGAAATGTCATTTTATGGTCAACGAAGGAATAGTATTAGGTCATGTAATATCCGACAAGGGAATTGAAGTTGATAAAGCTAAGATTGAAGTAATAAAAGATCTTCAACCCCCTAAAACCGTTCGAGAAATACGAAGCTTTTTAGGACACGCCGGTTTTTACCGACGATTCATCAAAGATTTCTCGAAAATCACTAAACCTCTTACTGGTTTATTAATGAAAGACGTTGAGTTCATATTCAATGAAGATTGTCTTAAAGCATTCGAAACTCTAAAAACAGCCCTCATCACCGCACCAATCATGCAACCCCCTGACTGGAGATTACCTTTCGAGATCATGTGCGATGCGAGTGACTATGCTGTAGGCGCAGTCCTGGGCCAGAGAAAGGAAAAGAAACTCCACGCGATCTACTATGCCAGTAGAACCTTGGATTCTGCCCAGATGAACTACGCTACTACAGAAAAAGAATTGCTAGCAGTTGTCTTTGCGCTTGACAAATTCCGCTCTTACCTAGTTGGAGCGAAAATAATCATTTACACAGACCATGCTGCTATCCGATATCTATTAACTAAGAAGGATGCTAAGCCAAGACTCTTAAGATGGATTTTACTCTTACAAGAGTTTGATCTAGAAATAAAAGATAAAAAAGGTACTGAAAACGTCGTAGCGGACCATTTATCTAGAATAGAAGGTATTAAACCCGAACAAGTGCCGATTAACGATGATTTTCCGTATGAACAGCTGATAGCACAAATAGGAAGCGACCTAGCTCAGCTAGATATAAATGAACCAGAACCCATGGAAATATTACAGGCAACTGTAGGACTGCCATGGTACGCTGACATTGTCAACTACCTAGCCGCAGGAGCTCTTCCACCAGATCTAACCTATCAGCAGAAAAAGAAATTCTTTCATAATCTGAAACATTACTATTGGGATGAACCATTATTGTTCAAAAGAGGACCAGATGGAATCTTTCGCCGATGTATTCCCGAAGAAGAAATAGAAGATGTCATTGCTCAATGTCATTCATCTCCTTATGGTGGACATGCAAGCACTTCCAAGACTTGTGCAAAAATATTGCAAGCCGGCTTATACTGGCCTAATCTATGGAAGGATGTCCACATCGCTGTTATAAATTGCGATCGGTGTCAACGCACTGGCAATATTTCCAGAAGAGATGAAATGCCCCAAAAGGGAATTTTGGAAGTAGAAATCTTCGACGTCTGGGGAATAGATTTCATGGGACCGTTCCCATCATCTTTCGGTAATAATTACATACTCGTAGCTGTTGACTATGTCTCGAAATGGATTGAAGCCATAGCTTCTCCTACAAACGATACACGAGTAGTAATAAAGCTTTTCAAAAATATAAACTTTCCCAGATTTGGTGTGCCTCGACTCGTCATAAGTGACGGTGGCTCGCACTTCATTTCAAAAATCTTTGACAAATTACTATCTAAGTATGGAGTAAGACACCGTGTGGCTACACCATATCACCCACAAACAAGTGGACAGGTCGAAGTCTCAAACAGAGAGATTAAACAAATCTTAGAAAAGACTGTCGCCATATCTCGGAAAGATTGGTCATCTAAACTTAATGAAGCTCTATGGGCTTATAGGACCGCTTACAAGACACCCATAGGTACTACACCTTTCAAACTAGTTTATGGAAAATCTTGTCACCTCCCAGTAGAACTAGAACACAAAGCTTATTGGGCGATCAGAACTCTCAATATAAACTATAATGCTGCAGGAGAAAAGCGAATCCTAGACATTAACGAATTAGAAGAATTAAGGTTAGATGCATATGAAAATGCTAAGATATATAAAGAAAGAACTAAGCGATGGCATGATAAATGCCTATCTAGGAAAGAATTCAGTGTGGGAGACGTTGTACTCCTCTTTAATTCAAGACTTAGGCTCTTTCCTGGAAAATTAAAGTCTAGATGGTCAGGACCCTTTGATATAACTAAAGTATTCCCAAGTGGAGCAATAGAAATTAAGGGTAAGGATAGTGAACCATTCATAGTAAACGGACAACGTCTAAAACACTATCATAAAGTTGAAAATAGAGATTATGCGAATAATCTAAAGCTTTTAGAATTGTCCACTAATTCCCCTGATTAATCTAAACCAAGACATTACGTCAGGCTTTTGACAATAAAAACAGCGCTTAGTGGGAGGCAACCCATTTACTTATTTACCTATTTTTAAACTATTCTTTTCTTTTAGAGCATTATTATTTATCGTTTTACTATTTGTTTAAATTGTTTTGTCAGTTTTACTATTATCGCCATTACACTATGCATTTCATTTTCTTATTTTTATCTTAAATCACTTTTTACAGATTTTCTAAAGTCTTTTCCACTGATTTGTTTCCCCCGTATTTTCACTGACCATGGCTAACCAACCAATTAACTATATGGAAACCAAATTTAGAGGTAGGAACCAAAGAATGAAGTTCGAAGAGTTATCACAGAGGCAGATGGATTTGACCCTGTACCCAGATGATAGGACCATGGAAACCTTAGGTATACATGATAGTGTCATGTACTTGTTCAACCGACTCGGATGGGAGAATGCACTGATCCAACATAAGTTTGCGACTTACCGCGAGCTTACCCTTGAGTTCCTTAGCTCCTTACTTTACCTACCTGAGCGCGGTTTTGGATTTAGGAAAGGATTTATTAGTTTCCGCCTATTTGGAATAGAATACGACTTTAACCATAAAGAACTAGCTGACCTGTTAGGATTCCCTAGTGGACCTTTTGCTTTTACTACCACACAGGTAGAATTGATGGATGTGGAGCTAGATTTCTTTTGGGGAACTCTAACCGGAAACTACCACCCTGAACCAAATGACATGAACAATGATGAGATCCATAATCCTGCTCTCCGTTACTTCCACAAATTCCTCGCCCATACCTTCTTTGGAAAAGAAGAAAACATTACCAGAGTCTCTAAAGATGAATTATTTATTATGTCATGTTTCACTAATGGACAGTCTGTTAATGGTGTACCTTTCATGATGCAAACCTTCACCCGCATCCAAGAAGAACCTGAATTACCTATAGTGGTAGGAGGTCTTGTAACCATGATTGCTGATGCCTTAGGACTTAGGTACCAACTGGACAGGTGCACCCGTCTGGGAACCATCCGCCCAATGAATCTTAAATTCTGCTTCAATAGACATATCATAAGGAATTTAGGACGCCCACCTTTTGAGTACCTAATCCGGAACGAAGTAGTCACCCTGTTCACATTGCCCAATCATGCTAGAGTAAGTGTTCATAATAAGGATAACTGGCTTTATGAGTTAAACCCACCTGATTATCCAGCCACTCCTGAAACACCTCAGTCTCACAGGATAACAGATGATATAATGACCGCTGTTGAAACTGACCCCGAGACACCTCTTGGATACCATGACATTGACCCAACTGACAAAGTACATGAAACCCCTGGAGCGAATCAAGGAGATTATGCTAACAACTTACAAAACATCATGCACACTCTCAATGCCTACCAAACTGACATTAATCTATTCAAAGAAGACATTAAGAGTATGCGATTGGACATCATAGGATTGACTGACATGGCCTGCGAATAATTCTATCATTTGGACTCCGCCATCGAAGACCTGAAGAAACGCCTTTGAAACGGCTATCAGTGATTTAGTTTATTAATTTTTCTCATTATTTTTTCTCATTATTTTCGTTTCCAGTTAAATTTATCTTTCGCAACAATTTCATAACATAATTTCCGTTTCTGTAATTTCATTTTTTTACTTTATGCCATGCACTTTTTATTTCAATTATTTCTTCATTTTTAGTAACTTATATACTTCTTCTATATATTTTATGACTGCATTATTTCATGTATACAATCTTAGGTTCGTATACTACTGTGTTGCACACGATATACAATATGGTGTGTATTTAATTGTTACTAATTAAAATAAATTATTATCAATTTATAAATAACGTGAGACAATGTTCTTTTCTGGGAAATATTCAGCACAACATGCCCTCACGGTCGTCACACCTAACTTACGATCGTGACGTGCTCATTTAGCGTGTCACGACCGTCACGCCCCTGTCACGACCGTGACGACCTCTATTACAGGAATCGTGAGAAATAGAACTGTTTCTCATCGTGTCCCCTCTTCTTCTCCATCCATAACCTACCCAAAACACTACCCACTCATTCCACAACCGCCGTAACCTCTCCACTACCCCCATTAATCCTCCATTATCATCAACCATTTCATTAACACTCTCCCGTATTTAACCCGAACCTCTATCTCCCTCATTCTACCATTTTTCTCACAAAACCTCACAAAATCCTTCCACCCTCACTCTTCACTCTTGCATGTTATGGATTCCATCACTTTTAGAGAAGGTGAAGCTGGAGTAAACCAGAGAGACCGTTTCATCCGCTTCCAAAACCGCGGTCTGCAACCTACCCACTACATTGCCACTGACTGTCTGCGAGAACTCGGAATGTTGTCCAGCGTCCAAAGCCTACTGCAAAAGGTCGGTCTGTGGGACCTCTATCGTCAGCCTCAGCCTACTTTCGAACTTCTGACGCTGGAGTTCCTCAGCTCTTACAGTTACATCACCCCTCCCGGTTCTCAGAGTCAGCTTACCGGCATCGTAACATTCAGATTGCACGGCCAGGAGTTCAACCTCACGCAAACCAGGATCGCCGAGCTGTTAGGCTTCAAACACGGAACCGAAGCCCACCGTCGCGTGCCCGATAATTTTAGTGAACAAGCATTCACTCAATGGCACGACCTTACCAACACCCGTGCATCCACCTTCCAGAGCCTCAATGCCACACACATCCACAACCCGGCTATCCGCTATTTTCACCGGGTCATCTGCAACACAATCTTTGCTAGAGAAAGCAACCACAAGCTCAACTCCAAGGAGCTTCTGTTCTTATATTGCGCTCTTCATGACGAGCCGATCAACGCTGCCCCGTTCATGCTTCATCACATCCAGGCCATTGCACAGCGAGGCTCCTCCCCGTTCTTCATAGGCGGCATTGTCACCGCCCTCGCCATCCAGTTGGGGCTTGGTGACGCGCTCGCTAATCAGCCTCACCTCGCCGCCGAATTCCTGACCATGAGCTACTGCCGGTCCGCCCACCTGATCGCGCAGCGAGAGGATGGCAGGTATAGCCCTGTCGTCAATGGCACCATTTTCCACCACATCACTCTTAAGTCCCGCACCCGCATCGACCCATCCAACCGAGCCAACTGGCTCTTTGCTTTACCAGCTGCTGCCGATCACGTCCCGGTTCATGATGATCAGGCAGACGCTCCAGCGGACGAGATGCAGGACGCTATGGATGCAGCTGAGCCTGTCCAGGATATCCCAGAGACATCTACCCGACAGCCCCCTGCTCCCGCAGTTACACTTGAGGAAGTCCTCCTTGCGATTCATCAGCAGAACCAGATGAACGCCGCACTGGAGCGACGACAGAAGGCGCAGTATGACGCTTTACTCGGCACCATTGCTGCCAACCAGGAGGCCACTAATGAGCGATTTGGAGAACTTTTCGGCGAGCTCGAAGCGCTCCGCATCAGCATTACTGCTACCTCCGGCACCGGTTCTGATCCCGACGCGACTCCCTCCAGACGCCGCTCTCGCACCAGAGGCCGAGCCCGCGGTCCTCAGCAGCAGTAGTTTACTTTTATGTTGTTTTTCATTTTAGCCTTGTACTGTATTTGTGCCACATTTATATCACAACATTGAGGACAATGTCTGATATAGTGTGGGAGAGGTACCTTTCATTTCAGCACTTTTTCATTTTCGTTGTACTTTCAATTCCGTTGTATTCCTTTTAGCAAATCAATGAAATGAGCAAATCTGTGCGCTATTTTCTTTAATTTCGAGCTTTCCCCGATTATTAAGCTATACCAGAAAAATCTTTAATTACTCGCATTACCCGACTTACCACCGAATGGTTCGTAACTACGAAGCCGGGAACGATTAAACAAGACCAATACAATCTTGACATCTTCGACCCCCTGCTTAAGAAATTCCATCCCGATCACCATTGTGAGTGCACCTTTAGTTTCAGTTCAAAAGTAACCCCCAGTAGTTTATACTAGCAGTCAGCACCGTCTGAACATAAACCACGTGGGGAGCCGATGAATATAAGCATTTGATGCCTAATCAATAACGATCCTTCGTATCTCGATGCAAAATGAAAAGAAATTGCACCAAAGTACACGGCCACAGATAAGAAACGAGAAATATGAGAAGGAATCCGTTTCGAGTTGGTTCAGAGGTACTGGTTCTGAACTCGGTAGGGCGTGCTACGGCTCGATCCCCCACAACCTCCGAATCGGATAAAACATGAAGGGTTACCACACTCGTGTACCAGACCCCGTGCTCAAAAGGGATCAAAATCGCTAACCGGCTACTCCACTACGTGCGTGCTAAGGAAAAGGGCTTAATATGACTGCGCTAGAACGAAACCGGGCGAAATAAGATCGAAAAACTCTAGGTGAAATCGTAATGTGATCGCCGATTGTTTCGCTTGACGGGAAGTCGACGACATAGCTTGTTGCTTGTGTCATTAGTGTATCAGTAGTGTTCTATCAAAGTACCTGACTATCCGACAAAACGATCCACCGTACGGTTTGTTACGAGTATGCGCGAATAAAATCTTGTCCGCCGATTTTCAACCGACTATTTGCTTGAGGACAAGCAAAGGTTTAAGTTTGGGGAAGTTTGATGACGAGAAAACACATCGATTATATCGCTAGATTTCGTTGACGTTTTATCGCGCATTCACCGTTTTAACGCTCGAATTCTCGAGTTTTTCTTACTATTTTGCAGGTACATCGTTATGTGAGGCCGAATCATGAATTAAGAGGAAAGGAACGAAAGAGACCACAAGGAGATGAAGCAAGGCAGAAGCCTGCAAAAAGTCTGCATAATTTGTTACAGCCACGGTCGTTACAAGGGTGTCACGACCGTGACACCCCAAATTCGGCCATCACGACCGTAAGGAAGTAGTCACGACCGTGACACTTAAAATCATCAATTCACGAACGTGAAGACCTTGTCACGCCCGTGACAAGGATAAAACTTGGTTTTGACTCAGACTACGTCAAGGCACCAGTGAAGACCACTTCTCCTCTTATTTCTCCTCAAGGCAGCACGTGAAGACGACTTCTCCCATTTTTGCTGCCACTTTCCAACATTTCCTCAACCACTTCAACAAGGCCCAAGAAACAAAAGACCAAGACTCCAGCCCATTAAAGGCTCTATAAATAGTACCAGCTCAGGGGAACTCGGGGACAGACTTCATTATCCAAAATTCCTGCGGAAGCTCTGCCGAATTATCTTACGAACCAGAATTTTCATTCCAGCATTATTTTATTTTCTGTCTTGTTTTATTTGTATCCAAACCAACCGTGTAACAATTTCCAACATTAGGGAATTGTTATACTTTTATTTGTTTCCAACCTTCAGCATTCGTTTTAATTTTTATTTCCGCCTACTCCAAGCCTTCCGGTCTGTGGAAGAAGGAGTCTACTCAGATATTTGTTAATCAGGTTTTTCAATTTATTGCACTTTAATTTAATTATAATGCCTATTTATTCTTCTGCCATGAGTAAGTTATCATTTAATTATGTGTCTGATTTAACCTCGATGAGTAGCTAAATACCTTAGGGCGGTATGTAGTTATAACAAACTTAACCGGTAAAATATAACCATAGGCTAAAATAATTAATCACTTAACATTCTGGCTGATACTTTTTAATTGAAATAGACCTTTTCGTTACGAGAGTAAGAAAAGGGTATTAGGTTGGGTCAAGACCACGAGAGTGTGAGATTTTAACCAGATAGCTAAAGTTAGGCATTTAAATTAAACACAGCGAGAGCGCTTTAAGATAAATTAGAATTACTAAGTTTCCAAAAATTACCTCTAAACACTTATGGGCTAGCGAGAGCAGGCATAGGGCTTTAGGGATAAGATCTGATATAAGACCACGAGAGTGTGAGTTGAGGGTATTTAAACTGGTAATCTCTACCGAATAGATTAAGTGAACATCTTTATAAGCCTAGGTTAGATTGACCCACCTAAGTTAGTATAATTACATACCAACCGTCTTAGTATTACTTTATTAAAAACTTAAATTTAATTCCGCCTTTAATAGTCTTAAAAACCAACAACAATCGTGACAACCATTCACCTTAGCTAAACTAGAAGTTCATCTAGCACTAAGTAACGATAGAATCCCTGTGGATCGATAATCTTAAATATTACTTCGATAGGCTGTGCACTTGCAGTAAGATACCGCTAGACGCATAAGTAGACACGTCTCTAGCCCATCAACTTATCGCATGGTTGGCAAGGGAAAAGTGCATAACACATTGGGAGACTTACTTCACCATAAACCGCTCCCTATTGGATTTTTGAAAGTATCGGTTGATATTGTGTTAGAAGGGGGTGCATTGTTGCTTATACTAGATGATGTTTCGGACGCAACAGTGGTGGGAGACGCAATAGAATCGTATGTTGTATGGCCATCAAATCTCATTTTTATAGATGATGAGGTAGGTTGAACACCATTATGAACCTTGTAGTATTCAAATGTTTTACGACCCATACATGAAAGTTATTCTTACATTTACATTTACTTATTTACATGATGATCTTAGACTCCTACAAAATCCAAATCAAAAGATAAGGGAATTATTATGCGGGAAACCGATTCAGCTGCATCAAAAAAATAGGTACTATTACAGTTACATGATTATCTTATTATACATTAATTATTGAACTTATATGACTTTTAGGTTCATGATGAAATATAATGTTCTGAAAAATTATCTTTATTTATTATGTGAGATTGTTCTAAATATTTGTTTATATTATGTTAGAGCTATACCAATATTCTGATCACAAAGGGAAGCAACAATGCCAAAAGGAAGGCTAGCTGGATCAAAGTGCAGGTATATTTTCACATTTTTTACTGTTATAGTGATTCTACTTGATAAAACTATTTAAACTATATATCCTGATGAATGTTCGTTTTTTTTTTCATTTACAATATCCTTGTCAGCGTAATGGGATTGATTGCGGATATTTTGTAATGCGCTTTATGAAGGAAATTATTCATTCTGGTCAAATAGAGATTCCAATCATGGTATGGATCAATTTATAATTTATATGATTTATGTTAATAATTAACCGATATTTCATATGAGTAATTAGTTTTAAAACTAAATTGTGCATGTTCTGTTATATTATGTAGTACTTTGATGAATTCAAGTGTGGTACTTACTCGAAAGCAGGATTGGAAGAAATTAAGGAGGAATGGTGTCAATATATTCTTGAGTTGAGAATTGTATAAGGTATATGTATCGTCAAATATTGATGTGGGATAATAATATTTCTGGAAGTCGTATGTAGTTTTGGCGCTATATGTGTAGTGAATGTATCTGTAAAGTTATCGGTTTTGTAATTATATGTAAATTGACTGTATTTGTGAAGTTGTTCTGAGGATCGACTTATGTTGAATTATATATAAGCAGGTTTATGTGAATTACAATGATTATGGCCAAAGTGTTGAATTACAATGTATATATAAGGCCAAAGTGTTGAATTAAAGGCCTAAATTATAAGCAGGTGAATGTAATTGTTATAAGCAGGTTTATCGAAAAATATATAAAAAAGTGATTTTTTTTTTAAAAAATTTAAAAACGTGAAGAATAGACAGTGCTTTTATGAAAAATCGATGTTATAGGGGTGACCTACGAGAGCGCTCAAGAAAGCGCTGCTATAGGGGGGGGGAAGGGGGGAGAATAGGCAGCACTTTACAAAAAGCGCTGCTAAAGGTTGAAAATAGGCAGCGCTTTTCTTAAGAAAAGCGCTGCTAAAGGGGGAGGTATAGGCAGTGCTTTTAAAAAGCGGTGCTAGGGGGGGGGGGGGGGGAATAGGCAGCGCTTTTAAAAGCATTGCTAAAGAGGGGGGAATAGACAGTGCTTTTATTGAAAAGCACTGCTAAAAGTGGGCCTTTAGTAGTGCTTTTTCCATAAAAAAGCGCTGCCTTTACCTTTAGCAGCGCCATTTTAGGCAGCGCTTTTAAGTGCTGCTAAAGGCAAAAAAATGCTGCCTAAAGGTCTCTTTTGGCATAGCGTAATGAGGTTTGAGTTCCTTGATGAAGATATAATGTTTCTAAAGATGAAGGACTGTGATGAGCCTTTACCCGATGAGGGCCCCAAAATTGGGTCTCATTGGAAATTGGTTGTCGAAGGTGATGTTAACTCATACAACAATGAAATCGGGGCAATTATTACAACTCCTCACAGTTCTCATATACCGTTCACTTCCCGGTTAACATTCGCTTGCACCAATAATGAAGCTGAATATGAAGCGTGAATAATGGGTTTAGAAGAGGCTATTGATCTAAGGATCAAGAGTCTAGATGTGTATGGTGATTTAGCGCTAGTCGTTAATCAAATCAAGGGAGAATGGGAAACTCACCAGGCTAACTTGGTGCCTTATAAGAACTATGCCAGAAGATTGTTGCCTTTCTTTGATAGTGCCAAGTTTTATCATGTACCTAGGGCCAAGAATCAGATGGCAGATGCCTTGGCTATGTTGTCATCAATGTATAAAGTGAATTTTTGGAATGAAGCTCCAACAATCACTATCATGCGCCTTGACAGACCAAACTTTGTATTTACAATTGAAAAAACATCAGATGGAAAGCCCTAGTATTTTGACATCAGACATTTCCTCAAGACTCATGAGTATCCGCCTGGGGCATCAAGCAAAGACAAGAAAACTCTGAGGAGACTTTCGGGAAATTTTTTTATCTAAATAAGGATGATGGGTTATATAAAAGAAACTTCGACATGGTTTTGCTGCGTTGTATGGATGAACATGAAGCAAGCTTACTGATGGAAGAGGTCCACGAAGGTTCTTTTGGTACTCATGCCGATGGACATGCAATGTCTAAAAAACTATTGAGAGAAGGGTATTATTGGATGACCATGGAGTCTGACTATTTTAAATATGCCAGAAAATGCCATAAATATCATATTTATGCTGATAAAACGTATGTGCCACCGAGCCCTCTAAATGTATTAACGTCTCCTTGGACCTTTGCAATGTGGGGCATTGATATGATTGGGAAAATTGAGTCGACTGCTTCCAGTGAACATCGCTTTATCTTGGTAGCCATTGATTATTTCACCAAGTGGGTAGAGGCAACTTCCTTTGCCAATGTTACCAGGAAAGTGGTTGCTCGTTTCATAAAGAAGGACATCATCTGCCGTTATGGAATACCAGAATGAATCATTATTGATAATGGTTTGAATTTGAATAACAAGATGGTGAAGGAGCTCTTGCCAAAGTTTCAAAATTGAGCATCACTATTCCTCTCCATACCGTCCAAAGATGAGTGGCGCTGTTGAGGCAGCAAATAAAAATATCAAGAGGATCGTACAGAAGAAGGTGGTGACTTATAAAGATTGGAATGAGATGTTTCCCTTTGCTTTACATAGCTATCGTACTTTGGTGCGTACATGGACAGGGGCAACACCTTTCTCACTAGTATATGGTACAGAAGCTGACCTACCATTAGAAGTCGAGATACCTTCTTTAAGGGTATATCTGATGTGAAGATTGACGAAGCAGAATGGGTGAAGGCTAGGTTGAATTAACAAAGTATGATTGATGAAAAGAGACTGGCAGCCATCGCCCATAGCCGGTCGTATCAGAGTAGAATGAAGAGAGCTTTTGATTAGAAGGTGCGCCCTTGACATTTCCAGATAGGTGATTTGGTGTTGAAAAGGATCCTCCCTCCACAAACAGATCACAGGGGCAAGTGGACTCCTAACTATGAAGGTCCATACGTAGTAAGAAAAGTTTTCTCTGGTGGAGAATTACTATTATTAACCATGGATGGTGAAGATTTTACGTTCCCTGTGGATACAGATGAAGTTAAAAGATAATTTGCTTGAAATAGACCCGCTGGCAGAAAAGGAAAGTTTAGGCAAAAATGGGGCATCCCGACGAACCCTAAAAAGAAAAGGTTTGGGTAAAAATTAGGGAAAAAAGAAAAAAGAATAAACCCGCAAAGTTGAAAACCTGAAAAGGCGACTTTGGCAAAAAAAAAAATGGGTATCCCGGTGGATTGAAAACCTGCAAGGGCGATCTAGGAAAAAGTTAGGAATTTAAAAGAAAATGGCTACAGACTGCGTTCGATTTGTGAATGCATTTTGACTCATGGAAGTCCCAAAGGGTAAAAATTAGTCTAATCAATCTCTTCAGAAGGTAGAACATTGGTAAACGTTAAAGACATACAAGTCATAGCTGAATCAACACATGATGGTTGTCTGTTTCCATATTGCCGACATTTATATATTTCTTGTTGTACTTTTTGCGCAATTACCTCTTTTCAGGAATTGGATCCAATTGTAACTTGCCTATTTATAGGCCTTTTCAATCAATAAAGTGTTATTCACTCAAAGAGCTTTCGATTTCCTGTTTTTACTTTTACTGTTTTGTTTGCAAAAAAGGGGCGTCCTATATTTTTGATAAACTTTATATGTGAAAACATTAGGGCTTTACAAAGCATATTGAAAAGAATTAATTTACTTGAATGATGTCATGGATGGTAACCAAAACAACCATTTTTCATATAGGACTTCCTATTTGTTTATTGATTATTTACAGAATCACATTATCCTTTTTCCCATTAGAGCTTATCTCCCTGATGATGAAGTTCTAGCAGTATTTGCAACACATGGCGAATCTTTCCTCCCACAGTATGAATTCAGGGTTTGTATCCCCCAACCACCTTGATTTTTGCTCCCTAGTGAATTTTCAAAGGTTGACTACATCCGTCAGGGTGTTGACATGCAGGTAGGCATTCATTTAGTAGAAGATTCTGTATCTTTCCACAACAGAGATTTTTTGTTTCCCCACAGAGTATTATTATCAGATTAGGAGTATTCCCATCAATAATGGTGTACACTTATCCTCGTCAAGGTAGGGTTGAAAGTCATTCACCGACAAAGTCCAATAATCATTGGTATTCTTCAGAGTCAGATTTTTGGGGACGATCTCCCAAAAGATGTTATTTACAATCCCGGGCAGAAGGCCATTCAAAGTGTTTCCCTCAGTAGAGTTTGGTTTGCTAATTTTCTTTCCAACACGTCTTCCAGTGGTGTTCTCTTACATATCATTTGCATTGCATCCTCCCAAATGCGTAGCATTTCCATTTCGTATGGAGCATTACGCCCTATCCAAACATATGCATCTGAAGTATAAGCCAAGTTTGATATCACTATTGCCAGATATCTCTTCAGCAGATAGTGGCATGACTTAGGATCTCGTTATCTTTACCCCAGCAAAAATCATTGGTGGATGTGTTCATCTTACTTCCCGACAGAGCTTGTTTGTTTAAACCTCTCTTTCCACAGCGAAGTGTCTATTTTAGGCCGTAAGTTATTTGATTGTACTTCATGTGTACCTGGTTTATCCCAACTTTTGATTGGTATCTTTCGTTGGATGTTATCCCAACTTTTGGTTGGTAGTCCGTTATTTCTTGGATGTTATCCCAACTTTTGGCTGGTAGTCCTCTTTTATTCCCCACAGAGTCGTTATTCCAACTTTTGGTTGGTAGTCTTTGGTTTTGTGTGTTCGCCTTCGGTCAGTGTTCCGGAAATCCTAACTTTTGTTTAGTAGCCTTCATCCCAACTTTTGGTTGGTAATTTTAAGATGATCCCAACTTTTGGTTGGTAGTCTTCATTTCTGTGTGTTCGCCTTCGGTCAGCGTTCCGGCAATCCTAACTTTTGGTTAGTAGCCTTCACCCCAACTTTTGGTTGGTAATTTTTATGATGATCCCAACTTTTGGTTGGTAGTCTTTATTGTCTGTGTATTCACCTTCGGACAGCATCTGGGTGATCCTAACTTTTGGTTAGTAGCCTCTTTTTCGCAACTTTTGGCTATTACTCTCATGTGATCCTAACTTTCGGTTAGTAGCCATTAGTATCTTCTTGATCAGTTACCATTTCGGTTATCCCAACTTTTGGTTGGTACCCGCTGTTTTTAAGCCCACTTTCGGCTGGCGATCTTTGCACTATGAATGTCCCTATAATTTGCAAATTTCTGGGTTCTTTTGGTATTCAATTACCTTTTACCTTGAATGTTTAAAAGCAATCATTTTTCATCCCTTCAGGTCCAAGTTGTTTGAATAGGGGCAGCTATAGCACCCCCAAATTTGCCCATATCTTCTCTTGTGTCTTGGCTTATGTTTCATTGCATTTTCATTCTCATTTTTTCATAGCATAGTTCTAAACAAGGGATCAAGGTATCATGGCTTGTTTCTCAAGAAAGAGGGACATGTTTCTTCAACCCCAAACAAGGTTTTCTTCTTGACTTTGTGGAATTCTCAAGCCCAAAGGTCCCTCATCATCAAGTATGATTCAAGGCAACATCATTTCAAGATCATATGTGGTTTACCATGTCTTAGTTTGCAAGAAATAATCAAGAGATTCAAAGTTGGTTCAAGGTGTTTGACCTAACTTAGCAAATTGTGGATGTTATGATCAAATGGGCATAACTTCTTAAATTTTCAACATCTTGAGGTGGTTCTTTTTTTAATGAACTCTTCTCATCATCCCCAACAAGTTCTCTTTGCAAGGAAAGGTCCAATTATGCTTGTAAAGTCATCAAAGGTGTAAAGACATTATAGGTCATTTTGAGTTTTGAAGAGATTTTCTAGTCAACTTCTAAAGGTCATGAATTGGTCAATTTTCATCATTTGGAGCCTATTCTTTTTCTAAAATTAACTTTAAGACGTCTTCTACAATTTTGATTCAACATGGAAGTGCCAAAAACCTATGGAAGGCCTTGGATTTTATCAAAACATTATAGGTCATTTTTGGTCCCTAAAAAGACTTGAAATTTTTCTAAGTGTTTTGTGATTTTGAACCTTTTGATGCAAGCTACTTTGAAGGATCATATGTCTCAACTCAGATTTCCAAATCAATACTTTCTTTTCACATTACAAAGATTGTATCTTCCTCTACCCAATGCAAGAAGAATCAACGCATAAAGCCTCCTACATTGTGAGAACCATGGTTGCAAAATTTGAATTTCAAGGTTGAGTTTTCACTTGAAGTCAGAATTGAATTTGGTTAATATGGCCTCTAATCACCAAATTAAGGCACGAAATCAATTTGAACATGATTAACAAACTTGCCTAGCCTAATTAGAAAATTGAAACGCATGTTTTAGGTGAGCTTTGACATGCTGAAGTCACACTTTTCTCATGACACAGGTTTGCACGAATTCGTTTCATTTTGCATCATTCACCCTCCTTCAGCATTCTAAACTTCTCTCCTATAAATAAGGACTTGATTCCACCCATTTCCACAAGCTTTTGTTTCTTCATTTCCACACCTTAATCACTCAAAATCTCCACTCAGTTACATTCGTCATCATTCAGTGAAGCTAACAAGCTCAAGAACTTGAAGAATCGTGGCCTGAATCAAACTTCAGGACTCCACTTTTAGAGCTTCAAAGTTGAACCTCAACAGGTAAAATTCTCAACCATTTTGACTTAAATTTGTTGCTAAGATGTAGTACCTGATGTGTTGATGCTGTTAGGATTGTTAGATTTTAGCTTTGGTTGAGTTTTGCATGTTAATTTTCAAATCCGTGTTTTGATTTTCTTCTGGTTTTTTCCAAATCGAGTGAGTTGTGTTTTAAAGAAATTTGGCACGATGATATGGTTGAGATCGTCTTGAAAAAACGCATCAAATGAAACCACTATGAGCTCCAATGATTTTGGTTTAAGGGATCCACGATTTCCTGCAATTTCCTTCTGATTTTAAATGGCTGGAGGTTGAAGATGATGAGCTGGCATCATCTGACCGTCCATGCCTGACAGTTGTTATAATCATGTGCTTCTGACTTTTGTTGGCTCCGTGTGGTTGATTTGACTTGAGCCTATCATGGATGCGCACTTTTGGATCACCAGATCATCCATGTCATTAAATGAGCTTAGATCCAACGCACCATAGTTTTTCTGTTTTATTTTCTTTTTCAAAATTATTTTTAATTTCATTTTGTTTTCAGAAATTCATAGAAAATCCATTTTCCATCAGAAAAATACCAAAATATTTTCTAAAATTTCCTTTCATTTTTCTCTTCCTGATTTCCATTTTGTGTGTTTTTTTTCCATTTTGCTATTTTTCTTGATTTTTTATTTGTTTGGTTAATTTTAATTGGTTCAAAATTACTTTTAAGTCATTTAAAATTATGAGAGAAATGTCATATGATCCTATGATGGTCTCTGGCCTATGGTGATTTTATTTGATTTTTATTTGTGATCTTGCTATTTTTCATGAATTTTTTATTTATTTGCTTGATTTTAATTTGTTTAAATTTGTTCTTATGCACTTTAAAATTGTGAGAAAATTAGTACATGATCCTATGATGGTTTATGACCTATGGTGATTTTCTTGGGTTCTTGTTTGTATTTTAACTATTTTCCATCTTTTATGATGTGATTTGTTTGTCTTTTTATTTGTTTTTTTAATTGATTTTAAATTGCAAATTTCTGTAAAAGTGTTTTTAGTCCATGTTTAGATGGCATTTTGTTTTTTCTTCAAGTCATTTGGAACTCTGATGTTTGTTTGTTGTTGCTTCCTTTTTGTGGATGATTTCGGTGTTTGATTCTTCTTAAGTCATGTTCTTGAATTCAAACTTTGCATTCTCTCTTGTGTGTTAATGATTGGGATGCTAAATTTGTTAATCATGTCGATATTTTGGTTTCATCTTGGTTTCATGACATGCTAATATGCTTTTCCCTTTTAGGTTTGTGTATGCATGCTTGTTTTGTTTTGTTTTAACTTGTGGATTGCTTTTGAATGGGATGCATGTTCTTGATTTCTTTGTGTTCTCTCTTTGATCATTGACATGATTGGAATATGATACGTTGTGCTACTGCCCTACCATGTTTCTTGTTCCATTTGATTTCATTTCATCTTGATTTGTGATTGATGATGCTTATCGAAGATGTTTGGATGTGTGTGGGCATTTTGTTCTCCCACTATATTTTGTTTCGAATTCATGTGATATGGTTAGACATGTAGATGTTTGTTTGATATGTTTACTTAATGATGATGCTTACCTTGTATAAAATTGAAATGAGTGTATTTGATACTTCTTTGTCATTTGAATTCCATGTTTGTTCTTCTTGATTGTATCTTCCTCTTTCTTCATCTTTATTCTTCATTTATTTTCTCTTCTTGTTGTCATTTGTGATTAAATCGATTGATGTTTACTTGTGCTTGCTCACATGACCCCTTAGGATTCCTAGTCCCTCTTAATTTCTGATTAAGATGGGAGTAGGAGAGACATTAGGCTTTCAATCCTTTGCATGATAACAATTAGGATAGTCCCTTTCACCTCAACTTTAGGTCCATCATTTGTATGTTAACATTAGGTAGACTTCCTTTTCATCTTAATTTTAGGACCATTTTGTATGATAACATTAGGGTTTTCAGTTTCTTTTGAGTGTTCTCTTTTGTGTCTTCTCTTCTCATCTCAAACAATTTTAAGATACTTAATAAAGAATGATGAACGGTGTGCCCCTTGGGCGGGAGGTTTCTCCTTATTTGTATAACTGACTCTCGATGACCTTGTCTTTTCCCATTCTTCAGGTTTTCTTCGACTGTTTCCTTTCCCTCTCTTTGGGGTAAATAGCGTCCAGTGGAAACTCTTCTATTTGTTTCCACCAGCCCTTTTTGCAATTGGGGTTCATGGAGAGGATCCTAAAAAAACAATAGCTAGAAGTTGATTTTTCATGAATCAAGGCATCCTTCCCAATCTGCATCAGAAAAGCCAAGTATCTGCAACTCCGAATTTCTAGAGAAGAATAAGCCTCTTTCAAGACTGCTTTTCAGATATCAAATGACACGACAGGCAGCTTGATAATGAGTTATGGTTAGATTATGCAAGAACTGGATGAGTTATTGGGTTGCATATGTAATATCAGACCTTGTGGTATTAAGGTATAGTAATCTTCCAATTAACCTTCTGTATACTCCAATGTCTTCAAAGGATTTACCACCACCAGCATGTAATTTTATGGATGGGTCAATAGGTGTGATGGCTGGCTTTGATCCAAGTAGGTATGATTCTTGAAGGAGGTCAAGACATTATTTTCTTTGAGATAAAGAAATACCCATCTTTGAATGAGCTACTTCCAAGCCTAAGAAGCATTTAAGCAAACCCAAAACCTTGATGATGAACTTGTTGTCAAGACAAGCCTTAATCCTGTCAAACTCATTCATAGAATTTCCATCCAGGATTATGTCATCAACATATACAACAATGGCAGTAAAGTTATTATCAATATTAAGAGTAAACAATGAATAATCAAAAGCTGACTCTTTGTACCCTTGTTGAATAAGTAGAGCAGTTAGTTTTTCATACCATTTGCGGCTGACTTGCTTAAGACGATATAAGCTCTTCGTCAATTTTCATATCTGGTTAGGTTTATCACAAATAATTTCTTCAGGTATTGCCATGTAGACATATTCTTGCAAATCATCATGCAAGAAGACATTATTCACATCGAGCTGATGCAAAAACTAGGCATGAACAACAGCAGTGGCAATGAGAGTTCTCATTGTAGTGAGCTTAGCTATAGGTGAGAAAGTGTCAAAAAAATATAAGCCCACAATCTGATTGTAGCCCATAGCTACTAACCTGGCCGTATACCTCTCTATTGTTCCATCTGACTTGTGCTTTACCTTATACACCCATCTGCTTCCAATAGACTTAACATGAGGTGATAAGTCAACTATATTCCAAGTGTCATTCTTGTTTAGTGTATCTAATTCAGATTTCATAGCCTGGATCCAATGGTCAAACAAGCAAGCTTCTTTATAGTTTCTTGGTTCATGGTGTTGTGTTATAGAAATGGTGAAGACACGATGAGAATCAGATATGTGAGACATAGAACCAAAAGAAGAAATAGGATAAAGTATATGATTAGCACATGAAGACGTCCTGTCAGCTAAACTGGTAGATGAATTGCATACATAATCAGAGAGATATGAAAGTATTTGTTTTGTTCTAACATGTCTAGAATGAGTAGAAGGTTAAACTATGTGTTCTGTATTTTCTACACTATCTGAGTGTTGTTCAATTTGGTTAGTTTGTTCAGGATTATGATTCAGGACTTGTTAATCATGTTGGTTGAGAATATCATTTTGAGGTGAAATATTAGAATTAAGGTTAAGATTTTATGGTAGGGAATCAAATGTGAGGTCTTGTGGGGAATACGTGTGATCATTATGATCATTTTGGGTTGAATCATTGGGAGAGTTCCTAAGTGTAGATTGTGAATCGTTATGAACATGGTAATTCCAAGTAGTATCATTGTTTCCTTGGTAAGGGAATAAATGTTCATGATGTGTAACATTTATAGAAACGAAAACTTCATGACTGTTTATATCATATAAAACAACACCCTTCATACCATTTTTATAACCAAGAAAAATACATTTTCTACTTCTTGGCTCAAGTTTAGTTCTATGGGCTTGAAGAGTAGAGGCATAAGCCAAGGAACCAAAAAATTTAAGACTATGGATGTTGGGAAGCTCATTGTGAAATAAAAAATGAGGAGATTTGTTTTGTAAAACAGGAGTAGGAATTTTTTTTAATGATGAAAGTGGCATGGACAACAGCATAAGACCAAAATTATTTTGGTAATTTTGATTGAAAAAGTAAAGCTCTACCAACATTTAAAATATTTTGGTGTTTCCTCTCCACTCTTCCATTTTGTTGTGGAGACTCAACACAACTAGTTTGATGAACAATGCCATAAGAGGCATAAAATTGTGGCATACTAAACTTAGGTTCATTATCAGTTCTAATGGTCTTGACTTTAGCTCCATATTATTTTTCAATGAGTTTGATGAAATTAATAACATGCTGTCTAGTTTCAGCTTTAGATTTCATGAGAGTTATCCATGTGTATCTACTATAGTCATCAAAAATAGTGAGAAAATAAGAGTGACCATATAAAGATTTTATAGTTAGGGTTCCCCAAATATCAAAATGGATCATATCATAAGGGTGTGAAGCTCTATTTGTACTAATAGCATATGAAAGTTTTCTTTGTCTAACATAATCGCACCCATCACAAACATCTTTATTATTAGTAGGAATGAAAGGAAACATTGAGTGTAAAAGAAGTGATATACTATGAGATAAATGTCCTAATCAAAAATGCCATAATGTTGTGTCTGTGTCAGGTATTGAGACATTGGTTGCTAAAGGTTTATTGAATTGAGCGTGTAAGGTCTTATCTCCTAAGATTAAGTAATACAATAGCCAAACCAGTCATCTTCAATGATGCTTTATCTTAAATGAGACATTGTGAGCCAGAAAAGTACACATTACAATTGGAAGACTCACATAATTTTGAAACAGATAATAGATTTGAGGAAAATTTAGGTATGAACAATACATTGGTCACAGAAAAATTTGGGGAAAATTTGATGGTGCTAGAATGTTTAGCAATAAGTGTTTGTCCATTAGGTAAGTTAACATGAATGGGGGAAATAGAATTGTATGATTGAAACCACTAGTTAGATGAAGGAAAAGAGAATTGGGTATTACCTGCTAGTGAATGACCAACAGTAACCTGATAAGAAGAAGCTTGTCTTGTACCTTTGGATTCAATATGTGACTTCTGAATTAGATCCATTAAAGTATTGAACTGGTCTTGTGTTATAGAGGTATTACCATTCTTCATGTCATAAGAATCATAAGTAGAAGTGGATGTGGAAGCAAGATCTCCTCCTTCTGATGTATCATTGTTTGCTGAATTAGGAAACCGTTTTTGTATATGGGGTGGAACTCCATGTTTCTTGAAATAATTTTCTACTGTGTGATTGGTTTTGTTGCAGAAAGTACATACATGATTACTAGATTTGAAGGAATTGAACTTAGAGTAAGATCTTTTAGAATATCCTGCACTGATCAATGCTTGAGATTCATCAACCGCTATAGGTAACTAATTTTGCCTTTCATGTTGGATTACCATAAAAAAAATATCTTGTTAAGTGGAGGCAAAGGGTCCATTAACAAGATTTGAGACTTAACAACAGCAAATTGATCATTTAATATGGTTAAAAACCTAATGATGTAAATTAATTTGTGATTGGACCTAGCACTATGCATAGCTTCGCAAGAACATTGCATACGACTAGTGCACAGAGGTAAAGGAAAGTATAGATCAAGTTCTTCCCAAATAATTTTCAGAGATGAGAAAAATTCAGTTACCGATTTGTTTTATTGCTTGAGGTTGTAGATTTATTGCTGCAGCTCAGAGATACGAATGAGGTCACCTTGTGAAAATTGTTCTTTGAGGTCATTCCAAACGTCTACTGCATTTTCCAGGAAAACTATTGATTATACAATGGATTCAGAAACAGAGTTCATGATTCAAGAATGCACCAACATATTGTAGCGATTCCAAGCTCGAAATAAAGGATCAAAAGAATCAAGCGGTGGAGGAAGACCACCATCAATGAAATCCAGTTTTAGCTTACCACCAAGAGCTCTCTTCATGGATCGTGTCTAAGAACGGTAGTTTGATCTGGTAAGATTCAGAGAGACTTTGAATGAGCTAGGACCATCGCTGGGATGAACAAAGTATGGTGAATTTGGATCAGAGAGAGGACCAGGTGGCTGAACCCGTGACAGCGCCATGATCGAAAAAGAGTAAATTTAGAGATTGAATAGCAAAAGTTGGATCAGAAATACGAATGATATCATATTGTGAAATAACAAAGAATCATTGTTTGTTCAAGATTAAGAAAAGAGATAACAGAAAAGGAAAGAAAATTTGAGATTGAAGCATGTATTAGAGTAATAAGCTTGATTACAAAGAGAGAGGGAAAATAAATATATATACAAATTTTGAATACCAAAGAATGGCGGGAAAAGAAGCTAAGATTAAAAACTAGATTAGTTCACTAAACTCAATTAGTTTTCTAATCCTAAAAGACTAATCTTAAGAGTAGAGATAAAAAGTGAAATTGAAAAGGTAAAGTATGAAAATGAATTTTGAATTGGTGAAAGGAAAGGAGGAAAAGTTAATGTTGAAGTCATAAGAAGAGGGGAAAATGGGTTTTGAGTTTTTTTCTTGTAAAATGAAAGAGAACGAATGGTAGTGGTTAAAGAGACTATTTGAGTTAAATTTGAATTTTGAAATTGGTCAATCCTATAATGACATGTGTTGCAAAGGGAAGATTTTGAATTAATGAAATATGAATTAATATGTTAACTACTATATTGGGTATTTGCTAGTGTAAATTTGAAAAATAAAAAATGGTAAATTAGGGAGAATGGTTGCTTGTTTTTTTTATAATAAGTAAATAATTGATTGATACTATTAAGTCTCGTGATCTAGAAATAAAGTATGATTTCAATTACTATTAAGAGATCGCACTAATCATGACAATCATTTTAAATAGTCTTTAATAAATTTTGAATACAGAATAAGTCAGAGCTAGTATATAAGAAAGCAATCATAATCACAAAATATATATATATATATATATATATATATATATATATATATATATATATATATATATATATATATATATATATATATATATATATATATATATATATATATATATATATATATATATATATATATTGAGATTTTACTGGCCTTCTCTAGTAAGGTTGTTCATAAACAAATACTAAACCAAAAATAAAATTAAAATTAAAATTATATAGCAAAACTGAAAGTATTATAACATATTCTTTAATCAAAGAAGACAATATTTCTTTAATGTTAAGAATAATAATATGGTTAGACATATGTTACCACTTGATAAAAGGATAAAAAGACACATGTAGTCAATTGTATGTCCTCTTTGTTTGGGACTAAAAGAAATGCACCTTTATTTTTTTTCTTCTTTGTGTTGTGGCTGTAAGTGCTTGGCAACTCATTCTTGACTGGTTAGGATTATATAGGTTGCCCTCTTGTGACATGATCTCAAATTATATGTTGGCTTTTGGAACTTTCATGAAAGGAAGTATCGAGAAGAATTTGTGGCTCTTATTTTGGCTCTCAGTTACTTTGTTCATTTGACTAGTTAGGAATTATATAATCTTCAAAGGATACCATAAAAGGGCTATGACAATTGCGTCCTTAGCCAAGACCCTTTAATGGGAGTGGTTCAGAGCAAAATCCAACGACCATGTAACTCTTTATTTGAATGTATGGCTTGTTAGTCTATTAGCTTGTTTTAGTTAAGTTTCTTTATTTTACTATGAACGTTTTTTTCTCTCTATTATATTAGGGTTGAGCATCCTTCGTGAGCACACCATTAGGTTAAACTGAAGAAAAATGAAACAAAGGTTAAATCACATGTTGGATCATTTGTTGGAACATTTGTGATTGGGAAAAAGCATGTGATGAAGATGAAGTCCTTGAAGAGAAAGCATGTCAGATCAAATGATTCTAACTCATATGTGTCGCAATTGCGAAAAAACCGACGGAAACAAACAGAAGAGTAGCCACCAAATCTTATTTATCCCAAAGAGAGGGAAAGGAAACTATCAAAGAAAACCTAAAAGAACGAGAAATGATAAGGTCATCGCAACCAAATCTTAGGTTCGGAAGTTGATTACGGAAGGGGAAGGTATGAGCACCCCTCACGTCCATTGTACTCAACGGGATCCGTGCTTATTGTCAATCAATGGGGTAAGTTATCTAAAAGCTACTGCTAAACGGGGGTGGAAAATAAAAAGGAGACTCGATAGGACATCGCCGCCCTATGTCTACGTATTCTCTCGTGCAACGGAAAAGTCAGAGTCAACGTAGTTCAGGAAACTACGGGTGATGGGGGGAAGGTTGCTCGCAAAGACATCGTCGCCTTGTGCCTACGTATCCTCATCTGATATAAGAAATCAGAGCAAACGTGGTTCAGGAGAACAAGACCACTGGTTGGTTAAGTGTCTTTTATGAGTGGTGTTAAGTTCCCATTCCAGCAGTTAGAGATGATGCCTGTTTGCGGTAGAACGAAAAAAATAACGTACTATTTTCTGAAAATGGATTTGAAGAACAATCCCGAAGGATAAAAAGGTTTGAATTTGGTTTGTTAGTTTTAGTGAAGTGGATTGAGTTAGTTTGAGACTCACGTTGCACTAAAGACTATGACATAAGAGTGAATCTGTCGCATATCGCCCAAATGGCATACACTAAACACTCTAGACAAGTGAGAAGAAACCCCCCACACATCATTTCCCATGTACTTAAGGCTCGTAACATACAACATTTCTCGTTTTTTATTAAGTGTCTTAAAGAAGTTTGAGATGAGAAAAGAAGACACAGGAAAACACTAAAGGGACACTAGAAACCCTAATGTTATCATGCCAAATTGTCCTATGGTTAGGATGAAAAGGAAGTCTACCTAATGTTATCATACAATGGTGGACCTAGAGTTGGGATGAAACGGACTATCCTAATTGTTATCATGCAAAGGACTGAAAGCCTAATGTCTCTCCTACTCCCATCTTAAACAGATGGACTAGGAATCCTAAGGGATCATGTGAGAAAGCATAAGTAAACAATACCCAATTAAATCACAAATGAAAACAAGGATAAAAGTGTAAGTTCAGAGTATGCCTAAGAGAGGGGGGTGAATTAGGCTTTAGAAACTTTTTCCGGTTTTTCGAAACTCTTGAATTTTTCTTCTTTAAGTTCTTGGTGATGAAAGCAGTAAATGCAGAAATAAAAATGAACACGGAGATTTATAGTGGTTCCCTTCACAATCCGAAGGTACTCCACTCCCCTTTCCACATGAAAGAGAGATTTTACTATAGTTTTAGAATGTACAACCTATCACACCATCCACCGGTGAGGCCTAAAATCTAACAACTAATCAATAACTAGTGTGCAAGAACAATCCTCTTGCAAACACTAACCCTTGTGTCCAACAATCCTGGATCACAAGTCACAATAGAAATAATTCTGTAATTTTTGATTTGAGAGTGATAATAATAATATCAATCTAATGATTGATCTTCTCCTTTTGATCAGAATTCACTTTTCAATATCAATACAAGTGTTCAAAAATCTGGATATGAAATTGTATGAACAATATGAACACTTTTGAAAATATTTGAAAAGTAATGAATTTGATTCAATGAATATTTTGAAAATTATTAGAGGTTGTTTTTCAATTTGAAATGTTTAGAATTTATATGAGCAAAACACCATTTCAAAAAGGTATAATTGAGTAAGAATCAAAACATGAAAATGTATAATATTCAAACCACATTTGAATTTTAACAGTAATAATTTTTCAAAATTCGTTCAGTGTTAATCGGTTAACCCTATAGGTTAATCGGTTAACACTTGAACGTTGGCCCAGAGAATTCAAAAATTAAGGTCGTTAATCGATTAACCCATATGGTTAATCGGTTAACATTGTTAAAACTCAGAAAAATGCTTGAGTTAAAAAGTGTTATACCAATTCAAATGATTTTAAAACCATGCAAATGCAATATGTTATTATGTTAAAAATATTTGAACACTTGTATATCAATTAAAGAAGTGAAAAATGATATACCGAAGCTTGAGTCCCAAATTTGAAAGTTGTAGAACATTTGCACATGATGCTTTTGGTTTTATCTTCAGTGTATATACCCCCACGGGTATATAGTGCAAGTAGCTTCTCAGTGCATATACCCCCACGGGTATATAGTGTAAAAAACTTGATCTTGATCAATTTTGAAAGCTTTGACTTTTTGCTTGCAATCATGGAATGAGCTTGAGTCTTTGTTGAGATCATCAAAACCTTGAGATTGAAATGTGCTTCTACAAAAAGAAGTCTCAAAGAGAGAGAAGAAGGAAGATGCAGACAAAGGAATAATCATCAATCACCAACAAAAGCCTTAAACACAAACATGTCAAATTCAAACAAGATGGACAAACACCTCAAGTCATCATATCATAGGTGCATCACATATCCAAACCACACCAAAGATTTGAAAACAAACACAATGATAAAGCACAATGTACATACATAAACATAAGACCTAAACTCCTCATAAGAAACAAAGTCAATCACAAGGCATAAAAGAAAGGGGTCAAATGACATAAGAATACAAGATAGGGAAGCAACAAAACATGATCAACAAGTATACATTTAGTTATGAATATGTAAGATGGATCACTTAAGTTTGATAATCAAAGTCAAACTTCAAAGTGAATCAACCATCATTAACATCCACAAATGAAAGTTGTAGAACATTTGCACATGATGCTTCTGGTTTTATCTTCAGTGTATATACCCCCACGGGTATATAGTGCAAGTAGCTTCTCAGTGCATATACCCCCACGGGTATATAGTGTAAAAAACTTGATCTTGATCAATTTTGAAAGCTTTGACTTTTTTCTTGCAATCATGGAATGAGCTTGAGTCTTTGTTGACATCATCAAAACCTTGAGATTGAAATGTGCTTCTACATTCTCCCCCTTTTTGATGATGACAAACAAATGCGTCTTGTGCGATATCTTTTGACGATGTTCGTTCTAGGCTTGCTTCTTGTTTTCTCCCCCTATGTCCAGCAACTCCCCCTATCTAAACAGAGGCAAAAATTCTGCATAGAGAGATATTAGAAAGCCAAGCTCTTCTCCCCCTTTGTCATTAGCAAAAAGGAAGGAGCTTTCAAAACCACAACAAAAGCAATATCGGCATACAAGAAAGCATATAATTAAGCACAACATAATAGATCATAATAAAAGTGCAGCAAGCATAGAAATGCAACAAATAGTGTACGGTTACAACTTAAAAACTTAAACAATATCCGGAAAGAAAAACAATAAAAGCAACAGAAACAAATATTTCCTAAACATCTTCATCGGACATATCCACGTCTTCTGCTTCTTCCTCTTCACTACCTTCATCATTTGCCTCTTCTTCTTCAATAGTCCCGGGGTTGGAAGGATGAGCGGTAAGGATAAGGTTGCAAAGTGAAGCAATTGCCCTGGAGGTTTCTCGGTGACAGTTCATAGATTCCCGATGTTGGGTCATCATGGTAGTATAGAGAAATTCATTTGTAATACCCCCTTTGGGAACGGGATAGGCTTGGTTTGAGGCGGATTCTTTGCCTGCATACTTATAAATGCCGTCAACGTCTTTGATAATACCAGTATTCTTAACAATGGTGATCTCATTTATCTCATTGGTTGTTGGTTTCATCTTGGTGAAAGGTTCCCTGTTAAGGTCCAAATCCGTCAACTCAAGGATTCTTGAAATCAGCCTTGCATAAGGAAGACGTGTCGACAGAGAAAGCTGTTGTTGAAGATTATACATGATTGTCAAAATCCAATTTACCCTTATCTTGTTTTTTATTGCAAAAAGCAGTTGCATTTCCAGGTCATTGATCTGAGCATGATTCGAATCCTTCGGAATCAGCACATAGCAGATTATGTAATGTAGCATTCGGTCCGAAACAGTCAGATTTTTCGCATAACAGAGCATGCGAGCCGTTCGTTGATTTGCTACAGCATTCTCCTTTGGAAACCTGCAGATCTGATAATAGTATTCCATTTTGTCATAGTTAGACCACAGTCCTTCCACATGGTTAACTCCTTTTCGGAGAAAGTAGCCAGAGGATGGAATTTTCAACTTTGCAGCAATATCTGTCAGATTCTCTTTCAAGAAGCAATCTCGAACAGTGGTTTCCATAATGTGCTCATCGTCAGCATTCAAATACACAGATAGCTTATTCAAAAATGCTTTAACCAAATCATGATAACAATTTCCAGAATCAGAAGCAAACTTATCTATCTTCTGATATTTGAGCAGACCAGGAAAATCAAAGGAAGAAGCAGGAAAAGCCTTAAGGTTTACGTACTTTACCGACAGAATATGACGAACACGAACCTTGAAATCCATCCAGCATTTCTTGGTTGTCTCCATAGGAATGTTGTCTCCATCAGATGCAGAGTCATATTCCGGTAACTTTCCCTTTCCTTTGTGAGACGATGCCATGGATGAAGTTTGAGAGATTCTGAGGGTTCTGGATTCTGAAGTGTTAGGTTTTGACGGAGATGAAAGAGATGGAGGAGAGGGGTTTTTAATATGAGGAGTTATGTGAGTGGGTTTTAATGTTGGTTGGAAGTCCAAAAGTGTAGTCAAAGAAGAAGAAGAAGAATTCTTTGGATAGTGATTTGGATGTCCAAGAAAATATTTACCACACATAAATAACACATTTAACACACTTAATTTTCCAAAATTTAATTAATTTTTCGTTTCTGATTTTTGAAAAATTTAACAGTGTTAATCGGTTAACCCTATAGGTTAATCGGTTAACACACTAACAAGTTAAGTCAGAATTGAAAAATTAATAGTGTTAATAGATTAACACACGCGAATTTTGGAAAAATGCTAAAAACAGAATGCACAAACATTTGAAAACATACATTATGCATACATAAACCAGAGAAAAGATCAGATATCACCTTCATCGAGAATCCCAAGTTCTCATCGAATTTTGAAGAACGGTTCTTTCGCCAATGGTTTAGTAAAGATGTCGGCGAGTTGATTGTGTGTATCAACGAAAGTAACATCTACATCTCCATTTAGTACGTGATCTCGAAGGAAGTGATGTCAGATATCTATATGCTTTGTCCTTGAATGCATGACCGGGTTCTTTGTAATATTGATGGCACTTGTATTATCACATCGAAGAGGAATGCAACCGAGATCTACACTGTAATCGAGGAGTTGTTGCTTGAGCCACAGAATTTGAGCACAGCAACTTCTTGCTGTAATATATTCCGCTTCAGTTGTACTGAGTGCCACACACGCTTGCTTCTTGCAGGCCCATGACACTAGTGCATTCCCGAGAATGTGACACGTACCACTCGTGCTTTTTCTATCGGTCTTACATCCTGCATAATCAGTGTCAAAATAACCAATTAAAGAACAAGTACTACCTTTTGGATACCATAATCCGACATTCGTTGTTACTTTGAGATACTTTATGATTCTCTTCACGGCAGTGAGATGTGATTCCTTCGGACTTGCTCGATATTTTGTAATATCAATTGGAGTACGAGATTCATCCTGATCAACGTACGTTCTGGATCCCATAGGAGTGGACATCACCTTGCAACTATCCATATCGAATTTCTTTAATAGTTCCTTGCAATACTTGGATTGGTTGAGAAAGATGTCATCCTTTGTTTGCTTGATTTGTAGTCCAAGAAAATAGTTCAATTTTCCAATCATGGACATCTCGAATTCTCCTTGCATCATAAGTGAAAATTCTTCGCAAAGGTCTTTGTTTGTTGATCCGAAGATGATGTCATCGACATAGACTTGAACCAATAAGGTGTTACCCTTGATCTTCTTTATGAACAGCGTCTTGTCAACCTTTCCTTTTGTAAATTCCTTTTCACATAAGAAATTGCTAAGGCGGTCATACCATGCTCTTGGTGCTTGTTTCAGTCTGTAGAGTGTCTTTTTCAGTTTGTAAACATGCGAGGGATTCTTGAAGTCTTCAAAACCCGGAGGTTGTTTGACGTATACTTCTTCATTTATGTATCCATTCAGGAAAGCGCTTTTGACATCCATCTGGAACAACTAAAAATTCATAGAACAAGCGTAAGCAAGTAATAATCTAATTGCTTCTAACCATGCTACCGGAGTGAACGTTTCATCAAAATCAATTCCTTCCTCCTGGTTGTAGCCTTGTGCGACCAATCTTGCTTTGTTACGAACTATGATCCCATTCTCGCCAAGTTTATTCTTAAACACCCATCTCGTTCCTATAATGTGCTTGTTGTCTGGTCTTGGTACGAGATTCCAAACTTGATTTCTTTCGAATTAGTTGAGTTCTTCTTGCATCGCTACAATCCATTGGTCGTCGCCTAAGGCTTCATCAATCTTGGTTGGTTCAATTTGAGACATAAAATCCATGTTGAGACAAGCATCCTTAAGATTTAGTCGAGTTGCCACGCCTTGGCTAATATCATCAATAACTTTATCTATCGGGTGATCTCTATGCGTTCTCCATTCCTTCGGAAGATCTTGATGTTCTTCAATGATTTGAGTGACATCTTCTTATGGTAGAGCTTGATTCTTTGAAGTCTCTTCTTGTTGTGAAGAACCTACTATATCATCATCATCCACAATAATATTATCCTCTTTCGAGGGGTTAGTCTCATCAAAAGAAATATGAATGGATTCTTCAATAGTAAGAGTTCTTTTATTAAAAATTCTAAAAGCTCTACTAGAAAGAGAGTAACCAAGAAATATACCTTTGTCGGACTTCTCATCAAACTTACCGAGATTGTCCTTATTGTTGTTGAGAACAAAACATTTGCATCCGGATATGTGGGAAAATGTTATGTTTGGTTTCCTACCCTTGAACAGCTCATACGGAGTCTTCTTGAGAATTGGTCGAATATTGACACGGTTGCTTACGAAACATGTCGTGTTAACCGCTTCTGCCCAGAAATATTTAGGAAGATTTGAGTCGCTAAGCATCATTCTAGCAAGCTCCACCAGTGACATATTCTTCCGTTCTACGACACCGTTTTGTTCAGGAGTCCTTGGTGCGGAAAAATTATGAGAAATTCCATGCTCTTCGCAAAAATCTTTAAAATCTGAATTTTGGAATTCTCCACCATGGTCGCTTCTTATGGAGGCTATGGTGAGTGACTTCTCGTTTTGAATTTTCTTCGTATACTTCTTGAATGCTTTGAAGGCATCATTTTTCTGTACTAAAAACAATGTCCATGTGTATCGAGAGAAATCATCAACAATAACTAAAGCATAAATACTACCTCCGAAGCTTTTCGTTCTTGATGGACCAAAAAGATCCATGTGCAACAATTGAAGTGGTCTTGATGTAGAAACCACTTGCTTGGATTTGAAAGTTGTCTTGGTCTGTTTCCCCTTTTGACATGCATAACATAACTTATCCTTGATGAATTTTATCTTCGGAAGACCAACAACTAGATCATGCTTTATTAACTTGTTTAAATGCTCCATGTGAATGTGAGCAAATCTTTTATGCCAAAGCCACGCCTCGTTGTTGTTCGTCATTAGAAATTTTACCTTCAAGGAAGAGTCATCAAAAGAGATCATAAAGATATTATTAAATCTTTTACCTTTTAGCAAGATGTCATGGGTGACTTCATGTTCTATCAAACATTCATCCTTTGTGAAGTTGATTCGGAATCCTTTGTCACACAATTGACTTATGCTAAGTAGGTTGTGTTTAAGGCCTTCCACATAAAGAACGTCTTCGATGATTGTACATGGAGGTGCACCAATGGTTCCAACTCCAAGAATTTTTCCTTTATTATCATCACCGTAAGTAACGTATCCTTTGGCCTTTAATGATATACTTGAAAATTTGTTTATGTCTCCTGTCATATACTTAGAACAACCGCTATCAAGATACCATTGATTAGAAGTTGTCTTCAAGCATACTACAACACAAAATCAAGTAGTGTTAGGTACCCAAATTGCTTTGGGTCCTTGATAGTTAGTACCCTTTTCAACCCACACATAATGCCCTTTAGCAACACCAATATTGCACACATAGCAAGCATTAGGTGTATGGCCTTTGATTCCACAATAAAAACAAGTAGGTTGAAAGTGACTTCTATATCTAGGAACATAATTCTTTTTCTTCACAATTCTTTTCTTTTTATGACTTTGATGCATATTTTTAGAATTGTTTACATTTTCTTAAACAACTTGTTCACTTGATTTCACAAAAATGGTTTCATTTGTGCTTGGTTTGGAAAACTTAGAATATCCTAATCCACTTTTATCATTAGAATATCTTTGGCGCCTAAGAATTTCCTCCAAGCCAATTTGACCTTTTTCGTATCTTTCTAAAACTCTTTTAAGTTGAACAATTTGAAAAGATAAGGATTCACAATTTTTGCATACAAGACTTTGTTTTTCATCCACCAATTTTTGTTTTTCATTTTCAATATTTTTTATAAAAGCAGTATTTTGTTCTTCTAAAAATAAAATTCTTTTCTTTTGGGATGAGATGCTTTTACACAAAGTCTTGCATTCTTTTAGAAGCTCATCTATGACTTCTTGTGCATCATTATCATAAATAGAAAAATTGTTACTAACCTCATCAATTTCTTCATCGGAATGATGTGATGCCATAAGAGCCATATTTGCACATTCATAATTTTCCAATTCTGATGATGAACTTATCTCGTTATCGTCCCAAGCAACATAAGCCTTTTTATTTTTGAAATCCTTCTTGCCTTTGAATCCTCCTTTCTTTGTAAGTTTCGGGCAATCCGGCTTTATGTGACCTTGCTTCCCACATTCATAACATGTGACTTCTTGATTCGATGTGGATGCATCCTTTTTCCTGAAATGTCTATCCTTTTTAGGAAAAGAGAAATTTTTATTATTATTAAAAAACTTACCAAGCTTCTTTACAAGAAGCATGAAATTTTCATCTTTGGAAGTCTCGTTGTTTTTGTCATCCTTTGTGTCAATCTTCAAGGCAATTCCTTTGGACTTCTTTTCTTGACTTTCGTGCTTTTCGAGTCTTCCAAGTTCCAATTCATGCTCTTGAAGTTTACCAAATAAAGATGCAGATGTCATCGTTGAGAGACTTTTCTTTTCCAAAATAGCGGTCACCTTTGGTTGCCATTCTCTTGTTAAGGATCTTAGGACTTTCAGGTTGAGATCATCATTGGTGAAGGTCTTCCCGAGAGCAATCAAGTGATTTGTTAGATGAACGAATCTTTTTTGTAAGGAAACAATAGATTCATCGGGCTGCATACGGAACATCTCATATTCTTGACTTAAAGTGTTGAGTCTTGATCTTTTTACTTCAGTGGTTCCTTCATGCGTTTCTACCAAGGTGTTCCAAATCTCTTTTGCCGATGTACACTGTGATACACGGAAGAATTCGTCCATACT
Source organism: Lathyrus sativus (assembly GCA_963859935.3). Lineage (NCBI taxonomy): Eukaryota > Viridiplantae > Streptophyta > Magnoliopsida > Fabales > Fabaceae > Lathyrus > Lathyrus sativus. The sequence goes on from OZ012739.1 coordinate 383,843,917, forward strand.
AAGAGCGATTTGGAGTATGTCGATTGCTTTCTTTTCATTAAGAATCTTTTTCTTATCGTCTTCATCATACGTGCTTTTCAACTTTGTGGTTCCAACGCCATTGACCATATTTACTGGATTGTGTGGTCCTTCTTTGATTGCTTCCGATATACCTTCTCCTTGGGCTTCATGATGTGCCTTCATTCTGATTTTCCAGAAATCAAAATATTCTCCAGAGAATAATGGTGGTTTGTTACTACTTCCACCGTCGTTGAAAACCGGGTTGGTGCTAGCGGAAGCCATACTGAATCGTTAGGAACATGTTACCTTAACCTGCTCTGATGCCTATTGTAAGTTCAGAGTATGCCTAAGAGGGGGGGGTGAATTAGGCTATAGAAACTTTTTCCAGTTTTTTGAAACTCTTGAATTTTTCTTCTTTAAGTTCTTGGTGATGAAAGCAGTAAATGCAGAAATAAAAATGAACACGGAGATTTATAGTGGTTCCCTTCACAATCCGAAGGTACTCCACTCCCCTTTCCACATGAAAGAGAGTTTTCACTATAGTTTTAGAATGTACAACCTATCACACCATCAACCGGTGAGGCCTACAATCTAACAACTAATCAATAACTAGTGTGCAAGAACAATCCTCTTGCAAACACTAACCCTTGTGTCCAACAATCCTGGATCACAAGTCACAATAGAAATAATTCTGTAATTTTTTATTTGAGAGTGATAATAATAATAATATCAATCTAATGATTGATCTTCTCCTTTTGATCAGAATTCACTTTTCAATATCAATACAAGTGTTCAAAAATCTGGATATGAAATTGTATGAACAATATGAACACTTTTGAAAATATTTGAAAAGTAATGAATTTGATTCAATGAATATTTTGAAAATTATTAGAGGTTGTTTTTCAATTTGAAATGTTTAGAATTTATATGAGCAAAACACCATTTCAAAAAGGTATAATTGAGTAAGAATCAAAACATGAAAATGTATAATATTCAAACCACATTTGAATTTTAACAGTAATAATTTTTCAAAATTCGTTCAGTGTTAATCGGTTAACCCTATAGGTTAATCGGTTAACACTTGAACGTTGGCCCAGAGAATTCAAAAATTAAGGTCGTTAATCGATTAACCCATATGGTTAATCGGTTAACACTGTTAAAACTCAGAAAAATGCTTGAGTTAAAAAGTGTTATACCAATTCAAATGATTTTAAAACCATGCAAATGCAATATGTTATTATGTTAAAAATATTTGAACACTTGTATATCAATTAAAGGAGTGAAAAATGATATACCGAAGCTTGAGTCCCAAATTTGAAAGTTGTAGAACATTTGCACATGATGCTTTTGGTTTTATCTTCAGTGTATATATCCCCACGAGTATATAGTGCAAGTAGCTTCTCAGTGCATATACCCCCACGGGTATATAGTGTAAAAAACTTGATCTTGATCAATTTTGAAAGCTTTGACTTTTTGCTTGCAATCATGGAATGAGCTTGAGTCTTTGTTGAGATCATCAAAACCTTGAGATTGAAATGTGCTTCTACAAAAAGAAGTCTCAAAGAGAGAGAAGAAGGAAGATGCAGACAAAGGAATAATCATCAATCACCAACAAAAGCCTTAAACACAAACATGTCAAATTCAAACAAGATGGACAAACACCTCAAGTCATCATATCATAGGTGCATCACATATCCAAACCACACCAAAGATTTGCAAACAAACACAATGATAAAGCACAATGTACATACATAAACATAAGACCTAAACTCCTCATAAGAAACAAAGTTAATCACAAGGCATAAAAGAAAGGGGTCAAATGACATAAGAATACAAGATAGGGCAGCAACAAAACATGATCAACAAGTATACATTTAGTTATGAATATGTAAGAGGGATCACTTAAGTTTGATAATCAAAGTCAAACTTCAAAGTGAATCAACCATCATTAACATCCACAAATGAGAGATCAGCTCAAGTAAAAATCAAAGATCCAAATGACTTGAGGAGAGGACACAATATCACCCCCACAATGGATCAAAATCATTTGTTCACCCATTGGCAATTTAAATCAAAATAAAAACAAATAAAAAAAGAATAAGAACCCTAAAAATAAGAAAGAAGAAGCCAAGGCATGAATGAAGACCCAAGGACATCACCATAGGTCTAGGACCATCATAGGATCACATGAAAATTTCTACATCATTTTTAAATATCCAAAAATAATTTTAAACTAATTAAAATCAAACAAATGAATCAAAAATACATGAAAATAACTAAAACAGAAGACAAAAATCCAAGAAAATCACCATAGGTCCAAGACCATCATAGGACCATATGATAAAATTTTCATAATTTTAAATGGCTCAAAAGTAATTTTAAACCAATTAAAATTAGCCAAAATAAATAAAAATCATGAAAAATAAAAAAATGCAAAATAAAAAATGCTCAAAAATAAAAATCAGAAAGAGGAAAATAAAAGAGAATTTTAGAAAATATTTTGGTATTTTTCTGATTAAAAATGAATTTTCTATGAATTTTTGAAAATAAAAAGAAATTAAAAACAAATTAGAAAAAAAAATAAAACAGAAAAAACACAACGCGTTGGATTTCATTTCATTAAATGACGTGGCTGATCCAAGGATAAGAGAGCCCACATCCACGATGGACACTAGTTAGCTCATCCGCATAGATCCAAACAAAGTCAAACGCATGATATTGAAACAATTGGCATGATGGACGGTGAAATCATCATCTTCAACCTCCAGCCACCTGAAACAACCAAGGATTTGCAGAAAATCATGGATCCTTCAAACCATAATCCTTGGTGCTCATAGTGGTTTCATTTGATGCGTCTTTTCAAGACGATCTCAACCATATCATCGCGCCAAATTTCTTTAAACCACAACTCACTCGATTTGAAAAAACCAGAACAAGATTCAAACACGAATTTGAAAATTCAACAACAAAACTCAGCTATAACTAAAAACTTACTATACAAACAACATCAGCATGTCAAGGGCTACATTTTCACAACAAATTTGAATCAAAATAGTTGAGAATTATACATGTTGAAGCTTAACCTTGAAGCTCTAAAAATGGAGTTCCCTAGCTTGATTCAGGTCACGATTCTTCAAGTTCTTGATCTGGTTAGCTCCACTAAATGTTGGTGAAGCTAACTGAGTGGAGAATTTGAGTGATTAAGGTGTGGGAATGGAAATTCGAAGTTCATGCTTAAGAGTTCAAATGGGATCTTATCATAATGGTTTTGGCTATCAAAAGATTGTGGAAATGGGTGGAAATGACTCCCTATTTATAGAAGAAGCTTTCTGAATCAAAAGGGAGGGTGAATGAGGCAATTTGGATGGAAATCATGCACACCTGCAACATGAGCAAAGTTTGACTTGCTAGTTGTCAAAACTCACTCAAATCATGCGTTTCAAGGTGCTAATCACTTCAGGCAAGTTGGTTAAACATATTTAGAGGGAATTCACGCCCTAAATTGGTGATTATAAACCATTTCAATCAAATTCAAATCTAACTTGGAGTGAAAATCCATCTTTGACATTCAATTTGTGCAGCCATGGTTCTCGCAATGTAGGAGGCTTTATGAGGTGACTCTTATTGCATTGGATAGAGGGAGATGAAATATTTTCAATATGAAAATAAATTATTGATTTGGCAACTTGAGTTGAGAGATGTGATCTTTCAAAGTAGCTTCCATGAAAGAGAGTAAAATCATAAAACACTTAGAAAAATTTCATGTCTTTTAGGGACCAAAAGAGACCTATAATATTTTGATGAAAACTAAGACCTTCCATGGGTTTTTAGCTCTTCCATGTTTAATCAAAGTTGTAGAGTACATCTTCAAGTTTATTCTAGAAAAATAATGGGCTCCAAATGATAAAAATTGACCAAGTTATGCCCTTTTGAAGTTGACTAAGAAAACCTTCCAAAACTCAAAATGACCCATAATGTCTTCAAACTTTTGATGAATTTCCAAGCATAATTTTATCTTTCCTTGCAAAGAGAACTCGTGGAGGATGATGAGAAGAGTTCCTTAGAAAAAGAACCACCTCAAGATGTCTAAAATTGAAGGAGGTATGCTCATTTGATCATAGCATCCACCATTTTCCCAAATTAGGTCAAGTATCTTAGAACAACTTTGAATCTCTTGATGATTTCTTGCGCAATAAGCCATGGTGAAACACACATGATCTTGGAATGAATTTATTTTGAACCATATTTTATGATGAGGAAACTTCTAGGGTTGAGAATACCACAAAGTCATAGAGAATACCTTGCTTGAACTTGAAGAAACACAACCTTATTCCTTGAGAAACAAACCATGATACCTTGATCCCATGCCAAGAACAAATTTTATGCAAAAATGAATATGATAATGCAAATAAACATAAGCCAAGAGCCAAGAAAAGATGAGTAAATTTTGGGGTGCTACAATATGCTAATTAAGACTGGGTATAAAATGGTTATCATCAAGAGGATCGTCTGGACAATGAAGTTGGATGTTTAGTTTGTTTTAGTTTTCATTTTAGTTTGGTTGTGCCCTTGTATATAGGAATGTTTAATTTTTATGTTCCAAGGTATTTAATGGCTCCTTATCAATGACTGAAATTTTGTTCTTCAGGAGACAGATGTCAAAACCAATGCTTCGACACAGGTTTGACAAGATACACCAAAACCACTATGATAACAAGTACTAGATGATGGAGCAGAAAAGCAACAAAGAACACAACCAATTATTTACCCAGTTTGATGAAAATACACTTACGTTTAAGGGACTGAGTCCATAACTCAAGAAAGAAAATTCACTATTAGGAGCTTAGTACAGTTAGACTTACAAGCAACAACAAATCCTATGTTGTTTAATGTCTCTTCCTAACACTATCCAATGAATTTCTACTTAAAGCCCCCCCCCCCCTCTTAAACATGAGAACCTACTCACTTTTTTCCCTGTCATACAACCCGTGACAGGGGTAAAGAATCACTAAGTCCTAGTGATCAACTTCAGTCTTAACAAGATGAAAGAGTATTTGAAAATTACAACTCAACTAAACAAGTCTTTTATGCCAAGTTACTGAAACATAAAGATATGATTTCGTCTAGAATCTTTGCAGAATCTCTTGGATATTTTATTTTCTCCTTGAATATCTCCAAACAAAAGATATGATTTGGTTTGTTATAAATTCAAATTTAAATCTCTTTTAAATCGGATTTGATCTTCACGATTATCCAATAAATCATAGAATCATATTGCTAAACTAATAAGAATAAAACATGATTGAATCTTCTCAAAAGATTATGTTAAAATGTAGTAATCTGAACACTTGAAAATTTCTCCAAGGTGTTGTTTTGCTAAATGCAGCCAATACAAATGACTGGTTCACTAGGAACAACAATGACAATGTAATGGTGTGTGCATGCATGTATGCTTGTGTAGAAAGATATGTGTTAATGTGATCTCATGCTTTGGTTAGTTGATCTCTTAAGATGTAACAACGATCTTATGCTACTTTTGTTGTTGATGATGTTCTGAGATTCGGATGTGTAGAGTGTTACTTTTTGCTCACATGTTAGAGCATCTGGCCTAACATCAGGCCTGACATCTGACCTTCAAATATGTGAGCATATGTGTAAGTCTTTTGTTGATGATATTTGTTACTACTGCAGTATGCTCTGATATGTGTGTATGTGTGTATTGTTCTGGATGAGAATTTTTATTGATTTACTCCTGCACATATTATAGGAAGGTTGTAAGTTGTTTTGTCCAAAATTTTCTAAAGAGGGAGACTTTTGTTCCTTTGATTGTATGTTTTAGGCAAAACAGCATGGGTAGTACAATATATATTTTTGGTGAAGATGCAACATGTGAAACAAGATGTTCCAACATGTGCGCAACATCTAACCTCGGTCAACAGGCTAAGACTTATGAGTTATTTTGAGCAAAATTCAGTTTGATTCAAAGAAGACTTGTTGTATCTTTTAACAATATGTTATTTAGTTAGATTTGGTAAAAGGATTTAATAAGATTAAATTAAATTAAATGAAGATTGAAATTGAATGAAGATCAAATCAAATCAAATTAAACCTCTTTGTGGTCATCAATGTATTAGAATATGAAATCCGCATCAAAATGAATTCTATATGAAATCTATTTTCCATTGGAAAAAGTCTAGAATATGATTTTCTATTTAAAGAGATTCATTCTTACCTTTGAAGACACACTAAAGAAAGCATTGAAGATTTAGTGTTATAGGATTTTGAGTCTTTGTATTCTTGTCGTTGTCGTTTGTTGTAAAGCTCTAAATAAACCTAAACCAATATTCAAGGCATAGATGTTTTGTTAGTTGAGTGATAATTCAACATTTAGAATTTTTTGAAAGCATTGGTTCATAGGGTAGTGATTAAGAGTAAGTGAGATGGGGGTTCTAATATTTAGGCGGAGTCATAAAAAGAAAGATACTGATTGTATTAGAAAATAGACTTTGAATAATGTTTGTTCATCTAAGACTAATTGTACTAGTAATATTGAGAATAAATTTTCTTTTTTGGGTTGGAAATCCCTCTAGATATAAGTAATATTACATTATTTTCTTTTATTATTTATTCCTTTATTTCTTATTAGAGTTTGGACTAACACAACCTTATAAAACCGGTTGGTAAGGTGAGGGATGTCACTCTATATAAACTATTTCAATGCTCTATCTCCAACGAATGTGGGACTTTAGGATCTTCCTAATACACCCCCTCACGCCCAACACTCTTTTTGAGTTTGGTGCGTGGATTTAAACGGTGGGCTGCTCAAGGTCCGATCAATACTCTTTTTGGGCTTGGTACGTGGATTTTAAACGGTGGGCTGCCTAAGGTCCGATCGATAGGCTCTAATACCATATTAGAGTTTGGCCTAACACAACCTTACAAAACCGGTTGGTAAGGTGAGAGATGTTACTCTATATAAACTATTTCAATGCTCTATCTCCAACCAAAGTGGAACTTTAAGATCTTCCTAATATTTCTAAAGCTTGTACTTGTGACTTTTATTTTAAAAACAGCTTTTAAATTATTAGAAAGTCGCGCCAAATGGATTCGTGTGATGAAGAGACAAGGATAAAAAAGTTTGATATATTTCATAAACATTTAATAATACTTATTTTAGAAAATGTGTTTTACACTTCTCTAAGAGCTAAAAACAAATTAATGCATGCAAATTGAAACGGGCTTTACAAATTATAAAATGGTAAAGTCCTATTCTCCTTAATACAACCAAAAGGAAAGGAAATAAAAGAGTGAAATTATGAAGTTCATTTATATCATGATTATTTTCCTTTTTCTACTTTTTATCGTAGTAAATGTTAACGGTAAAAATTTACTTATCATTTTTAAATTTACATTTTTTACATAATATTTTATACTACTTTAAAAGCATTCATCTATCCTATTTTTTTTCATTTCAGCTCAGGTTGTTAATTGTATTTATGATTCCGATTGTCCATTACTTTTTTGCCCAGCACCTCTTCAAACAGGTTGTATAGGCTTGAGGTGTAAATGTATTACATCGTAAAAAAAATAAAATGAGACATATTTTTTTTATTATAGGTAAGTTATTTTATTTGATGTTTTTACTAAGAGTATTAAAATGATACATATTGATATATTTAAGAGTAAAAAAACAATGTTATTGAATGTCTATCATATAATTTATAGCATCTTTCTTTTTTCCATTACAATGATAAAATCTACTATGGAAACTATAATAATTTCACAATGTTTATCTCATTAAAGTAACATTGTTTTATTTTCTTTTTTCTTTACAACAGGTATTTGACATGATTTCTAGATTTTGGTTGCATACAAAATATGGAATGTGTCGGGTTGATTTAGAATAATTGTCATTTAATTATTGTGCTACTCTTTTACAATAATTGTGATAATGTGTGTAATACATTATTTAATTTCCAAAAATAAGTTTAATGGCTAAAGTCAAAATAACAATATATACATACATAATGAATATATTATTATTTGTTAAAAAACCATAGTAAAGTTTAAAATAGTATATATATATATATATATATATATATATATATATATATATATATATATATATATATATATATATATATATATATATATATATATATATATATATATATATATATATATATATATATATATATATATATATATATATATATATATATATATATATATATGATTCAAACAATAGGAAAGTTAGAAAGTTAAAGTGGTGGAAAAGATTATTGAGTTATATAAATTCTTTTAATGACAAATTAAATATATTAATAACTAAATAAAAATTATATTTCAACAATAAAACACAATATAAGAAGTTCCAGGAATTAAAATAAAATAAGTAAGAAACACGACAAAAAGAAATATGAAGCCTCAACAAAAAGGGAACAACCAGAAACAAAACTACAACTGTTATAAAACCACCTCTTTATTCTTAGGCTAGTGTTTAAATCAACCAGATCCACCCCAATAAAAGAGGTATAGAAGATCTACCACGACACTCTGAATCAAGACAATCACTCGATTTACTATAGGTTAGATAGAGAATAAGATTGTTAAGGTAATTTGTGAAGGTGCAAGAGTTCTCCCCTAACATACCCAAAAACCAATTGCAAGCCAAAAACATACTCTTCTCCTCCATCTCTTTTGCTTTTTTTTTTACTCCTTTAAAGATAACATCATTTTGTACTTTCCAAATACATCATATTACAACATATCAAACCATAAGATAATCATCCATATACTTTACCTATCTCCTAAAGAAAGAGATGACCAAAAAAACAGCTTAAGAACCTGGTGAATAACCACATGTCACCCTAACCACCTGAAAACTCTATATTACACTGACAATGCTATCTAACAAGAAACAAAAAGGTAAGAAACAGTTTTAGTTGGGAACCTTCAAAAGAGACTAGAAAGCCTACTAATCTCCGATAACACCCCTCTTCCAAATAGGTTGACTCTAGAAGGGAATCTATTCTAATAACTTCAAGAAAAAATTAAGATCTTATAAGAAGATCAACTACTATAAGTAAGAAAATAATATGACTCTTAAACGAAAGCGGTGACATAGAAGAAGTAAGAAAAAAACCTATGGACAAGGTGAGTGTTTTCTTTTACCATTCAACATTGGCAACAGGTGAAAACAACAACAACAACAACAACAACAACAACAACAACAACAACAACAACAACAACAACAACAACAAAAACAACAGCATTATATGAGATAGATTATATGAAAAGAAAAATATATTTTATAAGGATGGTGTTAGAAAAACAACAACATAGAAACAAATTATTTTTCTGTCTTACAATCCATTCCAAAGAATTATGTTTATGAGTATGGAGCGGCCATTAATGAGTTGGGTTTAGGATATTACTAAGTGAACAAATCCTTTTATAGTTAAAACTTAGTGTCATACCCCTCGGTTATTAAAAATAACTAAAGGAGTAAAGTAATTAATATTTAAATAAAAAATAAAATAAACAAAAAAGCGTCCCTTTTAATGAAATAAGAACGTAAACGACAATTGTTGGAATTTGAAGCAAGTACCCTAAATTAGTTTACCCCTCGATTATTTGCTATAATTGATAGAATATATTGTATTTTTTGAAGGAAAAAAAACTTGGCGCGTCTAGAAATTATACCTCGGGTTTTTGTTGAGTGAGGGGAAACATTCTCAGAAAATGTATTATTTGTAGTTGTGTAGAGTAGATACCAATCTCCTCTGCCCTCACAACCAAACCCCTCAATAACCAGAACAAAAAGGAAAGGAGCTAGGGGTACCATTTTTCAAACCCCTAATGAAAATTTATTGGGTACTCACCAGCACCGCAAGGTTTCCAACAAAGACACAAACTTTCATCCAAGATCTCCATTTCTCACTAAACTTGAATCTGATCAACATATAATCTAGGTAATTCTAACTAACTGAATCATATGATTTCTCAAAATCCATATTAAGAATAAGGCAAGGTATTATAGATCTTTTGGCCAATTTAACCACCTCATTAATAACGACAACGCCATCTACCAAATTTCTCCCCTTAAGAAAATTTGATAGGTTAGGAGAGATAATCTACTCCATCATAGCCTTAAGTCTAATGACCAACATTTACATCGTCAACTTATAAAGGGATCCAAAAAGGGAAATATATCGAAAGTGTCGAAGATGAGAGGGGGAGTTAACCTTAGGAATGTGTTACACCCTAATTTTGACCCTGATTCGCTGGACCATACATATCATATCCTTTTCGTCATTTGTGTATCATACTCTTTATTCATGTCATCTAACCATTGTGCATTTAGAATCTGCACCTTTTGTTTCTATGCTGTCTAAGATCAAGTTTTGCAAGATTGAATCGAGGATCAGGAAAAGTTATCAAGTCAGGTTATCAGGTTATGGCAGAGATTCTGAATCAGGATTTTGGTTCTCATCAAGTCATTGTTTCATCAGTGTGAACTCAAGGCGAAGATTAGGGTTTCTCAGCCTGTGTTTAAAATGAGCAAGTGTCGTTTGATTATGTTTCATTTGAGGCTAGCAGGTTCAATGTATGTGCATTATTATTCCAGGTCAAGTGTGTGTGCAGTGTGGTTTGAAATTCAATGGAAATTTGACCTAACCCTGGTCAAAGAAGTGGTTTGCTTTAGTATCAAGTTATCGGGCTGTGGCAAAGGAAATTTGTTGTAAGGTGGATAATCATCAGGGGCAGTTGACTTTTAATTAGGGTTTCGTAAAGTGGCAATCCAATTAGTATCTTAAATCATCTGTGTCATGGCCTACTTTGAGGACATGTGTGGCTTGGATTCAAGCATTTGTGTGTGAGGGACCAGATTAGGGTTTTGTGCAAAGATTCAAGTTATCTGATGAAGTCGAGTTATAGAGCCACTAAAAGTCAAGACATTCGGTCAGTATATCAAGTCATTCACAAGCCCTGATTTTGTGGTTCATGCTTTTTGCATAGTCGGATTCAAGCTTTCAATTCAAGACCGTTGCAATTTGGAATTAGGATGTGGGGTTTAACTTCTTATGGATTCGATTCAAGGTTTCAAATCTCATGCCTTTCCAAATTCGAGATTTGAGTTTATATCAATTCATACTCTCATTCCAAATTTTAAAATTCCCAAATTTTCTATCAAGATTTGAGAATAATAACCATGTTCAAGTTCCATTCAAAAATTCAAAAGTTTCAAGTTTGTTGTTAAAATTTCAAACCCCAAAGTTCAATTTCGATTTCAATTTCAAGTTTCATTTTCTCATTTAACATTCAATTTTAGTTCATGACAATTCTTATTCAAATTTCTAATTCATTCATTTCCTTTTCTTTTAAGTATCTACTTCACTTTGTTTCAAGTTCAAGATTGATTTCGTGCTAAAATTCCAAATTTTAATCCAAGATCCAAAATCCAAATTCCATGTCAAAGGTCTCATCCAAGTTTCAAGTTCATTATCACATTTCAAATTTATTCCAGATTCAAGATTCTTTCCATGTTTCAATTCCAATTCTATCCAATTCCAATTTCATGCAATCTCTTCCCAAATTCAATTTATTGTCTAAAATTACAAAGTCTTAAGTCCGAGTTCATGTCAATGTTTAAATTTTCCATTCAAATTTCAGATTACATTCAAGAGTCAAATTCTAATTTACATCTTCATGTCCAAAATTCAAATCCATATTCAAGTTCCTCATACAAGTCCATGTTACAAGGAAAATTTGTCAAAAAATGAAACAATACAAACTAAATGCTACAAGCTATTACTTAAATGTCCAAAACACCAAGACCATCCAAGATTCACAAATTCTAAAAAAAATCAACTTAAAAGATTTCCTAAGCTAGCCATAAATTCCGCAAGTCAATGGTCTTCTGGAAAGCATTTCCTCTTGAAATAACTACTGCATTTGGAATAGTTGAAGAATTAGAGACTGCGATAAAACCTATAGAGAAGAAGCTCAATGATGTGCAGGTTAAAATTAAAAGAAGGGAACATGTTGAACAAATTTCCATATAGATTCAGTAGTAAAAAGTGGGGGGGGGGGGAGGGAGAACTTGCCTAGTCGTGGGCTTGTGATGCGGACAAGAGTCTTGAGGAACAAAATGTGAAGATAAAAAATCTGAAGAGCCAGGTTCCTACCTGCCAAGCGAAGATTGACAAACAATTGCATCAGCTTGAAAATAAAGTGAAAATTGTTCTGCGAAAGCTAAAATGGTAAGTAAAGCTAATTGATGTGAAGAACTTGTGTGTGATAATAAGTCGAGACAAAAGCAGAGATTTTTTCTTCATCATGCAAATAAAAAAGATAAATTTAAGTTCTTTCACAAGGTCCCACCTCCAGCTAAACATATACCTTCTCACCACTTCAAACCACACAAAAACCTACAGTAAAATACACACTCGTTACGTACAAACCACAAAGCATACTTTACTAATACCGACAATACGCAAGTCATACGACCCTCAAAACCAAGCCTGCACCAAAGTTGCGATACAATTCCATGCTGCTACTACAACGGAAAAGCCACGCGCAACACCAGCTCGTACCAGCTACCGTACAAGCAGCAATTTCTTCACACACACAAGTAACCTCTAAACCTGCTCTATATATAATTTTCTATTATATTTTTTTTATATTTTTGGTTTGGATCTTTATTTTTTTTATGTCACCAATATTCAATCTATTCTTTTTTACTTGCTTTGTTATATTATTTCCAATTTGCTTTCCATTTTCGATTTTTCTTTTCATTTCGATTTTCTATTTTTTATTTTATTTTTATTGGTCGATGAAGTCTTTAAAATCGTGAATGTTGACTATCGAGGTTGTTTAACCTTCATTATTTAAAATATGTAGCGAATGATTATTTGAGATCACTTTCTATAATTTGGGATCGTGATAGGTTACCTTTGATTGATCGACAAAATTTTGTGATTAAGACGAGATCATCCTATTTTCTTTTTGTGTAACACGATTATGTGTGAATGAATTACATATCATTTCTCTATCGTGTTATAGCACAAGCATATTGGTTGCGCGACCTCTTATTGCATGATCTTCCTCATACATCATGCTACGATGGTTTAGTGCTATAGTTGACCCGATTCAACTGATCATTAACAATCAACGACTAACTACTGACTTTAACTTCTATCCAATATTCTCTTGCTTTATCTTTTAGTCTATATATCACCAACATTATAATATCATTGGTCATATTCATCTTGTCATCTTCATCTTATTCAAGAAAACCCAAAAGCATCGTAAAGTTATCAAAAACCTAAAAGATTCAATTGGTGGACTATGTTTAGTAGCTTTGGCATCAGGAATTTGAGACATTGTACATAAATCTTAGCAAAGGAGATACGCGTCTTGTGGTTATCTTTTTTCTCTATCTCTTTAGCTTAGGACACTTGCACATGTATGGCTTCCTCTTGGGCTATCTGACAATGAAACCTTTTATTTCTCGCAGTCTCGTATACTTAATATGTACCCCGCTCCCATTTCGATGTATGTTCTTTACTTGCTTTTCTTTAAATGTGGATTTCTTACTAGGAGTACCCTTATGGATTTGCATAACCTAAACCATTTTAAAAATAAATTCTTGATTCAATGTCGAGCCATTTTTCACCTTGTAAGTCGATTGCTTTTTAAGCATCGCCATCGACCTCTTGGTCACCATACACAACATTCAAGGCTTACTCCTGGGCTTTCTTACAGTGATACATATTCGATCAATTACTTCTAGTTGGTCGTTTAGAAGACTAGCCCACTTTGCTAGTACACACGTTTACAATTCAATTGCTTTCTTTTACTTGTATGTTATCTTGTATGATGGTTCGAGTTGAAACCCTAAAGTTCAAACCATTAACTTTTCTGTACGCAAGATTAAAGCCTCGATCAACATCGAGCATTTTCTCAAATTCAAATCGATTAACTTAATTATTCTTAGACCATATTTCATTAAAAGATGAAAAGGGAGTTGGAATGGAGTTTTAGATTCCTCTCCTTAATTGTTTGGACCCGAGAAGCCTTTCTTAAGCTTGAAAAATTGTCTTCTTTAAGAGATTCATAACTTAATCAAACCTACTTTCCCAATCACTTAGATGAAAAAGAGAGAGAGTCAAGTCTTTGACTCATTCTCCCGATTACTTGGTCCCGAGGAGCCTTTTTTAAGCTTCGAGTAATTGTCATTTGTAACTTACTCTAGCTATATCAAAACTCTTTCATAATATAAGATGAAAAAGAGAGAGAGTCAAGCCTTTGAATCACTTTTCCAATTACTTCGGCCCGAGGAGCCTTTCTTAAGCTTCAAGTAATCTTCATCCAATTTAAAATACTTTAGCTATCTTCCATCAAAACACTTTCTAAACACGACTTCTTTTCGAGATAGAAAAGAGAGAGAGTCAAGTATTTGACTCATTACCCCAATTACTTGGGCCCGATGAACCTTTCTTAAGCTTCAAGTAATCGTCATCCAATCAAAACATCAACACTTTAATTCAAATTTTCACCACCGTGCAAACTGAAAAACCATTTCATAAACGTGAGATATGGTATCTTGAGAACGACGCAAAATATTACTTCGTCCATATAACCTATTTGAGTCAAGATAAGAGGTGTGTTTCCCATGAATGTTGATATATGAAAATCCATTCAAAGTGATGCAAGCGTCCTCTCCTCACCCGTTTGGGTAGAGCAATATTTTCTATCAAATGCGACTAAGTATCTTTCGATAATATCAAACCAACATCCGTAGTCCGAACTACGAACACTCTGATTTCTCATTTGTCAATGAGAATAAGTAGGCATAGGATTGCAAGATCCTAGCGAGCAACCTCCAATCTTTTATACCGTCGTCTCACAAACTACGGACGCTCTGATTCTTCACTCCTCTAAAGTGAAGGTACGTAGGCATAACCACCCTAATCCTTGGCGAGCACCCTAATAAAAAACCACCCATTTCTCTTTAGCAATCTAAATCCTTTTACCTTACCTTTTCACTTTTTTCCTTAGAAGAGAACAAACAATATGACCTAACATTTCTCATGAATTGAATCAAGAGGTTCCCGTTGAGTACAACGGACATGAGGGTTGCTAATACCTTCCCCTCACATAACCGACTCTCGAACCTATAACTTGGTTACGATGACCATGTTCTTTCCCTAAAGGTTTTCTCAATATTTTCCTTTCCCTCTTTAGGATAAATAAATTTCGGCGGCGACTCTGATTTCCGCGACCATTTGTGAAGGATCGTGCTTTTTCGAGGTACGACAGAATCTAGGTCACAAAATAAGAAGCAAAACTACGAGTTAGAGATGAAAAATAATGAAATTGATCGAACATAATCCCCAGATCAACTCTAAGAAGGTTCTAGTCTCTTTTAAAAAGGATATGTATATCCATATGGACTTGGACTTTTATCTCCCTTACACTGTGATACTGCCACATCAATCTCTTGGAAACTAAAGAGAGCCAATAAGGAAAGTTTATCATCATCCAGAAGAGAAAGAAATACTACAACATCCAGATGATATCTATTAACATCAAGTTCTCTAAAGATCTCAGTGAAATGATTAACAACCTCTTGTATAATATAGGGTAACCCTTCAATCCAAACCTGAACAACCTTCAGTGAAAAAATGACATTCCTCTTACTACTACTATTCACACAAGCATGAAAGAATCCAAAATTATCATCGCCAACCTTGAGCCAATTAGATATATATTTATGAATCAAGTGGGAGTCCTTAATCCTAAAGAGGGGCCACAAATTTGTTATCACTTTGGATCTAGTCAAAATATCCTCCCGAGACAAGACACCAAGATCATCCAAAGAACTAACCCTGCTAACTTCCTCTTTCAATGTATCAATCTAGAAGTCATGGTTACCAAAAACCTCTCTATTGCAAGATTTAAGAACCACTTTGAGAGCTTTAAGCTTCTCCAACAAAATAAACTTTTTCTGACCATAAACCTCTACAGCGTTTTATAAATAAGTAACTAAATCGGGAAGGCTATTGTGAGTTAACCAGTGATTATTAAATCTAAAAGGTTTCGGACCCACAACTGATTGTTGTACTTCAGGATAATACGACAATGATCATATACATTCATCAAAAGAGCTTATTGAGATGCCTACACACACATATCCCACCACCCACTAGAAATAATAATACAAACAATCTTACTAGGCCCCCACCCCACTCTAAACAAATACCCAAAAAACTAGGACCAAAGAAAGAGAAAAAAGTTGTTCCTTTCGAACTGCACCATATTGAAAGAAGGTCACCACTTCTTCCCACATACAGACAAAATCTTCACAGAGAACTAATTACCCCCTGCAAGGAATGAGCCAGAGTGTGAGGAATCTCACAAAATTTAGTCTCTTAAATGGTTATAAAGTCTAAGGAATAGGCTCTAATAAAATCCTTCACTTTACTCTTCTTGATCCCCATTTTAAACCTCTATAATTAAAATAATAAACTAACATCGGCGAGAACCCCTAATTGATCGAATTTTTTTTAAGTCCTATCCCTCTTTTCTAGATCCACTAGCTTTTTTATTTCAGTTTCATCACTATAAACTAAAGCACACCCTAACTATTTGGTCATTCTAAGATTTCTAGTTGCCACACTTTTCTCAAAAGCATCATAAGCCCCTACTAATGGTGGAATCAGAGTCACAAAAATAGGAAACAATAGAGAAGAAACACCTTAAAGGAATATAGATAAAGGAAAACCCTGAGAACTCAAACCTCACTATAGTAAAGGCGTAGGAATACTATCCAGAAAAAACCCAATAGATGTTCAAAGTTCAAAAATACTTATTTCAAGAGGAGGATATGATGTAACCAATGACACCTAATTCGAGATAGGATATGAGCTAAGCCTATTACCCAAATTTCACAAGGATAAACTGAAGCAGCAAGGTCTAAATCTTAAAGGTCAACAGAAGGCTATGATGTACTATAACTAGTCTCTAGATACACATGATTAGGATCTGACACCTCTGAAATGAATGAATCATTTAAAATTGCTAATAGTTGAGGTAAATGGGCCAAATTTCTTCCAAGAAACAAAAAAAAGTCATGAATAATTATCAACCCCTTTTAAAGTCCCTTCTAATGAGTCACAGATGCTAACCAAACATCAGGAGAACCAAGAGACTTTCTTGAAATTGGTGAAAAGAATGTACTATCCAACAGGATGCTAATATACTTAGTAGGGATGTGCTTGAAAAAATAATCATTAAAATTAGGGTGGAATTATTCCTAGCCCAAAGACTTTACCAAGCCAATATTATATTGCTCAGAGAGAGAGAGAGAGAGAGAGAGAGAGAGAGAGAGAGAGAGAGAGAGAGAGAGAGAGAGAGAGAGAGAGAGAGAGAGAGAGAGAGAGAGAGAGAGAGAGAGAGAGAGAGAGAGAGAGAGAGAGAGAGAGAGAGAGAGAGAGAGAGAGAGAGTAAGTGTTCCATGAAAGTGGAATTATGCACTAATAGATTTTAGGAATTTCTTAATGCACCCTATGTATAACCAAGGTACTACGTGAAAATAAAAAATGCCCCCAAAATCCAAAAATGCATATTTAGACGCATCGTAAGTAAATAGAAGTTTGACTTAATGTGAAAAAACTACGGAGATGCATCTTTGCAAATATTACAGAGATGGATCTCCGGGTGCTGCTTATACATAACACACCAGAACCCTTCTTCCTTACTTGTTAAAAAACATTTTTTTTTCTCAAAAACTCTCTCAAAATCATATTGTCTCAAAATCTATCAAGCAACATCAAATCTTCTTTAATTAACACTAACTACATCCAAGAGTTCATTCAAATAATTAAACTTCAAATAATCCTCACTTCTTGTAATTTTTTTATTGTAAACTTTTTTTAGTTTCTGTATAAATATGTATAAATTGATGATTAGGTATTAAAATATATAGTTTATGCATGTTTGATAGTTGATACCTTATGAGAAATGTGTTTCATTGTTAAAAGTAATGATCAATGTATTATTTTTGGTGTCTTGGTGGTCTACACTAGCACTAATGACGAAAATGAAAGTTGCAGGAAAATCTGGAGATGCATCTCTATATTTTTTTCAATGTTTGGATTCCTAGAAACCAGAGATGTATATCCATATTTTATCAGTCTGCAGTTTTTTTTTCTTTTCTTGATTGTATGGTTGCTTATAGTAATTGCGTGACACTTGTCTAGTTTACATACATGCATTATGGCTGATAGAGACGACAGATTGAGGCACGACAGGATTTCACATCATGTAACTGTCCAAAGGTAAAAGAGTAGGGTTTCCCAGGCTGTTGTCCCTCTAGCCTGGTTGATGCGTGGGCGTCGACTTATGGGCATTATATATCTCCACATTATTATTACCTTAGGAGATAGGTGTCATATAGTGATGCATCACTAACACCATCTTCCCGTAGGCGACAGGCTTCACCTACTCAGGTAGCAGAGGCTTCGGAGTACCGGAGGTACCTTAATCACTAGAGGCACCAGTGCTACCCTAGGGACCAGAGAGACCTCATACTAATGAGCCAGATCCACCTAAGGTATTTGGAGGAGGCCCGTTAGAGTTGTTAATGCTTCCTTTATACCTATACCATACTTCCTGGTATATGAGGACATAACCATGTGAACTTCTTTCCTAAGATGAGGAAATAAACCAACTCCATGTAAGAGATAAAATTGTTAAAAAGTTGAGCAATTCACGTTAGAAGCACTCATATAGGAACCAACCTTTCCAGTCTCCCACTAAAGCAAAATTTGAACTAAAATCCCTCAAACACAATTATAAATAATATATTTAATGACGAAACTTTCACCTAACCCAACAAAATATGAGGTGTAAACCATACATGTGGCACATTTTTTCATTTAAAAAATACCATATATTCCCTTGGTTGTGCTAGAAATTTGGGGGAGGGGGGATAAAGTATTTAGAGGATATGCCTTCGAATTTCAGCAACAACATTTTAGCCCATTTTAATTTTTTAAAATTTTTTTATGACATATTATCTCGGTTTTTCTGAAAACCGAGGGATAAAGTATTTAGAGGACACGTCTTCAAATCTTAACAATTATATTTTATCACCTTTTAATTTTTTAAATTTTTTATAACATATTATCTTTTTAGAGGACACATCTTCTAGTCCAGCAACTACAACTTATCACCTTTTAGTTTTAAAATTTTTTTTGACCTATTACCTTGGTTTTGCTGAAAACCAAGGGATAAAGTAGCATATTTTTTTAATTTTTTATTTATTTATGACCAATTTGATAAAAAAATTAAGTAATGAATCTTTGTCATCCCTTTATAAAGTAACAATGGTCAAAACATTGTCATATCATTAATCTACATGAAACATTAGTTATCTGCGTGAAACTTTTTCTAGCCAATCAAAATGTGAATGCCAAAACTATTCATCTTGGATGCAAAATTCTGAATTTAAACTTAACATATTGAAAACAATGATAATGAAAGCAAGAGCAGGAAAGTATTTCACGGTTAGTTTCTTAATGTAATCTTTTCTTTAGTAATTTTTTTTAACAATGTTTAATGGTAGTTAAGAAAATATGAAAGAAACTTATGAATGTTAGTTGTAGTTGTATGAAGTAAAATGTTTAATATTTTTGTTTTTTTTGTTGAAATTTAGTATTTAACAATTCTATTGATTTTGTTTATTTTTTTGTTGTTATTATTGTTGAGATTTAATGTTTAAAGATTCGATGGATTTTATTGTTGTTAGAAGTACTTCATATTCGATAGTAGTATTAGTTTTTGTTAAACTTAACCAAGATAGTGTAGGTTAACATTTTTCCTATGTGGCATTTTTGTTTGTGTATTTATGCAAGTGTATTTGTCAATAGAAAGAGCGAGAAAGCAGTGCGCTAAAGCAGTAGTACTGGCGTAAGCATTTTGGAAGAGTAGTCGAATTTGGTTATTCTATCTTTTCTCTATCTTCCTTCATATTTATCTTCTTCATATTGTGCACTAACAATTAGTATCTAGAGTTTCGGTTTAGAAACAGATGGAAACATGAGTGAACAATGAGATGTTGTGTTCGATTTTGAATCTTGAATTCATGTTGAATTTTTTATCGGAATCGTAACAGAATCACATTTCCTGATTATGTAAGATTGGGAAACACTAGTGTTTGGTGAGATTTGAGTAAATCTCACAAGTTTGAAGATGAACAAAAACGAAAATTTGAGTACTAAGCTTCCAGTGTTCGATGGATAAAACTAGAATCAGTGCATGATTCAGATACGTGTGTTATTTGGCGCTCAGATGTTCTTGATCTCTTCAAAGACGGTTAACTTACGGTTGTACTTCCAAAAAATTCAACAGATACACAGAGGAATGCTTAACATAATTTAAGGAAGAAGGATTATAAGCATTGTTCTACATTCATTAGTGTGTGGAGGCAAACGTGTTTGAGAAGATTGCTAATTCAACTACGACAAAGGCTACGTGGGATACATTGGTATGTTTCTATGACAGTGATGCATCAGCAAAAAAGGTAATGCTTCAGTTTCTATGTAAGCAGTTTGATAATCTTAGCATGAAAAACAATGAGAAGGCACCTAATTACATCTCTAGAGTGATTCTGATCACAAATGAGATGAAGTCGTGTGAAGAAACTCTCTCTGATGAAAAGATAATTGAGAAGGTACTTAGATCTCTTACTCCTCAGTTTGATTACATTGTTGTCGCAATTGAAGTTTCTAAGGATCTTAGCACCATGAGAATTGAAGAGCTGCGTAGCAGTCTAGAGGCACAAGAGTTGTGTCTGACTAAGAGAAACTCTGAAAGAGAGGTAGAGGAGCAGGCTTTGAAAGCAGCTTCTGGTAAGAAGTATCAGAAGCAGTCTTGGTCAAAAGTCAGAAACCTCAATTTTTCAAAGGCAAAATAGTGCTCAGAAAGGGAGAAGTATAACAAGAGGAAGGTTTAATGTTACCGTTGTAAGAAGTTTGGCCACTTCACTGCTGATTACTAGTCAAACAAAAAAAGGAAGTCAGAAGAAGCAAACGTAGCCAGAGGAGATTTTGGGGCTAAATATGTGATATTGATGGTTTTTGAGTATGATCATACATATTTGGCAGATTGATGGTATACAGACACTGGCTGCTCAAGTCACCTTACTGGAAGTAAGCATTGGATGGTTGATTTTAACTATATAAAGAGGACAAATATCATATGTGCTACTGATAAATACCTCAATGTTGAAGGTATGGGAAATGTTAGGGTAGTTCTAAATAATGGCAAAACATATTAGATTTAGAATGTGTGGTATGTTCCTGGCATGAAAAGCAATCTAATGAGTGTAGGCCAAATAATTGAGAAAGGTTTTTCAGTTACCATGAAGGACAATCTTTTAAAGTTGTATGACTGTAATCAGAATCTGATTATGAAGCAGGACAAGGAAGGAATAGAACATTCAAAGTGAATGTTAAAATTGCAGACTCTGAATGCCTTAGTGCAACAAGTGTTATGAAGGAAAGTGAGTTGTGGCACAAAAGATTTTGTCATTTGAACTCCTGATGCTTATGGCATCTGAACTCAAAGAAGTCAATACGTGGAATTCCTACAATTAAGAAGCCAGAAAAGTCATGCAATGTATGCATGAGAGGGAAGTAACCAAGACTTCCATTTGCATTTGAAATACCTTCAAGAGCAAAGCATGCTTTGGGTGTGGTGCATTCTGATGTGTGTGGACCATTTCTAGCACACTCACTTGGAGGGGATAAATATTTTGTGTCATTTGTGGATGAGCTCATAAGGATGACATGGGTTTCCCTTATAAATCTGGAACATAAGGTGTTTCCTGAATTTAAAAAGTTCTTAATCAAGGTTGAGAATCAGAGTGGTCAGACTCTGAATATTCTCAAAACTGGTGGTGGATATGACTATAAGTCTACTGAGTTTAGAAGGTTTTGTGAGGAGAATGGAATTGAGCATGCAGTGATTGCTCCATACACTCATTAACACCATGGTCTTGCTGAAAGGAGAAAGCGAACTTTGCTTGATATGACAAGGATCGTGCTGAAGGAGAAAAACCCCCTTCACACATTATGGGGAGAAGTTATTGTCATGGAAGCATATATGCTCAATAGGTGTCCAACCAAGAAGCTGAAGGAAATTGTTCCTTTAGAGAAGTGGACTGGAGATAAGCAAAGTATGAGCCATCTGAAGGTGTTTGGTTCTGTGTGTTACAAACATGTTCCAGATGCTAAGACAAGCAAATTGGATGATAGAAGAAGAGTTATATTGCTTGTAGGGTACCATATTACAAGTGCTTAAAAGCTCTACTGTGTTGTCACTAACAACCTTGAATTCATCAGAGATGTTATTATGAAAGAATTAGAAGCATGAGATTAGAGTGTGTAGATTTTCTTGATTGGCTGCATACTGAATTTTCTTGATTGTGTGTAGATGTCATGATTGATGTCATGACATGCTTGTGTAGCGTTATACATGGTAAGTTTGGTTAGCTAAGAACAAAGTGTATTGGATGTCATACTGAATTTTATGACATCAGGTAGCTGACATCAATGGCACATGTTTGTTTTTCCTGGTATAATGATTGAGTTAGCTCAGGCTAGATTCTAGGAAACATTGTAGGGCGCTTAGTTATCTCAGGCAAAATGCTAGGAAATGCTGAGGATAACATGAAATACCTATGACCTAATTGACAGAACCCTGATTTATGAAAAGAGGTTTAACTTGGTTAAACCTAATTGTTGCACTGAGGCCCAAGGATCTTACGCTGCCTATAAATACAGAAGTGGCAATCCTAATTTAAGAGAGAGACTGAGAGAGTTTACAGAGTGTTGTGTGAGCTATTTGTGAGTGAAGAATTCTGTTTGTTCTTCACGTGTGTTTTGTGTCTTAGGATTTCTTATGAGTCAAGCAATTATTTGTTGTATGATTGCATTTGACTAGTGTGTTTAAGCTGTATGTTAGTTGTGTCACTCTAAGCTTTTAAGCACGAGTGTTGTGTCTCTTGATTGAAGCTATGAAGCAAGATCAAGATTTGTTTGAAGTGTGTCTTCTTTTTATCTGTAACTCAATTGGTTGATATCACTGCTGTGATTGAGGGGGAGTGAGTTGGTACTCAAGTCTAGTGTTAGGCTAAAGTTGCATTGGGTAGGTCTTAAGTGAAGAGTGCAAATTGGTGGTTTGGCTCTGAATTAACATTGCTTATAGTTGATTTCCTCCCTGGCTTGGTAGCCCCCAGAGTAGGTGTGATTTGCACCGAACTGGGTCAACAATTCCCTGTGTTATTTACTGTTTTCCTTAAGTGTTTTACTGCATAGCTTAATTGTCTATTCAGTTGTGGATGTCATAACATCCAGTATAACATCCACTGTCTGTTACTAGAATTTCAATTGGCATCAGAGCAGGCACCCTACCTGTTATTTTCTGGGTGAGATCTAGGGAAGATAAAATCTGGTACTATGGACAAGGATATAGGATTTACTAACAGACCACCAATTCTGGATGGCTCTAACTATGACTACTAGAAACCTCATATGATAGCTTTCTTGAAGTCTCTAGATAGCAAGGCCTGGAGAGCTGCTAACTCAGGATGGGAAGATCCAGTGAAAACAGATAAAGATGGAGCAATTATGCTAATACCTGAAGAACAGTGGAGCAAAGAGCAAGAAGCCTTAGCTCTTGGGAATTCTAAGGCCCTAAATGCTTTATTCAATGGGATAGATAAGAACATCTTCAGACTTGTGTATCACTGTGAACTGCCCAAAGAGGTTTGGGATACACTCAAAACAACTCATGAAGGTACCTCTAAGGTCAAGATGTCTAGATTACAGATGCTGACAACTAAGTTTGAAAACCTGAGAATGAAGGAAGATGAGACTATTCTTGAGATTGCCAATACCTCAGGAGCTTTAGGAGAAAAGTTTTCTGAAGAAAAGCTTGTAAGGAAGATTCTCAGATCATTGCCTAAGAGATTTGCCATGAAGGTTACTGCCATTGAAGAGGCTCAAGACATCAGCAACATGAAGGTTGATGAACTCATTGGTTCTCTCCAAACCTTTGAGATGGGAATGTGTGATCATGCTGAGAAGAAGAACAAAAGCATAACTTTGGTATCTAATACTGCAGAAGACTCAGATGAAGACAATGGTGAAAGTGAGGAGAATATATCAGAAGTTATAGCTATGCTGGGAAGACAGTTCAACAGACTCATGAGAAGAATAGATAAGAAGGGCATACCTAATGTCAAGAACATCTCATCTGACATCAGCAAAAGAGTTGAATCTGAAGAAAAGGCTAACCAAGGAAAAGGAACTCAGTGTCATGAATGTGAAGGCTACGGTCACATTAAAGCTTAATGTCCTACTTACCTCAAGAAGCAAAAGAAAGGTCTAACTGCCACCTGGTCTGATGGAGATTCTGAGAGTGGATCAGAAGAAGAATCTGCAAAAATTGTCACTACACTAACTGATGTATGTGTATCTGATGATGATTCTAGTGGAGGTGAGCTGACTTTTGATGAACTTGCAGCCTCATATAAACAACTATGTATCAGAAGTGCAGAATTGTGCCAACAAGGGGAGAAGCAAAAGACAATCATAAAGGAGTTGGAGGCTGAGAAGAAGGAACATCTTACAACAATAGACTCACTAAACAGTGAAGTCAGTTTGTTAAATTCCAAACTTGATCAGATGTCAAAATCTATTAGGATGCTAAACAATGAGACTGACACTTTAGAAGAAATTCTACAAGTTGGTCAGAAAGCTAGAGACATGTCTGGAATAGGCTTTGTTGGTAAACAGAAACCCATCTTGGGTTGTAAGAAGCCAAAGCCTAAAGATCATAGGTCAAACCGGATGTCATGACTGATGTCACAATATCAGGGGAACAAAATCATGAACCAGATCAAGAGGAATTTTCAAAGATGGAGGTGTTATTACTGTGTAAGATTTGGTCACATAAAGTTTTTTTTGCTTCAGATTGCATGGATTTCCCAGCCACACTCATCAACTCAAACCCAAACAGGATGCTCACATCAAGAAACAACAATGGGCTGCCAAGGAGGGTGCTCTAATAGCTCATACCTCTCTAAGGGTATCAGCTAAAGAAGACTGGTATTTTGATAGTGGATGTTCCAACCATATGACTGGAATAAAGAACCTATTGGTGGACATCAAACCTCATTCCACTAGTTATGTGACCTTTGGTGATGGAGCTAAAAGGGAAATCAAAGGTGTTGGAAAACTGGAGTGTCCTGGAGTTCCTAACCTAGACAATGTGTTACTGGTGAAAGGACTGACTACCAATCTTATTAGTATCAGTCAGCTCTGTGATCAAGGACTCAATGTCAAATTCACTAAGGGAGAATGTATTGTCACATATAGAGAAAAAGAGGAAGTCATGAGGGGAGCTAGGTCTAAAAACAACTGTTACTTATGGGAGCCTAAAGTTTCAAGTAACTCCACTGTGTGTTCTATGGCCAAAGAAGAAAAGGAGGTCAAACTGTGGCATCAAAAACATAGACATCTTCATCTAAGAGGAATGAAAAATATCATATCCAAGGAAGCAGTGAGAGTAATTCCCAAGTTAACTATTGATGAAGGAATGGTATATCGTGAATGTCAGGTTGGCAAGCAAACCAAGGTGTCACACTCAAGAATTGGACATCTTACAACATCCAAAATTCTGGAACTATTGCACATGGACTTGATGAGACCAATGCAGGTAGAAAGTCTTGGTGGGAAGAAGTATGCCTATGTGACTGTTGATGATTACTCCAGATACATGTGGATAAGTTTCATCAGAGAAAAATCAGATGTGTTTTAAGTCTTCAAAGATCTTTGTATTAGGCTTCAAAGAGAAAAGGAAAGCGGTGTTGTCAGGATCAGAAGTGATCATGGAAAGGAGTTCGAAAACTCTAAGTTTGCTGAATTCTGCTCATCTGAAGGAATCAGCCATGAATTCTCCTCCCTTATTACTCCTCAACAAAATGGAGTAGTGGAAAGGAAAAACAGGACTATTCAAGAATCTGCTAGAGCCATGACTCATGCAAAGAACACAACCTATGTACTTTTGGGTTGAGGCAATGAACACAGCCTGCTATGTTCACAATAGAGTCACCTTGAGAAAAGGAACTTCCTCCACTCTATATGAAATATGGAAAGGAAGGAAACCAACTGTGAAGTATTTCCATGTTTTTGGGAGCAAGTGTTACATCCTGACAGATCGTGAACAAAGGAGAAAAATGGATCCCAAAAGTGATGAAGGCATATTCCTGGGATACTCTACCAACAGCAGAGCATATAGAGTATTCAACTCCAGAACAAAAGTCTTGATGGAATCCATTAATGTTATTATTGATGATCAGTATGAAGAAACCAATGTCATGGAGGATGTCGGAACATTCCTTGAGACACTTGTTGATGTTATGGTCAATACTGAAAATCCCCTCAAGTTGTAACTCCAGACTCTGAGTCAGAAGCTCCCAACAAGGAACCTTCTATCAGAATCCTAAAAGATCATCCCAAAGATCTTATCATTGGAGACTCCAACAGCGGTGTAAGTGCCAGATCTAGAGAAGTAATCTCAAATTCATGCTTTATCTCTAAAATTGAACCCAAAAATGTGAAGGAGGCCCTCACGGATGAATACTGGATCAAGGCTATGCAAGAGGAATTAGAACAGTTCAAGAGAAATGAAGTATGGGATTTGGTTCCAAGAACTGAAGGAACAAATATCATTGGCGCCAAATGGATCTACAAGAACAAATCTGATGAAAAAGGAGTTGTAACCAGAAACCAGGCTAGACTGGTGATACAAGGGTAGACTGGTGGCATAAGGCTATACTCAAGTTGAAGGGATTGATTTTGATGAAACTTTTGCACCTGTTGCAAGACTTGAGTCAATAAGGATGCTGTTAGGAATTTCTTGCATTCTAAAGTTCAAATTATTCTAGATGGATGTGAATAGTGCTTTTCTAAATGGATATTTGAGTGAGGAAGTATATGTGGAACAACCCAAGGGATTTGATGATCCTAACCTGCCAAACCATGTATACAAACTGAGGAAAGCTTTGTATGGATTGAAACAAGCTCCTAGAGCTTGGTATGAGAGACTAACTGAGTTTCTCACTGCTAATGGATACAGGAAATGAGGGATAGCCAATACCCTCTTTGTGAAGGATGAAGGTGGAAAAATCATGATTGCTCAAATCTATGTGGATGACATAGTTTTTGGTGGAATGTCAGATAAAATGGTTAAGCAGTTTGTCAATCAAATGCAATCTGAGTTTGAAATGAGTTTGTGTGGAGAATTAACATACTTTCTTGGGCTGCAAGTCAAGTAAATGGAAGACTCTATATTTCTCTCCCAAAGCAAATATGCCAAAAACATAGTCAAAAAGTTTGGCATGGAGAATGCTAGCCACAAAAGAACACCTGCACCCACACATCTGAAGTTATCTAAAGATGAAAGTGGTACTAGTGTTGACCAAAGCTTGTATAGAAGTATGATTGGAAGCTTGTTATGTCTAACAGCCAGTAGACCTGATATTTCCTTTGCAGTTGGTGTGTGCGCTAGATATCAAGCAGATCCCAAGGTGAGTCACATAAATCAAGTCAGGAGGATTATCAAATATGTGAATGGAACTTGTGATTATGGTATGTTGTATTCTCACGGATGTGCCTCTATTCTATGTGAATGGAACTTGTGATTATTGGTAGTGTAATTGAATCTGATTTGGTAGTACGACATGTGTGTTGAATGTAGTATTAGCTAGTAGCTATCCTGCATGATTAGTTATGAGTTGTGAGTTTTTCTGCTGCATATGTTCTCTGATATGGTGACAGATTGTTTTAGCCAAAATTTCGCCAAAGGGGGAATTTGTAGATGTTCTTGATTGGCTGCATTTTATGGTAAAACAATGTTGTGTGTAGACGTCATGATTGATGTCATGACATGCTTGTGTAATGTTCTACAGGGTAAGTTTGGTTAGCTAAGAAACAAGTGTATTGGATGTCATACTGAATGTTATGACATCAGGTAGCTGACATCTAGGGCACATGTTGGTTTTTCTGGTATAATGATTGAGTTAGCTCAGACTAGATTCCAGGAAACATTGTAGGGCACTTAGTTATCTCAGGCGAAATGCTAGGCAATGCTGAGAATAACATGAAATGCCTATGACCTAATTAACAGAACCCTGATTTATGAAAAGAGGTTTAACTTGGTTAAACCTAATTGCTGCACTGAGGCCCAAGGATCTTACGCTGCCTAAAATTACAGAAGTGGCAATCCTAATTCAAGAGAGAGACTGAGAGAGTTTACAGAGTGTTGTGTGAGCTATTTGTGAGTGAAGAATTATGTTTGTTCTTCACGTGTGTTTTGTGTCTTAGGATTTCTTGTGAGCCAAGCAACCATCTGTTGTATGATTGCATTAGACTAGTGTGTTTAAGCTGTATGTTATTTGTGTCACTCTAAGCTTTTAAGCACGAGTGTTGTGTCTCTTGATTGAAGCTATGAAGCAAGATCAAAATTTGTTTGAAGTGTGTCTTCTTTTTATCTGTAACTCAATTGGTTGATATCACTGCTGTGATTGAGGGGGAGTGAGTTGGTACTCAAGTATAATGTTAGGCTAAAGTTGCATTGGGTAGGTCTTAAGTGAAGAGTGCAAACTGGTGGTTTGGCTCTGAATTACCACTGCTTATAATGGATTTCCTCCCTGGCTTGGTGTCGCATCGCTACAAAGAAGGGGCCGACAAGGACAGAAGAGTCGCCACCGTTCGTTATTTATCCGAAAGAGATGGAAAGGAAACGTTTAGAGAAAACTTACGAAAAAGGGAAAAGACAGGTCATCGCAACCAAATCTTGGGTTCGGGAGTCAGTTACGCAAGGGGAAGGTATGAGCACCCCTCACGTCCGTTGTACTCAACAGGATCCATGCTTGTTGTCTAATCTAAAAGGATTTTAATCTATAAGGCTGGCCACAAGGACAAAAGAAAAGAAAAGAAAAGAGACTCGATAGAGCATCGCCGCTCTATGCCTACGTACTCCCTCGTGCAATGGAAAAGTCAGAGTCAACGTAGTTCGGAAAATTACGGGTGAAGGTGGGGAAGGTTGCTCGTCAAGACATCGCCGTCTTTTGCCTACATATCCTCGTCTGGTACGAGAAATCAGAGCAAACATAGTTCGGGCTGACACGACCACAGATTGGTTCAAGTGTTTTAACTGAGTAGGGTTAAATCTTCGTTCTAGAAGTTAGGTGTGTTACTGCTCGACCATTGGAGACTTAGGCGTTACCTGTTTGCGATAGAACCAAGAGTTAACACACTCTTTCTAAAAATGGTTTTCAATTAATCCCTATGGATAAAAAGATTTAATGTTTTGTTTTGTTTTGTGTTTTTTATGAAGACGTGAATTAAGTTAAGTTTGTAACTCATGTTGCACTAAAGACTATGACTTGAGAGCGAATGTGTCGCATATCGCCCAAATGGCATACGCTAAACACTCTAGATGGTTGAGAGGAAGCCCCCCAACTATCATTCCCCAAGTACTTAAGGCTCGTAGCGCACAACACTTATTATCCTTTATTAGATGTTTTGAAGAAGTTTTAAGATGAGAAGAGAAGACACAAACTCTAAGGGGAAACTAATCAACCCTAATGTTATCATGCAATGTGCTCCTAAGATTGAGATTAAGAGGGGAAAAAACTATCCTAATGTTATCATGCTTGGATTGAACACTTAATGTCTCTCCTACTCCCATCCTAAACGAAGGGACTAGGAATCCTAAGCGATCATGGCAAAGAAACCAAGTAAACACAAGATAAATCAATCATAAATAAGATGTAAGAAAGAGATGAAGTTGACTTAAACAAGTCAAAAGGAAATGCAAATATGATATGTAATATACAAAAGATGCAAAGCCAACAAAAGATCAAGGCAAAATGACTTAAACAAGTCAAAGAAAAGGTAAGATGAAATGGGAGAAGTTACAACTCCTACAACCATTCATACATCAATCACTATAACCAAAGCTAAACAAAAAAACAAAAGGAGAAGCCATGATCAAGATGGAGATGGGAGAATGGGCTTGGGCATCAAGCAACATGAGAAATATCTCAACCAAATGCAACACATTGATCATGTAAAAGAAGGGAGCAAACAAGTGCTCAAAGTGATCCCTCATTCAAAGCAAACTCAAGGTATGAACAAAGGATACCAAATTTCTTTGAATGAGTATCAAAAGCCAAAGGGCAGAAGCAAAAGCACAAGAGAAAGATGCTAAAACCAAAATGGAAACAAAGCAAAAGCATGCTACAAGTCAAAGCAAGAGAAGGAACCAAAGTTTCATTCATCATCAACACTTAAAACCAAGTGGAATGCCCTAATCCAAAGTGACCTACAACACAAACTACACAAGTTTATGACCTATAAATGCAAAACCATCACCCTAATCATGTCATTAATGATTACAAAGCTTATAAGGTGCTCATGGGATCCATCAAAGTCATTTCCCAATGAAACTAGGTCAACTAGTTTGTATGAACTTCATCTAGGGTGACTTGACTTGCAAGCTTCACCAAAAATAGAAGAATAGTTCAATAAATCTTTAATAAAATGCCCAAAACAAACAAATATGTTGGCAAACAGAGGCCAAAGTATCAAAGCCAAATTCAGTTCAAGGCATCGCCAAATGATTTGATCAACTAGGGTGCTCCACCTTATTGAACTAATAATCGAGGGTCAAACAAAAACAACTTAAATTCAAACAAAAAGTGATCAAACCAAGACCAAAAGCATCCTCAAGAGTGACTCAATCCGTTACCTAGATGAGGGAGAGGCCTTGGTCATTGGAGATTTGAAATGGTAGCTCAAGAGTAGATGATCAAATAAGAACAACATTAAAAACACCTCACTTTGCAAAATTAAAATAAAATTGCAAAATAAAATAAAAACAGAATTAAAAATATTGAAAAATTAAATAAGGTTTTGAAATGTTTGAAAACAATTTTTATTTAATTTTTGAGCAAATTGAGGTATTTTTAATAATTGAAAATCAAAACAGAAAACAAAATAAAATAAAAAAACAAATGCAAGTGGAAGGGGGGGGGGGGGGGGGGTGAAATAACAAAACAGAAAACAAAGGAAAACAGTTGAAAACGCAATTGGGCTGGAAAAGGGGGGGCGTTTATAGCATCTCAGGCCCAATTGATCCAGGCTGAACTCCATACATGAAACACTCCATTTCATTAAAATACATGGAGTCAACCAAGCCAAGTAGATCCGGTCAAGCGAATCACAACCACACACGCAAGCAGTCAACAATTCAAAGGGGATTCACATTAGCTCGTCCCTGAAACATAACCAGACGCCGAAGCTAGGGCTCCGGTCGTCTTCTCCGGTGAGCCCACCAGAGCTCAAGTGAAAAGCCACCACCAACAGCCACAAAAATGATACCAATAGAAAGGCCTTGCTACAAGGATTTGAAATACATAGATCAATCATCACAAAAGCTCAAGATCAAGGAGAATTGAAGGCTTAAAGATTGAGATGCACATGCTAAAATTCAGCCAAACATGAACAACAACTATGCAAACATGCCCTACTTAATGTAGGGCTTCAGATGCAACCAATATGAGCCTAAATCATGGTCTAGAATGAGAGAATCATGGATTGAAGAGAAAAATGGAATTCGAACTTGGAATTTTCTTGAGAAATTTGAATCTGAAAATTTTCACTCTAGCTCCAAATGCGCATTCTGAGCTTCTAGGGCAAGCTCAGAGTTTATATATGATGGATTTGAATTGGTTTTACAGGCCCATGAAGCCTCAATTTAGAGATTTGAAATTTTTCCCAAAAAAGTAAGTTGCTCATGCACACGTGATTTGCTTTGCTTCACTCATGAAAATCACCCTAATCTTCAGCATGTGAGGTGTAGTTTGCAACTGAATTGGATTGGGCTTCTAATTTGACCCAAATGGTAAGATTGAAGTTGAAAATTTTCCATGAAGAAACTTGAAATTGGCTATGTTTCCACGCATTTGGTACCCATTCGAATGTGGTAATCTTCTCATGATCTTGCCTTGGTATGAATTGAATCAAAATGAGTGAAAATTAAGACCTATAATAAGCCAAATTCAAACCATGCTTAAAAGTCCATATTACACTTAAAAATCTCCCAACATGTCCATATACATCCATGATTCAAATGATCCTTGAGTTCTATAATGTAAATGAGGTCTTTATGAACAACTTTCATGTTGGTTAGAAGTTCATTTGAGGTACACAAGTTCATGTAAATGACCTATAAAACAAATTACCTATAATGAAATCTTTCCAAAATACCCTTGCCTTGCCAAGACCATAACTTGAGTTCTACAAACGATATTAAGGACTTATAGGACTTTTTCGAAAGCTAAGATCATGAGAAGCAACTTTCATGTTCACTTGAAGTTGAGGCAAAATTTGATTCTAGGTCAAACGTGCCTTGGAAGTGAGTTGACTTTTAGTTTACTAAAAATAAGTTCATCTGAGACCTCTAAGTTGTTGGCATCATAACTTGAGCTCCTCAAACTCAATGGATGAGTCCTAGTACTCAAAATAAAGCTAAGAACATGCCCTATAAGTTTCATGTTTGCATGAAAGTGAGATTGAACTTGTATCATATGGTAAATTGTCCTTGAAGTTAGGCACTAAAGAAGGCGATTTTACACTGAGATCCTCTGAAACCCTAATTTAGTAACTCCTTGAACTCTTGATTCTTCTTGATTTGAGATTGACATGACATCCTAGATGTCTCAAGACAACTTCCCATGGCCTCAATGACTTAAAACCAACTCTTGAACCCCCTCAAGTCCACAGTTGACCTTGAATTGATCAGATGAAACCCTAGATTCACATCCTTTGACTGTGACCTCTTACAGATGAAATGAGTGTCCATATAAGCTCCACAATGACTTTCAAAACAATCAATGAGCTTCTCAAATATATTATATTCACAACAATGATCTTATGAACCCCTAATGATCCTCTGTTGACCCCCAAGATAGGAGATAAACAACACACATTAATCCTTCCTTTCAAGGAGCTTTGACAACTTCATGATGAAGGTAAACACTCTTGCCTGAGCTTGAGATCAAATGAGATTCCTCTCTTGAATGGAACACCTATCTTGATCCCCTGATTAGAACCAATGTTATGCAAATGCAAATGCTAAAATAAAATGAAACATAAGCCAAGCACAAGAAAAGGGTTGGTCAAATTTTAGAGTACAACAACTGTCGTTATTCAAACGACTTGGACCTGAATGGGTGAAAAGCGAACGACTTTCAAGAAATCAAGGTAAAAGACGGTTGAATACTAAAGAACCCGAAAATTTTCGAACCACAAAAAAGAACTGTAAACTTGTTATTGGGACAAAATCTCCGGATGTAACTGTATCTGATAGTTGTAACGAAAATAAGCTAACCAATTACCAATCAGAAAACCTCGACACGCAGTCGGAAGAAACATTGGATAACACACAGGAAACGACACTAAGTCGGAAAGATCATCTAATTTCACCATTAGGAATCTGTTAAACAAACCAAGCATCGAACCCGAAGGCCGGCTCAACACGAATATGAGAACATCTGCTAACCAGCAGGCATTCGCTAAATAAAGGCGAGCATCGAACCCGAAGGCCGACTCAACACGAAGTTGAGAACATCTGCTAACCAGCATACATTCGCTAAATAAAAGCGAGGATCGAACCCGAAGGCCGGCTCAACCCGAAGTTGAGAACATTTGCTAACCAGCAGACATTCTCTAAATAAAAGCGAGCATTGAACCCGAAGGACGGCTCAAACCGAAGTTGAGAAGAACATCTGACCTCGTTGTTAGGCAATTGTTAAATAAAAAATAGGCATCGAACTTCAAGGCTAGCTTAACTCGAAGTTGAGAACATCTGCTAACCAGCAGGCATTCACTAAATAAAAGCGAGCATCGAACCCGAAGGCCAGCTCAACCAGAAATTGAGAGGAGAATCTACCAATTCATAATCCGAAAGAGAACTCCGCTGAGTAAAGTTAAACAGCAAACCCTGTTGGGGAACAAATGGTAAGATACACACATTTGTCAATGATTTTTCTAGAGGTCTAGATACCGCACAGGCTCAAGAGAAAACACTAATATTTGCCGGGGTCCGGATACCACAAAGGCTAAATAAAACATCATCGTCTGCGGGAGATACACCTGAAAACAAAGGGTAACAACCTGGCTTATGCTTCAAAAGCATATGTTTGAATATGGGGTAATGCTCCATACGAAATGGAAATGCTACGCGTTTGGGAGAGTGATACGCACTATGCAAATGCAAAGGAACCACTCCAGCAAAATAAATGCTGGAAAGAAGAGACCAACTCCGTCGGGGAAAGGTAAGTCATACCGATTATGATTGGACTTACGCTGGGAACAACAAGCCCTAGATGGCCTCCAAGAAAAGAACTTTCCTAGGTAATACTGCTCTAACGAGAACAAAACTCTACTCCATTAAGGATCAACTCTAATTCTGTTGAGGAAAGCGCCTTGAATGGCCTACCAGAATACAACTCTTCTGGGGAACAAAAGACTCGGCTGGGAAAAAAGGCAGCCAACTGCTGAGATCATCTCAACACTACTGGGGGAAATCAGCCCTGGATGGCCTTTCAGAATACGACTTTACCGGGGAGTAAAGAAAACTGCGAGGAATTATTCCACTCTGCCAGAGATTCCTCTCTATCGACGATTAAATCCACTATCTGCTAGGGATGAATAAGATTTACTGGGGCGTTGGCCCAAACTCTCTGTGTTGAGGATGAGAAATAAACTTCTCAGGAAATAATCCCACTCCATGGGGAAGAAACCTATTCCGCCAACTCCGTTGGGGATTAAACAATGAGGGAATCAGCATCAACCTCTGCTTGGGGAATGAGAAAATGAAACTCAACAATATCAAAATCTGCTTAGGGAAATGAGTCAATGACCTAGACTCTGAGGGGAAAAGGAGTCAAAAACTTGGACTCTGTGGGGAAACGGAATTCTGAATCCGCTCTACTACTGGGGATAACCCCAAATTTGTCGGATGAAGAGAACTTCAATCCCAACCTGCTGAGGGATAAGCTCATACATTTGATATGCTGGGGATGGGCGTGCACGCTCAACCTGCAAATGAGTAAACAACAAGATATCCTGCACAACAAAAACTATCTCAGTCATCATCTGTGACATCGTTCAAACAAATCAAAGTTTTAATGATTATCAGCAAAGCCCACAAGTTTATGTATGCAAAGTTTTATCGAAAACATCAGGCGTTTTTTTGCAAACAAAACAGCAAACGCTAAAACAAGAACAACAATTTGCTGAATAGTATGTACTTCATTGATAAGTGGCCTGTAAATAGGCAGATTTTAAAACAGATGCAACTCCTGAAAAGAGAGAGCTGCGAAAAATATAATTTACAGAAATGCACAAAGATATACAACATGTCAGAAATGTGGTACAGACAACCACCATGTGTAGATTCATCTATGAATCGCATGACCTCGATGCTTTTCCAATTCTTCGTCCTCTGAAGAGACTGATTTGAACGGATGGCCCTTAGGTCCTCTCGTAATCAACTACGCTCTGAATATCCATACGCAGACCGCAGTCATTTGCTTTTCATATCCCTAACTTTTTCCTGAACCGCACTCGTGGGTTTTCGATTCACCGAGATACCCATTTTTTCCAAAGTCTCCCTTTCAGGTTTTCAACTTTGCGGGTTTACATCTTTTATTTTTATCCCTAATTTTTTCCCGAACCCATTTTTTTTTATGGTTCGCCGGGATGCCCCATTTTTGCCTGGATATTCTTTT
The DNA here is from genome assembly GCA_963859935.3 of Lathyrus sativus. Taxonomy (NCBI): domain Eukaryota; kingdom Viridiplantae; phylum Streptophyta; class Magnoliopsida; order Fabales; family Fabaceae; genus Lathyrus; species Lathyrus sativus. Next base: position 383,879,858 of record OZ012739.1, read on the forward strand.
TCTTTCCAGCGGGTCTCTTTAAGCAAAGTATTTTTTAACTGCGTCTGCATTCACAGGGGATGTGATATCTTCACCATCCATGGTAGACAGTATTAAGGCTCCTCTTGAGAAGACTTTCCTTACGACATATGGACCTTCGTAATTGGGAGTCCATTTGCCCCTGTGATCTGTCTGTGGAGGGAGAATCTTCTTCAACACTAAATCACCTGCTTGAAAGCTCCAAGGACACACCTTCTTATCAAAATATTTCTTCATCCTGCTCTGATACAAACGACCATACGCAATGGACGCTAATCTTTTGGCATCCATCAGGCTGAGCTGATTCAATCTGTTCCTCACCCATTCTGCCTCATCAAGCTTGACATTAACCAGAACTCTCAAAAAAGGAATCTCGACTTCCAATGGTAGGAAAGCCTCCATACGATACACTAGCGAGAAAGGAGTTGCCCTAGTTGAAGTATGTACCAAAGTACGATATCCGTGCAATGCAAAGGGCAACATCTCGTGCCAATATTTGTAGGTCACAACCATCTTTTGCATGATCTTCTTTATATTCTTATTGGCCACTTCAACAGCGCCATTCATCTTCAGACGATAGGGAGAAGAATTGTGATGCTGAATCTTGAAACTCTGGCACAGTTCCTTCATCATCTTGTTATTCAAATTTGAACCATTATCAGTTATGATTCTCTCGGGCACTCCATAATGACAGATGAAGTCCTTCTTGATAAACCGGACTACCACTTGTTTGGTGACATTGGCGTAGGAAGCTGCTTCAACCCACTTAGTGAAATAATCAATTGCCACTAAGATGAAGCGATGTCCGTTGGATGCGTTTGGCTCAATCTTGCCAATCATATCAATGCCCCACATGGAAAAGGGCCAAGGAGTGTAGAAGCATGCTTCAGTCTCAAGTTTTGATGATGTCAACACTACTCAAGGTCATCTCTTGATTGCAAAAAGACAAGCCTTTCAAAGTTATCAAGATCAAGTCAAGCTATCGATCAAGTCAAGCTATCTTTCAAGTCAAGCTACATATGGAACTATGATTCTTCAAGACTTGGACGTATTGCGGGTATATCAAATTCTACCCTTATAATTGATATACAAGTGTTCAAAAACATCAAGCATTTGAGCATAATACATGAGCATGTTTTTGAAACTTTAAAATTGGTATAACATTTATTTTTAAAAAGCATTTTTCTGAAAAATAGCAGTGTTAATCGATTAACCATATAGGTTAACCGGTTAACCATTTCAAATTTTAAATAATCTGGGCTAACGTTCCAGTGTTAACCGATTAACCATATAGGTTAACCGATTAACACTGAACGTACAGTGAAAAATGGATTTGTTTCAAGTTCAAAAATTGTTTGAAAATTACACCATTTCATATTTTGAAATCTACTCAAATATACCTTTTGTGAAAGGGTATTTTACTCATATAAATTCTGAGTGGAACATAGTACTCTCAGATTGTAAGGGGAACCACTATAAATCCTGGTGTCCATTGTTCTTTTACTTTCTTCTGCTTTCATAACCAAGAACACAAACCAGTAATATTTCAAGAAACCATAAAAACCGGAAAAATTTCTAAAGTTCTAATTCACCCCCCCCCCCCCCCCCTCTTAGGCATACTCTGTACTTACAATTGGCATCAGAGCAGGTTAAGGTAACCTGTTCCTATCGATCCTAATGGCTTCCGCTAGTACTAACCCGGTTTTCAAAGATGGTGGAAGTAGTAACAAACCACCACTCTTTTCTGGAGAATACTTCGATTTTTGGAAAATCCGTATGAAGGCACATCTTGAGGCTCAAGGAGATGGTATATGGGAAACCGTTGAAACTGGTCCACATGTTCCTACAAGTGTGGTAAATGGTGTTGGAACCCCAAAGATTAAATCCTCATATGATGAAGATGACAAAAAGAGAATCTTGAATGAGAAGAAAGAAATCAACATACTTCAAAGCGCTCTCAGTATGGATGAATTCTTTCGCATATCATAGTTTCAATCGGCAAAACAGATTTGGGATACCTTGGTAGAAACGCATGAAGGAACAGCAAAAGTAAAAAGATCAAGACTTAACACGTTAAGTCAAGAATATGAGATGTTTCGTATGCAGCCCGGTGAATCTATTATCGCCTTGCAAAAAAGGTTCGTTCATCTAACAAATCATCTGATTGCTCTCGGGAAGACCTTCACCAATGATGATCTCAACTTAAAAGTCCTAAGATCCTTGACAAGAGAATGGCAACCGAAGGTGACCGCCATTTCGGAAAAGAAAAGTCTTTCAACAATGACATCCGCTTCATTATTTGGGAAACTTCAAGAACATGAACTGGAACTTGGAAGGCTTGAGAAACATGAAAGTCAAGACAAGAAGTCCAAAGGAATTGCCTTGAAGATTGACACAAGGATGATAAAAATGACGAATCTTCCGAAGACGAAAATTTCATGCTTCTAGTAAAGAAGCTTGGTAAGTTTTTTAATAATAATAAAACTTCTTCTTTTTCTAAAAAGAATAGACATTTCAGGAAAAAGGAGGCACCCACATCAAACCAAGAAATTACATGTTACGAATGTGGGAAACAAGGTCACATAAAGCCAGATTGCCCGAAACTCACAAATAAAGGAAAATTCAAAGGCAAGAAGGATTTCAAAACGAAGAAGGTGTATGTCGCATGGGACGACAACGAAGTGAGTTCATCATCGGAATCAGATAACGATGAATGCGCAAATATGGCTTTAATGGCCTCTCACCATTCCAATGACGAAAATGAGGTTAGTAGTAATTTTTCTGTCTATGATAATGATGCACAAGAAGTTATAGATGAACTTCTAAAAGAGTGCAAGACTTTGTATAAAGACATCTCATCACAAAAGAAAAGAATTTTACTTTTAGAAAAACAAAATTCTGATTTCTTGAAAAATATTGAAGATAAAAAACAAAAAGTGATGGATGAAAAACAAAGTCTTGTATGTAAGAATTGTGAGTCTTTGTCTTTTCAAATTGTTCAACTTAAAAGAGTTTTAGAAAGATATGAAAAATGTCAAATTGGCTTGGAAGAAATTCTTAAACATCAAAGGTATCCAAATGATAAAAGTGGATTGGGATACTCAAAATTTTCAAAACCAAGCACCAATAAGACCATTTTCGTAAGAGCAAGTGAACAAATTGGTAAAGAAGAGACAAGCACTTCTAAAATTCAGCATCAAAATCATAACAAGAAAAGAATTGATAAGAAAAAGAATTTTATTCCTAGGTATAGAATTCATTTTCAACCTACGTGTTTTTACTGTGGAATTAAAGGGCACACACCTAATGCCTGCTATGTGCGTAATATTGGTGTTGCAAAGGGGCATTATGTGTGGGTTGAAAAAGGTACTAACTATCAAGGACCCAAAGCAATTTGGGTACCTAACACTACCTAATTTTGTTTTGTAGGTATGCTTGAAGACAACCACAAATCAATGGTATCTTGATAGTGGTTGCTCGAAGCATATGACGGGAGACATAAACAAATTTTCAAGTATATCATTAAAGGCCAAAGGATACGTCACTTACGGTGATGATAATAAAGGAAAAATTCTTGGAGTTGGAACCATTGGTACACCTCCATGTACAATCATCGAAGACGTTCTTTATGTTGAAGGCCTTAAGCACAACCTGCTTAGCATCAGTCAATTGTGTGACAAAGGGTTCAAAATCAACTTCACAAAGGAGGAATGCTTGATCGAACACGAAGTCACTCATGAGATTCTGCTAAAAGGTAAAAGATATAATAATATTTTTATGATATCTTTTGATGATTCTTCCTTGAAGGTAAAATGTCTTATGGCAAACAACAACGAGGCATGGCTTTGGCATAAAAGATTTGCTCACATTCACATGGAGCATCTAAACAAATTAATCAAACATGATCTGGTTGTTGGGCTTCCGAAGATAAAATTCATCAAGGATAAATTATGCGATGCATGTCAAAAGGGAAAATAGACCAAGACAACTTTCAAATCCAAGCAAGTGGTTTCTACATCAAGACCACTTCAATTGTTGCACATGGATCTTTTTGGTCCATCAAGAACAAAAAGCTTCGGAGGTAGTATTTACGCTTTAGTTATTGTTGATGATTTTTCTCGATATACCTGGAAAATGTTTTTAATGCAGAAAAATGATGCTTTCAAAGCATTCAAAAAGTATGCAAAACAAATTCAAAACGAGAAGTCACTCACTATAGCCTCCATAAGAAGCGACCACGATGGAGAATTTCAAAATTCAGACTTTGAAGAATTTTGCGAAGAACATGGAATTTCTCATAATTTTTCGGCACCAAGGACTCCTCAACAAAACGGCGTCGTAGAACGGAAGAATCGTTCACTAGTAGAACTTGCTAGAACAATGCTCAGCGACACAAATCTTCCAAAATATTTTTGGGCAAAAGCAGTAAGCACGGCGTGTTTTGTAAGCAACCGCGTGAATATTCGACCGTTACTCAAAAAGACTCCGTATGAGTTGTTCAAGGGAAGGAAACCAAATATATCATTCTTCCACATATTTGGCTGCAAATGCTTCGTTCTTAACAACAATAAGGACAATCTCGGTAAGTTTGATGAGAAGTCCGACGAAGGTATATTTCTTGGTTACTCTCTTTATAGTAAAGCATTTAGAATTTTTAATAAAAGAACTCTTACCATTGAAGAGTCTATTCATGTTTCGTTTGATGAGACTAACCCCTCGAAAGAGGATAATCTTGTTTTGGATGATGATGATGATTTTGTAGATACTCCACAAAATGAAGAAATTGTTTCAAATGATCAAACAATATTATGAGAAGATGTTACTCAAGAAAATCAAGATCTTCCGAAAGAATGGAGAACACACAGAGATCACCCAATTGATAAAGTTATTGGTGATATTAGTCAAGGCGTTGCAACTCGACTTAACTTAAAGGATGCTTGTCTCAACATGGCGTTTGTATCTCAAATTAAACCATCAAAGATCGATGAAGCTTTATGCGACGACCAATGGATTATAGCAATGCAAGAAGAACTTAATCAATTTGAAAGAAATCAAGTTTGGACCCTTGTACCAAGACCAGATAATAAGCATATCATAGGAACCAGATGGGTGTTCAAGAACAAACTTGACAAGAATGGGATTATAGTTCGTAACAAGGCAAGATTGGTCGCACAAGGCTACAACCAGGAGGAAGGAATTGATTTTGATGAAACATTCGCTCCGGTAGCAAGGTTAGAAGCAATTAGATTACTGCTTGCTTACGCTTGTTCTATGAATTTTCAGTTGTTCCAGATGGATGTCAAAAGCGCTTTCCTGAATGGGTACATTAATGAGGAAGTCTACGTCAAACAACCTCCGGGTTTTGAAGACTTCAAAAATCCCTCACATGTTTTCAAACTGAAGAAGGCTCTCTACGGTTTAAAACAAGCACCACGAGCATGGTATGATCGCCTTAGCAACTTCTTACGTGAGAAAGGATTTACAAAAGGAAAGGTTGACAAGACGCTGTTTATAAAGAAAATCAAGGGTAACACCTTGTTGGTACAAGTCTACGTCGACGACATCATATTCGGATCAACAAACAAAGAACTTTGCGAAGAATTCTCACTCATGATGCGAGAAGAATTCGAGATGTCCATGATGGGAAAGTTAAATTACTTTCTTGGACTATAAATCAAGCAAACCAAGGATGGAATCTTTCTCAACCAATCCAAGTACTGTAAGGAATTAATAAAGAAATTCGATATGGATAGTTGCAAGATGATCTCTACTCCTATGGGATCCGGAACGTATGTTGATCAAGATGAATCTGGTACTCCAATTGATATTACTAAATATCGAGGTATGATTGGTTCATTACTATATTTGACGGCAAGCCGTCCTGACATTATGTTTAGTGTTTGTTTGTGTGCGCGCTTCCAAGCAAATCCGAAGGAATCGCATCTCACTGCTGTGAAGACAATTATCAAGTATCTCAAAGGAACGAACAACGTCGGATTATGGTATCCTAAAGGTAGTACTTGTTCTTTAGTTGGTTATTCTGACGCTGACTATGCAGGATGCAAAACCGATAGAAAAAGTACAAGTGGTACATGTCACATTCTCGGAAATGCTCTAGTATCATGGGCCTGCAAGAAGCAAGCTTGTGTAGCACTCAGCACCGCTGAAGCAGAATACATCGCTGCAGGAAGTTGCTGTGCACATATTTTATAGCTGAAACAACAACTTCTGGATTATGGTGTTGACCTCATATGCATTCCTCTATGATGTGACAATACTAGTGCCATAAATATCACAAAGAATCCGGTTATGCATTCCATAACAAAGCATATTGATATCCGGCATCACTTCCTTCGAGATCACGTATTGAACAGAGATGTCGATGTTACTTTCGTCGACACACACAACCAACTCGCCGACATCTTTACCAAGCCTTTAGCGAAAGAACCGTTCTACAAAATTCGGAGAGAACTTGGGATTCTTGATGAAGGTGACATCTGACCTTTTCTCTAATATGTGTATGCATCATTTGTGATATGTTTTCATATGTTTTCATTCTGTTTTTAAGTATTTTTCAAAAATTCGAGTATGTTAATCGATTAACCATATGGGTTAACCGATTAACACTGTTGAATTTTCAATTCTGATTCAATTTTTTAATGTGTTAACCGATTAACCTATATGGTTAACCGATTAACACTGTTAAATTTTCTAAAAATCATAAACGAAAATTAATTAAATTTTTGAAAATTTTATATATTATAAATGTATTTTTATGTGGTCCATATTCTCTCAAATATCCAAATCCATATCCAAAATTCATATTCCCTCTTCAAACCCTAACTTCTCTCTCCCACTCTCTAAAGTTGGAAAACTTCCCACAACCTTTCAAACCCTAACTTCCTCAAAACCCACAACCTCAGTTCTCTCAAACCTTCATCCATGGCTTCAGCATCAAACCGCGGCAAAGGAAAGGTTCCAGAACATCATTCTGCATCTGATGAAGAAGATATCCCTATGGAAACAACCAAGAAGCGCAGAATGGATTTCAAAGTCCGAGTTCGTTCCATCCTCCCGGTAAAGTATGTGAATCTTAAGGCTTTTCCAGCATCATCTTTTGATTTTCCTGCTTTACTCAAATATCAGAGGATCGATAAATTTGTGTCTGATTCTGGAAACTGCTACCCGGATCTTGTCAAATCCTTTTTGCATAAACTGTCTATGTTTATAAATGCAAATGATGAGCATATTATGAAAACAATTGTTAGAGACTTTGTTGTTGAAGAAAATCTGTCTGATGTTGCTGCAATGCTGAACATACCATCATCTGGGTACTTTCTGAGAAAGGGAGTTAACCACGTGGAAGGGTCGTGGTCCAACTACGACAAGATGGAGTTCTATTATCAGATATGCAGATTTCCAAAGGAGATGATTATCGCCAACCAACGCACTGCTCGTCTGTTGTGCTATGCAAAGAATCTTACCGTTTCTGATCGGATGATTCACTACATAATCTGTTATGTGCTGATTCCCAAGGATTTGAATCATGCACAAATTAATGATTTGGAAATGCAGCTCCTTTTCGCCATCAAGAACAAGATTCGTGTCAATTGGATTCTAACCATCATGTATCACCTTCAACAACAACTATCTCTTTCAACCCGCCTTCCTTATACATGGCTGGTATCAAGAATTTTGGAGTTGACTGTTGCACCCTAAAATTTGCTCAACCTACTTCACTTGGTTTATGCTTCAATTACATTAGCATTTGCATATAGAGTCATATACATAGTCTAATCATCTGCATAGCATAGCATAGCAAGTCATCCAACAAGGGACCAAGCACTATTCTCATCTCTATGGGCCTATCAAGAGGGTATTATCCAAATTCAAGCACATCCAAGCCATCAGAAAGAATTTGAAGCTAAAAAGTCAGTGGATCGAGCATTGCATCTATCTCCTATATGAGGGTATCTAGGGATCATCAAAGAAGTTGTGAGCTGTGAATTGAAGGCATGGAGAGTATCTAGACATCATGGAAGACTTAGAAAGTCATTTGGAGAAGGAGACAAGTCATTGATATGATCACAAGAGTTGCAGTTGAAGGCAGTCAACTAGGGTTTCATCTGGGTCAACCCTGGGTCAACTCTAGGCCAATTGATTGATTGGAGGGCATTAAGGTCTATTGGTGAGATGTGGGGTTCATCATTTGGCATGTGGATATGGATATGGTGATGTGCCAAGAATAAATCAAGAGAAATCAAGGAGAAGAGGAGTTTCTAAATTAGGGTTTCTGTGTAAAATCCCCTAGTTTAGGTCAAATTTCCAAGCAAGATAAGTCAAAATGCAAGCTTCAAATGGATCCTTGGTCAACATGAAACTTGTAGAGGATCTCAAGAAATTTAATTTGAGTGGTGGAAGAAATCAATGAGATTTATGGAACTCAAGTTATGGTCCTTGCAAGTTACAGGTCATCTGAGGTATCTGAAATTTTGTCTGTGAAAGTTACTTGTCTTTTAAGCAACTTTTACCCCTCAAGGAGATTTCAAATGAATTTCTGGTAAACATAAGAGTTGTTCCTCATTGTCTTATCTTTCTATAATGATATGGTATGCCTTCATATGATTTTTGGAACTCTACTTATGGTCTTGGCAAGCAAAGGGTATTTTGGTCATCTGAGAATTACAGGTCATTTCAAGCCTATGCCCGAAACTCATACAAGGAAGTTTCAAATGGAAAACTTCACAACATAAAACTTGCTCCAAATGACATTTTGAGTCTAGAAAAGTGACCATGAAAGATTGGAAAAGCTCATAGCTCAAGGTTTCAAAATTGGTGAATTTAATGAATAAAAAATGACCTAAAATGGAGATTTTTCATACTTTGGCCAAATGGGATGAAATTATAGGTCATTTTGATTGGAAAACATGTTTTAAGAACATTGGAAAAAGTGGATTTTTGAGTTTGGTTCAACATTCGAGAGTTATGCTTGGTTACTTACAAAGGAAGTTACATAATCCAAAGGGAAAGTGTGCATGGGAAGTTTCTCCAAGGTTCTAGGACTTTCTATTTCCATCTATATATTGAATTGAATAGCTTCATGCCATGGTTGGTGATTCATTGTGCTCATAATACCAAGTTACATTTCAATCTTCCAATTTGCAAAAGCATCTCAAACTCCATAAAATCTCTACCAATTTCCATTTTTCTTGATTTGATCATCATTAACATCTTTCATAGATCAGAATTCACATCAAAATTTGGTTGAATTGAAGAGGAATCGTGCCATACAACTTCATCATCCAAAGAGCAAGAACTTGGTGATTTCAAGATTCAAGGAGTTTGCACAAGATCCATTGCATACAGAACAAAGAATTGAGTGTGCGGAGCAAGTTCAGAACATTGAAAGCATTGGATCAAGAGATTTCCACACCTGTTTTCATCATTTACACCAGGTTGGTTTCTCATTCGAATTGCTTGATTTAGTTAGAATCATAGAGATTTGTTAGGTTAGATCTGTTAAGATAGGTTAGATGATTAATTTTGGTGAGTTTGAGGAAGTTTCATGAAGTTTGCCATAGGTGTACATAATCTGTTAGGGTTTGTAACATCAAGAATAATGCACGATAATCTTAGGTTTATAGCTTAAAATGATCAGTGAAAGGTGTAGATCATGTTAGGGTAAAGATTGGAAGAATTTGGAATGGTTGATCACAGGTAAAAATGGTGGAACCGAGTTGTTCTACCTATCGGGTTTGTTTCTTGAGTGAGTTTTAGAAGAAGATAATGGCATGGTTGTGTAGAGGGGAAAGAATGGACCAACTTTGCTCTTTACATCGTGTTATTTCATGGAAGATTGAGGGAGAACAGAGGGGTATAAAATTCGTGCATGGTGAGGTTTTTTCTGGTTCTAGGGTTTGCCCAAGGTTGAAGATGAAGGAGGACCCTACGATTTGGGTGTTTGACTTGACTCAGATTGCAATCCAATGGCCGTGGTTTAAAATGAAATTTGGAGGGAGAGACTGTGCATAGAACGCACCGTTTCACTAATTCTATCAGACTGGGCTTTGGTTTCAGTTACTAATCCCACCCCCGTTCGCAGGCCCAATATTGATTTTAACTGATTTTATTGCTATATACACCGTTTGCTTCTTTTTAATTTTTGTTGAGTTTTTCTGAATGCATTGGGCCCAGACGCGCTTGCTATGCGCGCCCCCCAGTCTGGGCCCATCCTTTCATTTTAACTGATTTAATATGCTTGCTGCACCCCATTCCCAATTAATTCCCATTATTTTCTTTCATTTTTTCTTAATTCTTTGAAAAATCATAAGTAATTGAAAAATGCTAGTTTTTAATTGGTTGTTTTTGCATATTGTTCATATTTTTGTCAAGAAAATTATCACATAAAAAAATTAATATTTCATTTTATTTTTATATTTTTAGCATATTTTTCTTTTTAATAGGTGTAAATGATGTTTAGTTTGATGCATGAATTTGATGATTTTAGTTTAGCTATATGCTTCAATATTTTTGATCCATTCTTTTTAGGTTGATTAGCTTAGACCTTTAGCTTGTGCATAGAATTTAGTTTGAAATTTTAGAACTTAATTTGAGATGATTTGTTTAGGTGTGATTAGTGTGATCAAAACTAGGGTTTAGGAGATACTATAGGTGTGAGAAATCATTTCCCTTAGGAATTGTAGATTGAATCTTTGGGGTATGGGACTATAGGGATTATGGGTAGATATTAGATCCCATTAGAAAATATTAGGATTCCCCTACTGCTATTAGTATACTACTTATACTTGTTTGACTGTGTGGTGTGCCCTCTCTAGGGTTATTTTCATTTGTCTGTGTGGGGTATTAGGTTTGCTTGGGGATTGGGTGAGCTGAAGACTGTGATGATGAAGTCCATTGGAGATCAAGAGAATGAAGACCAACTTCCAGAGTTGATGGAGAGTATCCTTTGCTGGCAGCTGGTGAGGAGTGTAGGGTTTAGGAGCTAGGCAGAGCTCTAGAGTAGAAAGCTTGATTCACAAACATGGAAGGCCTTGTCTGCCTCCATTCTTTCTCTATGATTCAAAGTCTCTTTCAAATATCCACCTCCTTCCTTTGGAAGGATTAGTGAATATATTTGAAAGATAGAACTTTTGAGGGAAAATTGTCTGTATAATGTTAACAATTAATGAGCCACCCTTGGTAGGCAGTTTACTGTTTAGCATTCATTCTATCTGGGTGACTGAAATTCCTCCTGGAGATTGAGACTTGAAGAAAAGCCATTGCAGATGGGAGACTGATGATAAAGACCTTGCTTGAAGGCTGTGAAGATGAAGACTGAGGCTTGCTAGAAGCTTGTAGCTGTTTGGAGATGACTTGAAGACATATGTTGATGCAGAGCTGCTGTGGCTGTTTATTTTTTGCTATTTAATTCTGATGTATTGATTGGTTTTCCCTGACTGTATTGTTTGCTGTTTACCCTGGTTAGGTTGAAAGTGAATTCTGTTCACTTTTGCCTATTGTTTTCTAGGTTCGAGGTTGAGTGGGACTCCCTTGCCTCGCTTGTATTGCTGCATCCATGCATTTTACTGCTTTATTATATATCTGCTATTGTTTCTGTTTCCGTCTATTCCCTTAGGATCTTTGTTTCTCTCTGTGCAAGAGAGGAGCATGATAGATACTAGGTCTTAACCCATGCATGATAACATTAGGTTAGTTTGATTCCCTTCGCAACCATAGGTTAGAGTTCTGTCTCTTCTTTCTCAAAACAAACAGAAAAAACACAATAAGATTTCAAACGCAATAAAAGACACTTCTTCCGTAAAAGAATGTGAACTCATCAAAACGTCATTTTTGTCCGCTTGTACTGTTAATCAGAAAAACCTTTTTCAGAAGGAATAAAAGCAATCAAGACAGACTTGTGTCGTACGTGGCCCGAACTACGTTTGCTCTGATCTTTCATGCTGTATGAAAGTACGTAGGCATAGGATGTGATATCCTAGCGAGCAACCTTCCCCTCCTTTCCCGTAGGTAGGCGAACTACGTTGACTCTGATTTCTCGTTCCAGACAGGAATACGTAGGCATAAAGTGCGATACTTTGCCGAGTCATTTTCTTTTCTTTTTAACCCTTAACCCTGTAGAATAGATAGAATAACAATCCATACCCGAAAACAAGCGTGGATCCCGTTGAGTATGACGGACGTGAGGGGTGCTAATACCTTCCCCTTGCGTAACCGACTCCCGAATCCAGGATTTGGTTGCGATGACCATTCCTTTCCCGTTTTGCGGTAGGTTTACTCTGAGCGTTTCCTTTCCCTCCTTTGGGATAAATCACGCACGGTGGCGACTCTTCTGTTCAGCCGGCGCCGATTTTCGCAGTAGCGACATTGACTACTTTGGATCTTAACCGTGAACCAACCATCAAGATGAAATCAACCACCAATGAGATCAATGAGATTACAATTGTCAAGAATACTGAAATTTTTAAGGATACTGACGGTACTTACAAGTATTCAGATGAAGGAGCCACCGCTAACCAGGCCTATCCCGTACCTGAAGGAGGCATTACAAATGAGTTCCTTTACCAAACTATAATGACTCAGCATAGAGAAACCTTCAGGGCTATTGCTTCTCTCCGGAACCTTGTACTTTCCTCTCACCACACCAACCCTGACAACCTTGTTGTATCTGATGAAGAAAATGAAGGACAAGAGGAAGAAGAGGAGGAGGATATGACGGATGAGGATTTTTAGAGAATATGCTGTTGTTGTTGTTTTTATTGCATTGCTTTCTAGTCTTAAGTTTTATGCTTCCATTTGAACTATGTTTTATTGTAACAAGTACAATTTCTATTTGCTGCATTTTATATGTACTACTGTTTATGCTTTGTGTTTATTTGGCTTTGCATGTGCTTATTACTATATATGTTGCTATCTTGTGATTTCTTTGAAAGCTCTTCCTTTTTGCTGATGTCAAAGGGGGAGAAGAGCTTGGTTCTGTTAATGTCTCCCTGTGTGCAGATATTTTTTCCTCAGTTAAGATAGGGGGAGTTGCTAGACATAGGGGGAGAAACATATCAAGAACCAAGAAATATCGCACAACACTTCTTGATTGCCATCATCAAAAAGGGGGAGAATGTAGAAGCATGCTTCAGTCTCAAGTTTTGATGATGTCAACACTACTCAAGGTCATCTCTTGATTGCAAAAAGACAAGCCTTTCAAAGTTATCAAGATCAAGTCAAGCTATCGATCAAGTCAAGCTATCTATCAAGTCAAGCTATCTTTCAAGTCAGGCTACATATGGAACTATGATTCTTCAAGACTTGGACGTATTGCGGGTATATCAAATTCTACCCTTATAATTGATATACAAGTGTTCAAAAACATCAAGCATTTGAGCATAATACATGAGCATGTTTTTGAAACTTTAAAATTGGTATAACATTTATTTTTAAAAAGCATTTTTCTGAAAAATAGCAGTGTTAACCGATTAACCATATAGGTTAACCGGTTAACCATTTCAAATTTTAAATAATCTGGGCTAACGTTCCAGTGTTAACCGATTAACCATATAGGTTAACCGATTAACACTGAACGTACAGTGAAAAATGGCTTTGTTTCAAGTTCAAAAATTGTTTGAAAATTACACCATTTCATATTTTGAAATCTACTCAAATATACCTTTTGTGAAAGGGTATTTTACTCATATAAATTCTGAGTTTTTCAATTTTGAAAAACACACACTAAAAATTTCCAATCTCCAAACACTTTCCACATTCATTTTCAAATTTTTCTTAGAATCAAATTCACCATTTTCAAAATCTTTCATTAAGTGTTCATATGTGCATAAAATTTCATATTCATCTTTGAACACTTGTGTTGAAAATTATAAGAGTGAATTTTGATCATTTGGAGAAGATCAACTTTGATATTATTATTCTCAAAAAAAATCTTTACAAGTATTTGTATTCTGACTTGTGATCCAGGATTGTTGGACACAAGGGTGAATGTTTACAAGAGGATTGTTCTTGTACACTTGTTAGTTTTATTGTTTGATAGTAGGCCTCACCGGTTGATGGTGTGATAGGTTGTACTTTATTAAACAATAGTGAAAACTCTCTTTCGTGTTGAAAGGGGAGTGGAGTACTCTCGGATTGTGAGGGGAACCACTATAAATCCTGGTGTCCATTGTTCTTTTACTTTCTTCTGCTTTCATAACCAAGAACACAAACCAGTAATATTTCAAGAAACCATAAAAACCGGAAAAATTTCTAAAGTCCTAATTCACCCCCCCCCCCCCCCCCTCTTAGGCATACTCTGTACTTACAAGGAGATGCCATGACATTCAAAGGACTTGGCGGCACATGAATTTTATCAGCATAAGTCTGGAATTTATGGCATTTCTTCGCATACTTGAAGCAATCAGACTCCATAGTCAACCAATAATAACCTGCCCTCAACAGTTTTCGAGACATGGCATGCTCGCCTGCATGTGTACCAAAGGCACCCTCGTGAACCTCTTCCATAAGCAAACCTGCTTCTTTTTCGTCCAGCCATCTTAACAGCACCAAATAAAAATTCCTCCAGTAAGGTACACCATCTTGGTTCAGATAGAAATTTCCAAACAACCTCCTCAAAGTCTTCTTATCCCGGACCGAAGCCCCAGACAAATATTCTTGGTTCTTGAGAAAATTTTGGATATCATAATACCATGGCTTTTCATCTAAAGTTTCCTCTATTGCAAATACGAATGCCTACCTATCAAGGCGTGAGATGACAATTCTCGGAGCATCGTTCCAATAGTTCACCTTATACATTAAGGATAATGTAGCCAAGACATCTGCCATCTGATTCTCCGCTCTTGGCACATGGTGAAACTTTACCTTGTCAAAGAAAGGTAACAATCTCCTTGCATAGTTCATATAAGGAATCAGATTAGGTTGTCGAGTCTCCCACTCTCCTTTGATCTGATTGACCACCAATGTTGAATCACCATAGATATCAAGGTTTTTGATTCTGAAATCAATCGCTTCTTCAATACCCATGATACATGCTTCATATTCAGCTTCGTTATTGGTGCAGGGGAACGTTAACCTTTCAGTGAATAGGATATGAGAACCACAGGGAGTTGTAATGATTGCCCGAATTCCGCTGCCATATGAGTTAACAACACCGTCAAAAATCATCTGCCATTGGGAGCTTTTCTCGGGACCTTCATCAGGTAACGGTTCATCACAATCTTCCATCTTTAAAAACATGATATCCTCATCAGGAAATTCAAACTTCATCGATTGATAATCGTCAATCGGCTGCTCTGCGAGATATTCAGACAGAACACTCCCCTTAATAGCCTTTTGGGAGACGTATTGAATGTCGTACTCTATGAAAACCATCTACCACCTGGCAATCCTTCCCGAAAGTGCTTGCTTTTTGAACACGTACTTAATCGGATCCATCTTCAAAATTAGCATGGTTGTGTGATTTAGCATGTATTGCCTTAGGCGTTTGGCAGCCCAAGCGAGTGCATAACACGTCTTTTCCAACATTAAGTATATGGACTCACAATCTGTGAACTTTTTACTCAAGTAATAAATGGCATGCTCTTTTCTTCCCGTCTCGTCGTGTTAACCGAGAACATAACCCATGGGAGTCTCAAGAACCGTTATATACATTATTAATGGTCTTCCAGCCACTAGAGGCATCAGTATCAGAGACTTCTGCAAATACTCTTTTATTTTTTCAAATGCCCTTTGGAAATTTTCTTTTCTTTTTAACCCTTAACCCTGTAGAATAGATAGAATAACAATCCATACCCGAAAACAAGCGTGGATCCCGTCGAGTACGACGGACGTGAGGGGTGCTAATACCTTCCCCTTGCGTAACCGACTCCCGAATCCAGGATTTGGTTGCGATGACCATTCCTTTCCCGTTTCGGGGGAGGTTTACTCTGAGCGTTTCCTTTCCCTCCTTTGGGATAAATAACGCACGGTGGCGACTCTTCTGTTCAGCCGGCGCTGATTTTCGCAGTAGCGACAGCTGGCGACTCTGCTGGGGATCCAACGTCCCCTGGCTGCTAAGGACTGCGATAGTTCCTTATGCATTTGGGATCCAACATCCCTTAAGCGAGTCAATCCTAGCGCTTGTTTTCCCGTCGAGGATTTTGTATGGATTTACGTTTCTGTCATTTACTTTCAGCATTATATTATTGTTATTATGGCCGTATTGGGGTGTGACGGGTGTTCTATGATTAAGAGATAAGCCGGACCTGGGCTTGAGTGCACCTAGAATTAGAGTAGAAAGTAGTGGGCGCGTGCCGGCTTTGCTTGCATTAGTGTCTCACGAAATCTACACTCGGACGAGGTTCTTCTGGTTGACTTCTTTTTCTACCCTTTGGGTCGAAGGGGTTGTTGGTTAGCTGAATTGTCGACTCCGGGAACCGATCATTTGGAAGTTGGCTAAGTGAGGCCTCTTCAGGATTTGATGATGCCACTCCTTCTGGGAATCGTATCATCAACCCTGAAAGTCTGTGACGCCGACGACCGCATAGGATGCCATACCCATTGTCAGTTACTAGGACATCCACCTGTGAGAGGGTTTGGGGTTATGCAGGTAACTAGACCTTCAGATACCGGTTATTTCTTGATCTGGGATCCTGGGTATTTATGGAGAGTTATGAGGTCTGTCAGAGACCAGTTGGAGTTATGATATGGGGTCTGTCAGAGACCAGTTGAAGATATGATATGGGGTCTATCAGAGACCATTCAGAGTTATGTTGTGGGGTCTATCAGAGACCAGTGTTGGAGCTTTGTGTTGGGTCTATCTGAGACCAGTGTTTGAGGAATTCTGGAGGGTCTATCTGAGACTTTTCATATGGTTCAGGCTTCTCTGCTATGGCATTTGGTCCCTGTTGCATGTACTTGCATTGCCTGGTTTGCATAACCATTATCATTGCATCCCATTAACGTGTGTCTGTGCTGCAGGTGCATTTGCATATTCCCTGGTTCTAGTGCCCGGACTTTTGAGTATTGATCATGGCTGGTTTGAGGAAGACAGTTGCGTACAAGCTGCCTACACCTGGCATTACTCCCTTACTTGGTCTGATGTCCCTTGCTGATGAGGAGGTTAGGAGAAGTTTCAGGATGAGTCATGGAAGATTGTTGAGACTGGTCTGCAAGCCAACCGCTGTTGAGATGAATGGGCTGTACACCTTGATGCAATTCTATGACCCGTCTTTGAGGTGTTTCACGTTTGCTGACTTTATTCTGGGGCCTACCATTGAGGAGTATATGGAGTTTACTGAGCTACCAGTACAGAACAGGGTTCCCTTTATTCACTCTGCTGCTGAGCCCAAATTGGAGGACTTAGCTACGGCCTTGCACATGAATGCTGCTGAACTACTAGTAACTTCTTGGCTTGGGGTTCCAGGTTTCTCCCTTGATTTTCTGGTCGGCAAAGCTCAAGAGTATGCCATTGGATGCTGGATAGTCTTTAATGCTATCTTGGCTCTATGCATCTACGGAATAGTGCTGTTTCCCAACTTACCCAATTTTGTGGACTTGGACGCTTTCCATCTGTTTGCTGCTGGCAACCCGGTGCCCACTTTGATTGGAGATATCTATCATTCACTGCACTACAAAAATGAAAATAGAAGAGGAAAGAATGTTTACTGTTGTGCGCCGCTGTTGAATATGTGGTTTAAGAGCCATATTCCCCTGAAGGGACCTTTTGTGGACAGTGCAACTACAGCTAACTGGCCAGAGCGCCTGATGAGGCTATCTTCTGAAGATATTGAGTGGTTTGACCGAGACTTGTTGGGGTCTGAGCTTATTTTCAGTTGTTCCGGGTACCTTAATGTTCCGTTGATAGGAAGAAAAGGGTGCATCAACTACAACCCGTCTCTGTTTATTCGCCAGTTCGGATACGCGCTGAAGAACCCACCTCAGGAGGAAGAAGTACAGGAATCTCTGTACTTCACAGGTGATCTGAATGGAGAATTACTAGCGAAGCTTCAGCACGCATGGACGCGTATTAACAGAAGAGGGAAGCCACTGTTGAGAAGAATGACTGTCAGGCTTATGCACCCTACAAAGTTTGGATCCAAGAGAGAGCAAGACAGTTGCGGATGCCATTTCCAGATGCACCAGTCCCTGTTCATATTCTGGTAGAGGAGCCAACCATAGTTACTAGGGAGGCCTACGAGCAAGTTGTTAAAGAAAAAGAAGCCTCGATGAAGATCAATGACGGGTTAGAGCAGGAGCTGGCTCAGATGCGTAGGGAGAAGAACCAGGCTGTGCATGCTTTCCAACAGCAGATCGAACTGGTAAACAGGCTGGGTGCTGAATTGATTGAGGAGAAAAGGAAGCGCGAACGTCTGAGTCAAGAGTTCAGAAGCTCCCATGACATGTTGGAATCCAAAAAGAAAGCACTCGATGCCGCTCACCGAGAAATCTCTTCTTGTAACAAGACTTGGAATGCTACGCTAACCAACAATAAAAAGAGGGAAGATAAACTGAAGCAGCAAATTTCTGACCTCGAAGAGCAGTTGAAGGCTAGCATTAAGAAGTACGAAGAAGAGGTGATGACCAGGTACAGTCTCCAGAATGCACTGAACAAGGCCATCGAAGGCAGGAACAAAGCTGTGTCTCAAAAGCGGAAGCTAGAGGATCGCTTCGGAGAAGGGACATGGGAGGAAACCGCTGGTGACGTGCGACGTGTTCTCAAGAGAAGAAACCAACTTGTTGAGGGTCTGCTTACCCGACCAGGTCATCCAGAGACCAAGAAGTTACTAGAAGAGTATCAGGCTTATGAGTATCCTTGACCAGTTCATGTATTGATGCTTTATTTGCATAGTGCTTACCATCACCAGGATTGTTAGTTGAGGTCATGCCGTCTTATTGCACTCAATGATATTGTATTCTTGGCTTATTGGATTTCTCTGCAATATATGAGGCGTTTCTATAATTCAGCTCCAACCTTCATATGGCTAGCACTGTCACTGCACTGGCACCTTCGCACTAGAATCAGGGAATGAGTTTCCCTAATGCACAGACACATTGCATTGCATTCATATTCATATTGCATTGCAGGTGATTATTGGATGGTATCTTATTTCTTGCACTGTACCAGGTCTTTTCAGGATTGAAGATCAGCGCCCACACCGATATTCCACTCGCACCAACTGCCGAAGAATCATGGATCAAATGCAGAACGAGATGCAAGATATGCGCGAGAAGCTAGCGCTCTTTATGCAGACAATGGAGACTATTGCAAAGGGTCAGGAGAATTTGCAAGCCTTGGTGCAGCCTCTGTTGGTCAGAAATGTTGGGCACGGGAATGAGGATCATCAGTCTGTGCGAGTCGATACTGTTCATGGGGATGGTACTCCCACACCAGTGGCTCCACCTGTAGTCAATATACCTGCTGTTAATGTCAACAACGGTACTGCTGCTGGGAACGGCAACGTTGGAGTGGGGAACGAGACTGCTGTCCACAATGTTGGGCTTGGTGATGTCAACATGGGTGATAATATGGGAGGCAATGGCTTCGGTAATGCTGGATTCGGCTTCAATGACCAGGGATTCGATAATGCCGGGAAATATGGTTTCAATGCTCAAGGTTTCGGGCAGGACGAATATGCTATGACTAATCAGGGTTACGGAGGATTCAGAAACGGAAATGGTGCTGGGCTAATGACTTTTGGACCTGCAGGAGTTGCTCCGGGGTACGGCAACAGAGGGCGAGGCCCGATATTGAATCAGACCAGACTTGGCCGCAACAACTGATACGATGGTGTAACACGGTGGGAGAACTGACTTTAAACAATGTTGCGGATAGCAAGAGTCGCCACCGACTTTTATTTTATCCATAAGGAAAGGTTATAAAAGAACAGGAAAGACCTTAGAGAATATTTTGGGTCCGGGGGGTAGGTTATGAAAAGGGAAGGTATTAGCATCCTTTTCATCCATGGTTATCCATGGGCTCTTAGGTACTTAAGCTCACTTTTGAATTGTTTTGAAATTGTAGTGTGTGAATAGAAAATTTTCAGAATAGTTAATAAATAATCCATGTAAGGATGTGTTAAGAACTTGTTTGAAAACTTGTTGAAAATTTGTTTAAGTGCGAAACAGTTTTGAAGTGAGCAAGCACCTAGGAGTAACCTACCCTAATGTTTAAAGGTCTTTCTTATTCTTCATTCTTTCCTTTAGTAAGACTATCCCTACTATAATGGAGTAGGTAGTCCTTACTTTGGATGTTAAGGGACATGTGAGGGACAATTTGACTTTGAAGGCCATTGTGGGATGTAATAAGCACATATAAGGGACCATCATCATTTTTCGAAAGGGACTCGATTCGTAAAGGCAACCATAAGGGACTTTGATGATTTTTCTATTTGAGGGACTTGCTTTATACACCCCACTTAACCAGTATTCGTAGGCAACTTGAGGGATATCCTTAGGAAGTGAGACGGCGATTAAAATCGACTTACGTGTGTGACGTGTTTATTTTAATTATCTTTATTTAAAAGTGATCTAAATTTATTTTAATATTACATACAGGTTGTTACACTCCCTAATTACTAACCATAATAATAATTAAATAATTAAACAACTTTACATCCAAGAAACAATTACAAAATAATAAGCAAAATAATTAAATAGCAAAGATAAATAAAATATAAATAAGCAATAATAAATAATAAAGGGGGTTAATTCTAAGTTTACTCGGCAAGACATCGCATCTTGTGCCTACGTATCCTTACGGGAGTGGAATCAGAGTAATCGTAGTTCCCCTCAAAAGGGAGGTTAGAGATCTCTTGACAGTGGTCAAGGTCTCAAGGGGAATAAACGCATCTTAAGGACACGCTTACGTGGAGTGTAGAAACTCCAAATCTCTACGTTGAATTGTTAAGTGAATTAGGGTTAGGTTAGGTTAGGGATTCCGCGGCGGGAAACCCTAAAATGAGCGCGGCGGCTCTTTGACCTAATGCTAGGGGTAAACTGGTAATTTTGCCTGCGACGAGGCATTTGTGAAAAGTAGGGTTTGTAAGGCTGTAAGGGTTTGAAGTTGAGGACTATTGGCGCGGCGGCCAAACGGCTAGACCTAATTCCTTCGGAGGATGGCAGAGTCAATGATAATTATAAAATGCGATGAATAAATGTACAGTTATGAAATGCAAAGTACTGAAGAAAAAAAAAATAATGCGACAATTGTCTCGCACAATTACAACCAGGAAACAGATACATATATAATAATGAATTGGACTCTAATCTGCAAAGAGAAACTGAAAAACGTTAGTGAAAGGTTAAACTAAAATATGGCAAATACTGAAAAACAATTAATATTAAAAGGAAATACAAAAATGTAAAAAGAGAAGTTTAATTTAACTAATTTTGAAAAAGGAATTCTAGTGTAAATTTTAAAAAAGAAATTAAATGCTAGTTTTAAAAGGAGATTTAATTTTATAAAAAGTTTAATTTTTTTTTCATCTTAAAAAGAAAAGAAAGAAAAGGTTTATTTTTAAAAAAAACAGATTTTTATTGTTTTAGAAAAAGGTTTTAACAAATAAACTATAATAATTAAAATAACAAAAAAAATGCAAAAATAAATAAAAAGAAAAGGGTTGGGCCGGTAGTTACATCCGGACCCAACCCGGTCTGGTGGCACCCAAAACAAATCTTAACACCAGTTAGGGTTTTGTAATCCCCATTTCATATAGCTGCGGCGCTGCTTTGTTCATCGTTATTCCTTTTCTTTCGTTTTCTCCGATCTTCACTTACGATATCCTTTCTCTCGTCCTCTCTATGTGGAAAACCTGAAAACCTTCAACATTAAACCGTTAAATTTAAAATGCGATGAACTCATGGCTTACGTTTTGGTGCTGCGATCGGTGGCTTCCGGTGAGATTCGACGAGGCGATGATGTGAGAAGCTGAGCCTCAGGAAGGAGGTTTGCTCGTCGTTGGAATGAACGGCGCCGGTGAACCCTCGTTCCTGGCTATTTTGCGTTTTGGTGAGGAATTTCGATGATCTCTTTATCACCGCTCTTGCGCTATCGCTCGCTTCGTCTCTGTCTCGTCTTTCGTACGCGGTAGCTAGGGTTTTGCGTTCTTCATCGTTTTCGTCCAGGGTTTCTTACGAGGTGATGTCCTTCCTTTTATAATCTTCTGATTCTCTTTTGGGCCTTTGATACCAGTGGATTTACGTTATTTTCTGAGATTGGATCACGATTTGATTTGTGCGGATTTGATTGATATTGATTGCGATTTGTATTCTTCTGATATTATTCCCTTCCCTTTCCAAACTTAATTTGATTTTGTTGGGGTTTTTAGCACCAGATACGATTTTACTGCTGATATGATATGATCTTTGTCTGATTGAAACCTTCCACTTTTAGTTCGATTGATTGGATTCACTAATTTGCTTTGGATATTTGCAGATGCGGATTCGTTTTGGATATTGTTTTGGATTGAAACCGGATTTGTTGTGATCTGTTTCGAAAACCCTCTTGTTTGGATATCTGCTTTGAACTGATTTGGATTGTTTGCTCCTTTGCAGATGTGGATTTGAACTGGCTTTTCTTGAGTTTTGATTGTATCAGTTTCGGTTTGAGCAACTTTTGGGTCTGAGCTGGTTCCCTTAGGTTGGGCTAAACTTGTTCTGCTGAATTTGGTTCTTCTGTCTTTGAGTAACACACGTGCAGGTTGCTGGCTTATTTCTGATTTGAATTATGTGAACTGATATGCTTCTATTGTGAATTCCTGTTTCATGGACCAACTTTGATGCATCTCTGAACTTAAATTGAACTTGGCTGAACTCTTTTCTTATGAACATGTATTGCTGTATTTTTCTGTTTACGAGCCGGTACTGTCTGATTCAGGTGCTTCAGGTGACGGAAAAATAGTTCAGACCTGTCGGCATCCGGGTTTAAACCTGAGCTGGCTAGTGTTTACCTTGGTGTTGGTTCAGAATTAATGTGAATTGATGAATGAATGTGGTTCAGATTTTAGTTCAGTTTGGTTATCAATTTGGAGAATTTACTTGATAGTTGTCACCATATTTACTTGATGAGATGATGCCTAGTATTGAATCCAAAGTCGCGTGAATCCTCTTTCGGCCCAAAAACTTCTTTTATCTCTTTCTCTCTCGGTCACTTCTTAAGATAAGAACGAAACTACCTGATCTGATGCCAATGGCACGGATCGGTAACGGGAGTAGGATGCGGCTTCGGTTGTGCCCTCCCGGCACTCGATGATGACAATTGTTCTGAGAGTGTCAAACAACCTCTAACACTTTTCCATTCTGTGTTGTATTCTCTTTGTTATGCAGGTTAATGG
Source organism: Lathyrus sativus (assembly GCA_963859935.3). Lineage (NCBI taxonomy): Eukaryota > Viridiplantae > Streptophyta > Magnoliopsida > Fabales > Fabaceae > Lathyrus > Lathyrus sativus. Next base: position 383,903,206 of record OZ012739.1, read on the forward strand.
AAGATTCGTGAAGAACATCGAAAGAGCATCGTGAAGATCCACTTAGACGTTTTAGGACTTAGAATTTCCTTAATATATGTACTTGTTGTAAATGGATCCTCTTGTAAACCAATGGCATTTCTTGAATAAAGTTGGAATTTACTTGTCCGTTTCAAATTGTAAACTAAATATTTATGAAATAAAGTTCAAAAAAATATTTATTCACTTCTTATTCGTAAATTTTAAATATCTATGAATAATAATTCAAAAATTATTTAAATTCACCCCTTAGATGTAAATTATAAATACTTATGAATAAAGCTTCAAAAATATTTAAACTCACTTCTTAGTTGTAAATTATAAATATTCACGAATGATATTCACAAATATTTAAACTCACTTCCCTTTTTGTATTGGACAATATTGTGAATGAGACCCACCCTCTTTATATTAACTGACCTTTTACCGTAACCTGATTAAATCTGACCAAAACTCAAACCGAGTTCCCGCTTTCAAAATAACCTTAGCAATATCCGCTTCCCCTTTAATCCTAAAATTACAAACTCCACGTGAAATGACCGAAATGCCCCTGTGGTAATTCCTTTTAACTGCATTGACTGCTTTTGACTTATCTGATCATCTGACTGAGCAAACTTTTGAGAAAAGTCTTGAAACTTGACATGGGGGTTCTTATACACATATAAGATGTTATGAAGCTCACTTGAAGTCTTGGAAGTCCATTTAGCCTGATTAAAGTCAAAACCCTAGTTTTGGATGCACTGCTTAGGAGGTGCACTGTCTGAGGGAATTGTCAACTCTTCTGACCAATTGTGAATTTTGTGAACCTTGTGAACCTTCTTGGAACACAAAGTCTTGCATTGTGAGGGCAAATTTTGGGGTGCAACAGCTGCCCCTGTTCAATTTTCTGAAACCTGAGGGGTTAGATTGGTATATTTGCCAGTCGTAACCTGGAAGGTTGAAGGGGATTGAACACAAAAGCCCAAAAATTTGCACTCACCAGTGCATGGAGTGATATTGATGGTTGGTTGAACATGATTGAGTGGGCTTAAAGATGCCACTAGGGGAAAGTTCTTCAGTAGTATAATGAGAACTGTCAGGAGTCTGGAGTAATACAGCATGTCTTCATGAGGATAGAGCAATCAATAATGATAACTCTAAAGCAGTCTTGAAGTGATAAATCTGACCTCAGGAGGATAGAGCAACCAATAGCTCTAAAGCAGTCTTGAAGTAATAATGGCTTCAGGAGGATAGAGCAATCAATAGCTCTAAAGCAGTCTTGAAATAATAATGTGATATGTCTTCAGGAGGATAGAGCAATCAATAGCTCTAAAGCAGTCTCGAAGTAATGATTTCAGGAGGATAGAGCAATGGATAGCTCTAAAGCAGTCTTGAAATAATAATGTAATTTCAGGAGGATAGAGCAATGGATAACTCTAAAGCAGTCTTGAAATAATTAGATGGCTTCAGGAGGATAGAGCAATGAATAGCTCTAAAGCAGTCTTGAAATAATAATGTGATATGTCTTCAGGAGGATAGAGCAATCAATAGCTCTAAAGCAGTCTTGAAGTAATGATTTCAGGAGGATAGAGCAATGGATAGCTCTAAAGCAGTCTTGAAATAATAATGTAATTTCAGGAGGATAGAGCAATGGATAACTCTAAAGCAGTCTTGAAATAATAATGTAATTTCAGGAGGATAGAGCAATGGATAACTCTAAAGCAGTCTTGAAATAATTAGATGGCTTCAGGAGGATAGAGCAATGAATAGCTCTAAAGCAGTCTTGAAGTAGTAGGATGATTTCAGGAGGATAGAGCAATCAGTAGCTCTAAAGCAGTCTTGAAATAATAATGTGATATGTCTTCAGGAGGATAGAGCAATCAATAGCTCTAAAGCAGTCTTGAACTAATGATTTCAGGAGGATAGAGCAATGGATAGCTCTAAAGCAGTCTTGAAATAATAATGTAATTTCAGGAGGATAGAGCAATGGATAACTCTAAAGCAGTCTTGAAATAATTAGATGGCTTCAGGAGGATAGAGCAATGAATAGCTCTAAAGCAGTCTTGAAGTAGTAGGATGATTTCAGGAGGATAGAGCAATCAGTAGCTCTAAAGCAGTCTTGAAATAATAATGTGATATGTCTTCAGGAGGATAGAGCAATCAATAGCTCTAAAGCAGTCTTGAAGTAATGATTTCAGGAGGATAGAGCAATGGATAGCTCTAAAGCAGTCTTGAAATAATAATGTAATTTCAGGAGGATAGAGCAATGGATAACTCTAAAGCAGTCTTGAAATAATTAGATGGCTTCAGGAGGATAGAGCAATGAATAGCTCTAAAGCAGTCTTGAAGTAGTAGGATGATTTCAGGAGGATAGAGCAATCAGTAGCTCTAAAGCAGTCTTGAAATAATTAGATGGCTTCAGGAGGATAGAGCAATGAATAGCTCTAAAGCAGTCTTGAAGTAATTAGATGATTTCAGGAGGATAGAGCAATCAGTAGCTCTAAAGCAGTCTTGAAATAATAATGTGATATGTCTTCAGGAGGATAGAGCAATCAATAGCTCTAAAGCAGTCTTGAAGTAATGATTTCAGGAGGATAGAGCAATGGATAGCTCTAAAGCAGTCTTGAAATAATTAGATGGCTTCAGGAGGATAGAGCAATGAATAGCTCTAAAGCAGTCTTGAAGTAGTAGGATGATTTCAGGAGGATAGAGCAATCAGTAGCTCTAAAGCAGTCTTGAAGTCATGAGAGGCTATCAGGAGGATAAAATAACCCTGAGGTTACAATAAAGCAGTCCCAAAGTAATAAGAAGCTCATCAGGAGGATAAAGTAACCCTGAGGTTACAATAAAGCAGTCCCAAAGTAATAAGAAGCTCATCAGGAGGATAAAGTAACCCTGAGGTTACAATAAAGCAGTCCCAAAGATCATAAGATTGTTTGTTGGATAATTAACCTGAAAACAAGGTAGCATTCTGTACAACAACATTAGTTTATGCTTTATGTATGCATGTATGACATGATGCACTTAGGTAATGTACTATAGACATATATGTTATGGTATGATGTAAATGATGTATGTATGCTATGACACTGCTGGAAGTGTCTGGATATCCCTGTATAACAACTGCTGGCCAAGGAAAATAAATCCCGATTCGTTGTTGAAGAATATATAACCCTCCGTCTGCTGGGGATAACAAGGTATAGATAACCTCCCGTTGTTGGGGATAACAAGGTATAAATAACCTCCCGTTGTTGGGGATAGTAGGGTATAGATAACCTTCGTTTTCGTTTGATAGTAGGATAAGTATAACATCCCGTCTTCGTTCATCGTGCCCTTATTGGAAAGTAATTTCCCGTATATCCGTATGAGGATAAAAGAGATGGATATAAATTCCAGGGGAGATTAGACTTTGTGAAAGTGGATTAGTCCTACTGATGGTTTGTAACTGTCTTGTAAAGATGAACCGGCGAAGCTTCGTTGAAATCCTTCCCTCGTTCGTCCTTAGTAAATACTATTACTGCATTTTCATGCATTTCTGGTAAACATCAATCATATTAAAAGCATACATGCATTTCTGGTAGACATCAATCATATTCAAAGGCCTACATACATTCAAACACAACCAATGGACGTTTCGCTTATGTAAATAGGGTAAAAGTAAATCTGGATTCAAAAGATGGAATTTATTTATATCAAAAGTGACCCATACACGGGTAAGTTTGTACAAGGAGACATAAACCCTAGTAAGAGAATTTTGTCATGAAGTTTTACAAAAAGAATCAGCTATGTGGGAAATAATCCTATTGAGTTTCAATTCTACTATTGCCACTCAAGTATCTCATCTTCTTGCTGTTGAGACGGAAACGATTGGATTGAGCTTTATCTGTTTGAGCTTGAGTAAGTAGTACAACTGGTTGCAGTTTCATGAGTGATCCAAACGAGACATAGTCATACGCTTTAATCCCTAACTTTTGCCTGGATTGCCCTTTCAGGTTTTCAATCCACCGGGATACCCTTTTTTGCCCAAGCCGCCTTTTCAGGTTTTCGACTTGCCGGGTGTACATCTTTTTATATATATATCCCTAATTTTTGCCCAAACCCTTTTGGTTTGCCGGGATGCCCTTATTTTTGCCTAGGCCTGTCAACCTAGCGGGTCTCTTTTTATGCGTAGTATTTTTTAACTATGTCTGCGTTTACAGGTTGTGGGAAGTCTTCACCATCCATTGTAGTCAGTATCATGGCACCTCCTGAGAACACTGTCTTGACTACAAATGGTCCCTCATATGTTGGAGTCCACTTGCCCCTAGGATCACCCTGTGGTAATATGATACGCTTGATTACCAAGTCACCAGCCTGATATACCTTTGGCTTAACCTTCTTGTTAAAAGCTTTGATCATCCGTTTCTGGTACATCTGGCCATGACAAACTGCTGCTAACCTTTTCTCATCAATCAAATTTATCTGGTCAAGTCGAGTCTGAATCCACTCATCTTCATCCAAGCCTGCATCCTTCATAATTCTCAAGGAGGGGATCTGAACTTCAATAGGCAGAACTGCTTCCATACCATAGACTAAGGAGAATGGGGTTGCCCCTGTTGAAGTACGTATTGTAGTACGATAGCCATGCAGAGCAAATGGTAACATCTCGTGCCAATCCTTGTAAGTAATAGTCATCTTCTGTACAATCTTCTTAATGTCCTTCTGAGTAGTATACTGTATATCATATTCCGTCAAGATCATTTGCCATCTTGCAATTCTTCCGGAGAGAGCAGGTTTCTCAAATATGTACTTGATTGGATCCATCTTCGAAATCAACAAGGTAGTATGAGTCAACATATACTGTCTTAGTCGGCGAGCAGCCCATGCCAAAGCGCAGCAAGTTTTCTCGAGCAGTGAGTATCTTGTTTCACAGTCGGTAAACTTTTTGCTAAGGTAGTATATTGCCTGCTCTTTTCGACCAGACTCGTCATGTTGCCCCAATACACACCCCATTGAGTTGTCTAATACTGTTAAATACATAATCAAGGGTCTTCCATCAACTGGTGGCATTAAAATTGGAGGTTCTAGCAAATATCTCTTGATTTCACCAAAGGCAGTCTGGCACTCATCATTCCATTCCATCACCTGATCTTTCTTCAACAACTTGAAGATTGGCTCACAGATGGTAGTTAATTGGGAAATAAATCTTGCAATGTAGTTCAATCGTCCCAAGAAACCTCTAACCTCTTTCTCAGTACGAGGAGCTGGCATCTCTCGTATAGCTTTCACTTTTTGTTGTAACAACCTAGCAAGCTCTACAGGTATTTCACAATCGTCCTCGTTTCCGTCTTCAGTTTGATAGATCGGATTCTCGAAATTGTAATTGGCAATAGTAGAACTGTTATCAACTGGATCCAGAGTGGATGAGGATCTGCATTTTAGTGACGTGGGTGTGTGTAAGAACACATAGCTGATAAAGCAAAAATAAAAGAAAAAGAAAGACAATGAACACAATATTTACGAAAACGAAACGTCCACTGATTTTATTGAATGAAGTATGCAAATGAAATGACAACCCGTAACAAGCACACCATTGTGCCCCGGGTAAGGCACATGGCTTGAAAGTACAAATTTAAAAACATAACACAGTAATAGTATTTACTCCCGACTAAAGGAGATAGGGATAACATCTTCAGCTTTCCAATTATTGAGTCCAGCACCCACAGTAGGAAAAATCCATGCCTCCAAGTTGTGGTCTTCATCTTGATCTCCCACAGCATTGATAACCCCTTGATTGGTGATACGAACAACACGAGCACGACGAACAGCCTTCTGGGACTCTTCTTCCACCATAGCTTTTGCATCATTGAGGGAGGCCATTGCCATTGTTGGAGGGTTTCTGATGACCACAGGAACCTTCTTCACAGCAGGAGGAGTCACACAATCCTTAACAGCCCAGGGAACCACTTCAAATGACTGACATGGAGTTTCAATGTATTCACCTTCTACTTCCAGATACTTGAAAGTGTTTACATGGCTGACAAAGTATTCTTCCTCTCCAAAGACAGTAACAACTTTTCCATTCACCGGATATCTCAACTTTTGATGTAATGTGGAGGTCACAGCACCTGCCCCATGGATCCAGGGACGACCAAGCAGACATGAGTACGAAGGACGAATATCCATCACATAGAATGTAGCAGTAAACACCTGAGAGCCAACCTTGATTGGAAGATCAATTTCCCCATGTACTACTCTTCTAGAACCATCAAAAGCCTTTACCACAATATTACTGGGCTTCAATACCGTATCTTCAGGACTCAGCTTGTTCAGGACTTCCTTAGGCAACACATTCAGAGAGGAACCATTGTCTATCAGCACATGAGACAGGGTAGTGCCCCTGCATTCAATTGAAATATGCAAGGCCCTGTTATGATCCCTCTTGGCAGGGGTCAAGTCAGCATCAGAAAATCCTAACCCGTTGTCATAGGTCAGGTGAGCAACACAATTCTCAAACTGGTCCACAGAAATTGCACTGGGTACATGAGCCATCTTTAGAAACTTGATCAATGACTTGGCATGAGCCTCAGAACATAATAACAGGGAGAGCATAGAAATCTTTGAGGGAGTATGCCCCAGCTGATCAGCAATATCATAATCACTCTTGCGAATGATTTTCAATACTTCTTCCATCTGCTTAGAGAGGTCATCAGCAGCTGGCACATCAGTAGATACAGGCTCAATAACAGGACCCTTGCCCCGAGCATCAGTGGTGGAAGTAACAGCAGGAGTAACTGCACTCTTAGAAGCAACTGGAGGAGAGAAGACTCTTCCACTACGAGTGATCTTGCTAGATCCAGCAATATTATCAATGTCAACAGGCATATCAGGTAAAGGCTCCTGCTTGACACCATGGATGTAAACATCAGACCCATAGTGCCAAGGCACAGCTTTGTCAGACGTATAAGGAATAGGACCAAGAGTGGTAATGATCAGAGGAGCTACTCTGGCTTCAGCAACAACTTTCACAGGACCTTCAGCAGTAATCTTGATTGGGCCCTGATGAGTGATTTTAATGGGACCCTTTGAAGTGATTCTTAGTGGTACTTTGTCAACCATGTCAACCTCTTCAATCTTCTTACCCTGAGTCAGATGATCCACCATACTTTCTACAGATGCTGGTCTTCTTTCAAACACTATAGTATATTTATCCATGAGACGTTGAATCCCATCTCTCAAAATGAAGCAACTATCCGGCTTATAGGTACAATACAAACAATCTTCACGACAACCTGGAAAGATCCCAGCTTGTACTAACCTCTTTTTGATAACAGACAATGGTGTGCCCAACTCCATAACCGAATAGACATGCAGATCTTCATCAATATCTTCATCAATGGCGTTGACAGTCTTCTCGTGATTTGGCATTGGAGCTGTAATCACATTTGGAGTACCTGGTGGATCAAACTCAATTTCTCCAGCATCAATCATATCTTGAATTTTGTTCTTCAAGACCCAGCAGTTATTAGTATCATGTCCTGGACAGTTTGAATGATATGCACATCGTGCATTGGGATTGTACTTGGGAGAGGTAACATTGGGATTCTGAGGGGCCTCCCTCAGGGTAATAAGTTCAGCTTTCAACAAGTGTTGCAATGCCTGAGCCATTGACATGTTGATCTTCGTGAACTGTCTTCTAGCCCTCTGCTGGTTGCCTTGAGGCTGCTCTGTTGTTGCAGGAGTTGGATTTGAAATATGAACTGCACTAACAGACTGATGCCTTCTGTTACGATCAGGCTGACCATACACAGCATTAGATTCTTTCTTCCCAGTGGGAGGCTTCCTCTTTGTGTTGAGGTATGAGTTGAGGTTTCGTTCCTCATGAAGTAGCTTTGTTAGCTCTAGGATCCTTGCTTGGCTTGCTTTGTAATGAACCTCGAAAGTATCCCTTTGCTCTTTCAGTTGGATCCATGATCTCTGCAAGTCTTCCATATCAGTAGGCATGTCTGGGTGAAGGATGGTATAAGCTGTGTCTCCTTCAGCAACAGGTTCCATGGTAACTGGTAGGACGGCAGGATATGGCATCATGAGTGTCTGAGCACGAGACCGTACCCATCTGAGATAAGCCTCCATAGGAATAGTGTACTTAGGCTCCAGTGTCTTGCTGTCAATCCTGTTTACCTTTCCCCAAGCTCGGATGAATCTCTGACGGTAACCCTGAAGATCGTTGTCGTAATCAAACACAATGCCCTGAATCAACATGTCATGTGGACCATCGCTCCGGGCGTAACCAAACTGTCGTAAAGCTAGAGATGGGTTGTAGGTGATGCCTCCTCTTATGCCTAGAAGTGGCACATTAGGAAACTCCCCACAACGGTCAATGATAGTGACATTCTCCATAGATCTGGAGCACCAATGGATGTCTGAGTGAGAAAGTGACATGATCCTCTTGGACCATCTGAACCCTTGCTCATTCTTCATTACTGAGCGAGGAAGGTGAGAAATAAACCACCTAGAAAGTAAAGGTATGCAGCACATCAAAGTTCCTCTTGCCCTTGTAGTACGGGTGTGAAGAGAATGTAGGATGTCTCCAAGTAAGGTAGGCACTGGATTGTGACTCAGGAATATGTTGATGGCATGAACGTCTATGAACTGATCAGGATTGGGGAACAACACTAAGCCATAAATCAATAAGGCTAAGATCTCCTCAAAAGCCTCGTAGCTCATAGCCTTCAAGAACATTTGAGCTTTATCCACTAATACCTTGGCAAGAATACCTTTAACTCCACTTCTCGTCTCTAGAACAATGTCAGACTTCTTCAGATGTAGAGTTGCAGCGATAACTTCTGGTTTAAGCTCCTTCTCTAAGCCTGTGAATGGCTTCTGATCAAGAACAGGTATACCCAGAAGTTTAGAGAACTCCTCCATGGTTGGAACCAGCTGATAATCAGGAAATGTAAAGCAATGGTGCTTAGGGTCAAAGAACTGAAACAGCACGCTCATCATGTCTTCACTGAACCCTGAAGTAACTAGATCCAATAAATGACCATGTCTCTTGTTGAACTGGGAATGATCAGGCACTAGGGAAACCAACTCCTTGAGCTTAGCAGGTATCCCTACAAAGTTGATCCTGGTGGTGTTTCTACGAGCAGAAGCCATGACCTGCAACAAAGAACAAAGATAAATCCTTTGGTCCTTGAAATGGTTAGTGAAAATGATATGCTTATGATGCATGATGATGTCATGATGTCATGCTCAATCACAAACATGTGGCACACACAAACAAGTCACACCATAGCCCTAGGTTTAAAGGCTTGCATGAGGTTCAAAGGTAAGTACCCTCCCCTGAAGTTAGATGGTTCATCCTGTCCTACAAAAGTAACCAGGTTCTAAGGGATCTCAATATCATTGATCCTTCACAAGGGTGGTTGTTCAGAAGGCAACTTACTTGCCAACCAAAACCCTCCAAGTTTAAGATCTCAATGAGCGTAGTATCGAGTGTCAACCAACTTCAGTCTGCACCAAAGCCGGTTACCTCACTACTTTCTAAAGGCCAAGATGAGTTAACTAGGGTTCTAAAAGTCAGTTAGTGCATTGACAACATATGGCAGCCTCAATATTATCCTCAACTTGACTTAAGGAATATAAGCACCAACCAAGAAGTCGCACTAACTATGGCCACCAGATCAACCGTATCGATATACGTCGTACAGTTTCCTTGGTCTATTGCCATTTACTTAAGGTACACTAGATCCGGGTTAGGACCTTTCACACATAAGAGCACCCCAACAATATAATAATAAAGCAAACAAGGCAAACAATTTAAAGTGATCTTAATTCCTAAGGGTACCCCTCTTAAATAGATCCCCAGCAGAGTCGCCAGTTCTGTAACACGGTGGGAGAACTGACTTTAAACAATGTTGCGGATAGCAAGAGTCGCCACCGACTTTTATTTTATCCATAAGGAAAGGTTATAAAAGAACAGGAAAGACCTTAGAGAATATTTTGGGTCCGGGGGGTAGGTTATGAAAAGGGAAGGTATTAGCATCCTTTTCATCCATGGTTATCCATGGGCTCTTAGGTACTTAAGCTCACTTTTGAATTGTTTTGAAATTTTAGTGTGTGAATAGAAAATTTTCAGAATAGTTAATAAATAATCCATGTAAGGATGTGTTAAGAACTTGTTTGAAAACTTGTTGAAAATTTGTTTAAGTGCGAAACAGTTTTGAAGTGAGCAAGCACCTAGGAGTAACCTACCCTAATGTTTAAAGGTCTTTCTTATTCTTCATTCTTTCCTTTAGTAAGACTATCCCTACTATAATGGAGTAGGTAGTCCTTACTTTGGATGTTAAGGGACATGTGAGGGACAATTTGACTTTGAAGGCCATTGTGGGATGTAATAAGCACATATAAGGGACCATCATCATTTTTCGAAAGGGACTCGATTCGTAAAGGCAACCATAAGGGACTTTGATGATTTTTCTATTTGAGGGACTTGCTTTATACACCCCACTTAACCAGTATTCGTAGGCAACTTGAGGGATATCCTTAGGAAGTGAGACGGCGATTAAAATCGACTTACGTGTGTGACGTGTTTATTTTAATTATCTTTATTTAAAAGTGATCTAAATTTATTTTAATATTACATACAGGTTGTTACACTCCCTAATTACTAACCATAATAATAATTAAATAATTAAACAACTTTACATCCAAGAAACAATTACAAAATAATAAGCAAAATAATTAAATAGCAAAGATAAATAAAATATAAATAAGCAATAATAAATAATAAAGGGGGTTAATTCTAAGTTTACTCGGCAAGACATCGCATCTTGTGCCTACGTATCCTTACGGGAGTGGAATCAGAGTAATCGTAGTTCCCCTCAAAAGGGAGGTTAGAGATCTCTTGACAGTGGTCAAGGTCTCAAGGGGAATAAACGCATCTTAAGGACACGCTTACGTGGAGTGTAGAAACTCCAAATCTCTACGTTGAATTGTTAAGTGAATTAGGGTTAGGTTAGGTTAGGGATTCCGCGGCGGGAAACCCTAAAATGAGCGCGGCGGCTCTTTGACCTAATGCTAGGGGTAAACTGGTAATTTTGCCTGCGACGAGGCATTTGTGAAAAGTAGGGTTTGTAAGGCTGTAAGGGTTTGAAGTTGAGGACTATTGGCGCGGCGGCCAAACGGCTAGACCTAATTCCTTCGGAGGATGGCAGAGTCAATGATAATTATAAAATGCGATGAATAAATGTACAGTTATGAAATGCAAAGTACTGAAGAAAAAAAAAATAATGCGACAATTGTCTCGCACAATTACAACCAGGAAACAGATACATATATAATAATGAATTGGACTCTAATCTGCAAAGAGAAACTGAAAAACGTTAGTGAAAGGTTAAACTAAAATATGGCAAATACTGAAAAACAATTAATATTAAAAGGAAATACAAAAATGTAAAAAGAGAAGTTTAATTTAACTAATTTTGAAAAAGGAATTCTAGTGTAAATTTAAAAAAGAAATTAAATGCTAGTTTTAAAAGGAGATTTAATTTTATAAAAAGTTTAATTTTTTTTTCATCTTAAAAAGAAAAGAAAGAAAAGGTTTATTTTTAAAAAAAACAGATTTTTATTTGTTGCGGTTAGAATATGATATCAAATTATTAATTAATTTGAATCGCATCTTTAGTTTACAACCGCTCTTTGATTTATCCGAAGGAAAAGGTCAAAAGAGGAAAACCTAATTTTGCATCATAAAGACAATGCAGGAAGAGATCTAGGTAAGGGGTTGGTTAAGCTTAGGGAAGGTACTAGCACCCTAAACTTCTGTAGTACTCTACAGGAACCTTTTGTTTATTGTATGCTTTTTTATTTTATTATTTGTTTGAAATATATTGCTAAGGGATAGAGTGACCTAAAGACCTAAGGGTTAGTCCTAAGTTTACTCGGCAAGACGTCGCGTCTTGTGCCTACGTATCCTGGATAGGGAATGGAATCAGAGTAATCGTAGTTCCCCTCGAAAGGGAGGTTAGAAACGTCTTGACTGTGGTCAAGGTTTCAATGGGGAATAAACGTATCTTAAGGACACGCTTATGTGGAGTCTTTGAAACTCCTATTTCTACGTTGAATTTGTTAATTAAAAATTTAGGGTTGAAATTAGGGATTCCACGGCGGGAAACCCTAAAACAAAGTACGGCGACTCTTTGACCTAAAACTAGGGTAAAGGGTATTTTTGTCCACGGCGGGACGCCTAGGTTAATTAGGGTTTGAGACGGCTAAAACTAGGGTTATTGACTCGGCGGTCAAACAACTAGACCTAATTCCTTCGGAGGGAATTCTAACGGTAAAACATGCAAACATGACAAAATATTATACGGCAAAATTAAAGTGCGGAAAGTAAAGAAAGCGTCGCGACGATCACTCGCGTAAATTACAAATCCCAAAAAAAACAAAAACAAAATAAATCGCGACCATGGCCTCGCGTAAATTACATCCATGGAACAAAATAAATTAAAATAAATATGAATCATAATCTATGTATAATCTGAGGAGAGAAACAGAGAACGTTAGTGAAAAGTTAGACGAAAATATGGCAAACATATTTTATATTAAAAGAAACACGAAAATGCAATTTGGAATTTTTATTATTGTTTTGTTAATTTTTATATTTTTTTTATTAAAATTTTAGTCTTAATTTTAAAAGGTTTTAATTTTTAAATAAACAAAACTTTAGTTTTAACTTTTTATCTTTAGAAAGTTTTAATTTTAATTTTAATTTTTAAAAGAGAAAGTCTTAAATTAAAAAAAAACTCTAATCATACGTTTTTTTTTTAGAAGAAGTTTACATAAAAAAAAAAGGTTCGTTAGTCTTACTTTAAAAGAATGTTAGTTTTAAAATTTTAAAGAAAGTTTTAGAAAAAAGTTTTAACCCTTTCTAACATGTTTTAATTTTTAACCTTTAAAACTTAAAAAAAAATGTTAATTTTAATACTTAAAAAAAAGTTTTAATTTTAGGACTGGGTTAATTTTAAGTTAGTAAAAATGTTTTCACTTAACTATAAAAGTGTTTTAAACACTGTTTATTTATTAAAAAAAATTATTAGTGGTTAGTGTTTTAATTAAGAAAAAGTTTTAAGTTTTTTACTTACTGTAATTATAATCAAAAACTGGTTTTAGTTATAATTCACAAAAAGGGTTTTTAGTTAGAAAAAAAGAAAAGGTTTAAAAAATGAGAGTTTAATTATTTGGAAGAGGTTTTAATTGGGATAACATAAAAGCTTACATTTCAGTTGCCGGTTGGTGATGCTTTCGCTTGTTCTTCGCCGGCGGCAATGGTTCTCGACGAACTTCTTTGGATCTCTTTTCCTCTTTCTCAAATGGAGGTGATGATGATGAGCTTCGAAACTCTTCTGAACCTCCGGATCTTGACGACCGCCGTTTTTCTTTTTGTCTCCTTTTCTGATGACCTGTTCTTGATTTTCTGATGTCAATGAAGTTTCCTCCCATCACTTATGTTTATATAGGTAACAAATTAGGGTTAGCTCTAACCTAATTCCCACTTTAAAGCCCAACTTAAAGAATTAGTCAAAACTAAATTAAAACAAACTTAAAACAACTTAAAACTCTATTTATTTACTAAATATAATAAAATATTTTCTAATATTTTTAATTTTTTGATTTTTTGATGTTTTTTTATGAATAATATGGGAAAAAGTGAAAAATAATATTTTTAAAAAAATAATTTAAATAAAATACGAAAATAATAATTAAATAATTAAAAAAACTATTTTTGTTATTTTTTTTTATGAAAAATAGAAAAGTTAGAACAAAAATAAAAGAAAAACAAAAAGTGAAGAAGGTGGGATTTGAACTCTCGACCTCTCACACTCACAACTCCTTACACACGGTCTCTTGCCAATTGTGCCATTTTATTCATTCAAAATAAAGTGGCACTAGAAACTATGTAAAGGTAGGACAAATTTGGGGTGCAACATTATTGTTTTAGAAAAAGGTTTTAACAAATAAACTATAATAATTAAAATAACAAAAAAAATGCAAAAATGAATAAAAAGAAAAGGGTTGGGCCGGTAGTTACATCCGGACCCAACCCGGTTTGGTGGCACCCAAAACAAATCTTAACACCAGTTAGGGTTTTGTAATCCCCATTTCATATAGCTGCGGCGCTGCTTTGTTCATCGTTATTCCTTTTCTTTCGTTTTCTCCGATCTTCACTTACGATATCCTTTCTCTCGTCCTCTCTATGTGGAAAACCTGAAAACCTTCAACATTAAACCGTTAAATGTAAAATGCGATGAACTCATGGCTTACGTTTTGGTGCTGCGATCGGTGGCTTCCGGTGAGATTCGACGAGGCGATGATGTGAGAAGCTGAGCCTCAGGAAGGAGGTTTGCTCGTCGTTGGAATGAACGGCGCCGGTGAACCCTCGTTCCTGGCTATTTTGCGTTTTGGTGAGGAATTTCGATGATCTCTTTATCACCGCTCTTGCGCTATCGCTCGCTTCGTCTCTGTCTCGTCTTTCGTACGCGGTAGCTAGGGTTTTGCGTTCTTCATCGTTTTCGTCCAGGGTTTCTTACGAGGTGATGTCCTTCCTTTTATAATCTTCTGATTCTCTTTTGGGCCTTTGATACCAGTGGATTTACGTTATTTTCTGAGATTGGATCACGATTTGATTTGTGCGGATTTGATTGATATTGATTGCGATTTGTATTCTTCTGATATTATTCCCTTCCCTTTCCAAACTTAATTTGATTTTGTTGGGGTTTTTAGCACCGGATACGATTTTACTGCTGATATGATATGATCTTTGTCTGATTGAAACCTTCCACTTTTAGTTCGATTGATTGGATTCACTAATTTGCTTTGGATATTTGCAGATGCGGATTCGTTTTGGATATTGTTTTGGATTGAAACCGAATTTGTTGTGATCTGTTTCGAAAACCCTCTTGTTTGGATATCTGCTTTGAACTGATTTGGATTGTTTGCTCCTTTGCAGATGTGGATTTGAACTGGCTTTTCTTGAGTTTTGATTGTATCAGTTTCGGTTTGAGCAACTTTTGGGTCTGAGCTGGTTCCCTTAGGTTGGGCTAAACTTGTTCTGCTGAATTTGGTTCTTCTGTCTTTGAGTAACACACGTGCAGGTTGCTGGCTTATTTCTGATTTGAATTATGTGAACTGATATGCTTCTATTGTGAATTCCTGTTTCATGGACCAACTTTGATGCATCTCTGAACTTAAATTGAACTTGGCTGAACTCTTTTCTTATGAACATGTATTGCTGTATTTTTCTGTTTACGAGCCGGTACTGTCTGATTCAGGTGCTTCAGGTGACGGAAAAATAGTTCAGACCTGTCGGCATCCGGGTTTAAACCTGAGCTGGCTAGTGTTTACCTTGGTGTTGGTTCAGAATTAATGTGAATTGATGAATGAATGTGGTTCAGATTTTAGTTCAGTTTGGTTATCAATTTGGAGAATTTACTTGATAGTTGTCACCATATTTACTTGATGAGATGATGCCTAGTATTGAATCCAAAGTCGCGTGAATCCTCTTTCGGCCCAAAAACTTCTTTTATCTCTTTCTTTCTCGGTCACTTCTTAAGATAAGAACGAAACTACCTGATCTGATGCCAATGGCACGGATCGGTAACGGGAGTAGGATGCGGCTTCGGTTGTGCCCTCCCGGCACTCGATGATGACAATTGTTCTGAGAGTGTCAAACAACCTCTAACACTTTTCCATTCTGTGTTGTATTCTCTTTGTTATGCAGGTTAATGGAAGATTCGTGAAGAACATCGAAAGAGCATCGTGAAGATCCACTTAGACGTTTTAGGACTTAGAATTTCCTTAATATATGTACTTGTTGTAAATGGATCCTCTTGTAAACCAATGGCATTTCTTGAATAAAGTTGGAATTTACTTGTCCGTTTCAAATTGTAAACTAAATATTTATGAAATAAAGTTCAAAAAAATATTTATTCACTTCTTATTCGTAAATTTTAAATATCTATGAATAATAATTCAAAAATTATTTAAATTCACCCCTTAGATGTAAATTATAAATACTTATGAATAAAGCTTCAAAAATATTTAAACTCACTTCTTAGTTGTAAATTATAAATATTCACGAATGATATTCACAAATATTTAAACTCACTTCCCTTTTTGTATTGGACAATATTGTGAATGAGACCCACCCTCTTTATATTAACTGACCTTTTACCGTAACCTGATTAAATCTGACCAAAACTCAAACCGAGTTCCCGCTTTCAAAATAACCTTAGCAATATCCGCTTCCCCTTTAATCCTAAAATTACAAACTCCACGTGAAATGACCGAAATGCCCCTGTGGTAATTCCTTTTAACTGCATTGACTGCTTTTGACTTATCTGATCATCTGACTGAGCAAACTTTTGAGAAAAGTCTTGAAACTTGACATGGGGGTTCTTATACACATATAAGATGTTATGAAGCTCACTTGAAGTCTTGGAAGTCCATTTAGCCTGATTAAAGTCAAAACCCTAGTTTTGGATGCACTGCTTAGGAGGTGCACTGTCTGAGGGAATTGTCAACTCTTCTGACCAATTGTGAATTTTGTGAACCATGTGAACCTTCTTGGAACACAAAGTCTTGCATTGTGAGGGCAAATTTTGGGGTGCAACAGATGGGTATGGAGCTGGGAATGGTAACTGGCAGGAAGATCAGCAAGAGGACGCTTTCTCCGGTGGAGGTTTCGAGGGACCTATGGATGACTCCCAGAGGATCAGAATGCTAGAAGAGCAGATGAGGGGGGTCGTGAATCAAAGTGTTGTGGGCTTAGATATGTCAACAATAGGTCTGGTGCCTGGCCTGAGGGTGCCAATCAAATTCAAAGCTCCTACATTTGATAAGTATAAGGGGGACACATGTCCGAAGGTGCACGTGCGGTCATATTACAGAAGGATGTCGGCGTATTCAACTGATGAGAGGATGCTAATGCATTTCTTCCAAGATAGTTTGTCAGGTCCTTCCCTCGAGTGGTATATGGGGTTGGAGCCAACTCATATAAAGACATGGAAGCAGCTGGCAGAGGCATTTGTAGCTCACTATAAATATAACAGCGACTTGGCACCGAACCGGGTCCAATTGCAAGGGTTGTCTCAGAAGAAGGGAGAGAGCTTCAAAGAGTATGCGCAGAGATGGCGCGACATGGCTGCTAGAGTTCATCCTCCTCTAGAAGACAAGGAAATGAATGACATGTTCATAGGGACATTCACCGGCATGTTTTATGACAAATTGTTTCACACATCTTTGGGCAGTTTCTCAGACTTAATTCTGATGGGAGAAAAGATTGAAAGCAACATTAAGCAGGGGAGATTCCAAGCTGAGGAATCTACGGCATCTGGCAGTAATAGGAAGGCTTTTGGTGGGCGCCGTCAGGGCGATGCAAGTGCAGTGTTTGGGGGCCGAGGCCGAGGCCGGGGCAGAGGTCGAAACCAGTATAATCAGCCGCAGCAGGTGGCGAGTGTTACTATTCCGTTTCAGCAACAACCATTTCAACAACAACAACAACAGCAACAGCAGCCACAACAGGGGGCACAGCCTGCCCAGCGCAGATTCCAGGGGGGCAAACCAAGGAGAGTGTTTGAAAAGCCTCCTTCAACGTATGCAGATTTATTACAGACGCTACTGGGGTTGAACTTGGTGGAGAAGAGAACTCTGGCACCGATAACGGGAACTCCCCCGTATGGTTATGATGCAAGCAGGCACTGTGAATTCCACTATGGGGCCCTGGGCCACGATGTCGAGGGTTGCCACGCGTTCAAGCATGTCGTGCAGGATCTATTGGATAGTAAGGCTATCAATTTTGGAACGGCAGGTCCGAATATAGTGCAGAAGCCCATGCCCAACCATGGGGCAAACGCCATTTTAACTGAGGAGGGTTTGAATTTGATTATGAATGTGGATGACCTCAAGACACCATTGTGTAAGATAAAGAGCAGACTATTGCAAGGGGGTGTCTATCCAGGGTGCGACGAGTATTGTTTAGAGTGCTGGGCCCTAGCTGGGGGTTGTGATGATTTAAAGAAAGGTATTCAGGCTTTAATAGATGGCGGCACACTGCAATTTGACCGAGCAGCAATTGAAGAACCTGCAGGGGCATTAGCAGACAAGCAAAGTGATGTGGCCACTGTGACGATTCCTCGAAAGACGATCACCATAACGGCACCGATCCAGCGACCACCGATCACTATCACTAAGGCCGGACCAATCCCGTACGAGAGCACAAAAGCAGTCCCATGGTCTTATGGGTTGGAAGTGTATTGTGACGGAGTAAAAATTGATGTTAATAAGCAGCCAGCCGAGACTGTAGACAACGTTGTTGGTTCTGGAGGTATGACAAGGAGTGGAAGAATCTTTATATCGCCTGAGGTAGAAGCTGAAAGATTGGCGAAGGGAAAGAGAAAGATGATTGAGCCTATCCCTGTGCAGGGGAATGACAAAGAAGCGGCATCGAAGGATGTAGAAGAGTTCATGTGCTTGATTCGTAAAAGTGATTATAAGATTGTGGAGCATCTGCATCAGATGCCGTCAAAGATATCTATACTGTCATTGCTATTATGTTCTGAAGCTCACAGAAATGCATTGTTGAAAGTCCTGGATACTTCCTTCATACCCCAAGATGTTTCCGTGAATCAGCTGGAAGGAGTGTTGGCACATGTGAATGCAGGCCATAGCTTGGGCTTTACCGACTTCGATTTAACCCCTAAGGGGAGAGATCATAATATGGCGCTGCACGTATCTGTCGAGTGTAGAGGATCAGTCATGTCTCATGTCCTGGTAGACACCGGATCGTCTTTGAATATGCTGCCCAAGAAAGCGATGATGAAGCTAGATGTCAGAGGAATCCTATGCACGCCCAGTGACTTGGTGGTCAGGGCATTTGATGGTACGCGGAGAACAGTTTTTGGGTCTATAACATTGCCTCTACAGGTGGGGCCGGAGGTTTTCGCGACTGAATTTTATATCATGGATATCCAGCCTGCATACAGCTGCCTGCTCGGACGACCCTGGATCCATGGGGCTGGGGCAGTCACGTCTACCTTGCATCAAAAGTTGAAATATATGGTAGGAGACAGCGTGGTTACAGTCTGCGGAGAAGAGGACATCCTGGTCAGCCATCTGTCATCATTTAAGTATGTGGAGGTCGATGGAGAGATTCACGAAACACCCTGCCAGGCATTTGAAGGGTTGCGCGTCAAAGACAAAGGTCCCGGGCCGAGCAAAGTGTCAGAAGTAGTCGTCTCGTCATATAAGGAAGCTCAAGCTCTAGTAGAGGCCGGTGAGACAAAGGGTTGGGGCAAAGTGCTGGATATTCCCGTGAAGATGGACCGGTTTGGGCTGGGATATCAACCGTCGTCATCAACACCTGCTGTGGGGGCACCCCGTTTCAGAGGACCTATAACCATCACTGCTAGTGGAGTATGTTATGAGACCGTCAATGCTACTTCAGAGTCTGACGAAGGAGACAGCGATTGCGATATGGACGCCTGGATTCAGCCGAGCGTGCCAGGACAAGGATTGTGCAACTGGTCTATTCAGGAGATTGTTCCTGTGACTCTTAAACAGTAATGCTTTGTTTTTTAATTGTTGAACAATCTGGTGTCTTGCCCGGGGCATCATGATTTGCTTAGGGTTGTGCTGTTATGAACATTGTGTGTTTAATCATTAAATAGAAGGCGTTTTTCATGTGCAAATATTGCGATCTCTGTTTTTCCTGTTTTGTATTTTGCAATAAAATGGCAACGTGGTTATTCGCTTTATACGCATTTTGAAGCATTTAACCATTCCTTTTGCAGGATAACATTTTCAGATGACATCTTTGAACCACCTATGACTCGTCCCGACTTCGAGCACCCGGTATTTCAGGCCGAGGAAGAGATTGTTGAAGATAGTGACGTTCCCGAAGAACTGTCTTGGTTGGTGAAGCAAGAAGAGCGAGTCATTCTGCCTCATGAGGAGGTCATCGAAATTATTAACCTGGGGTCGGAAGGGGTTGAAAAGAATATTCGTATAGGATCCGCGCTGTAGAGCGACGTCAAGCGAAGACTGGTTGAAATGCTCAGAGAGTATAGTGATGTGTTCGCTTGGTCGTATGAAGATATGCCAGGGCTCGATACAGATATGGTTGTGCACCGTCTGCCGTTGAAAGAAGAATGCCCGCCGGTCAAGCAAAAGCTTCGCAGAACTAGACCAGATATGGCAGTGAAGATTAAGGAAGAGGTTCAGAAACAGTGGGATGCTGGTTTCCTGGCTGTTACAAAATATCCCTCATGGGTCGCTAACATCGTACCAGTGCCAAAGAAAGACGGTAAAGTGAGAATGTGCGTAGATTACCGTGATTTAAATAAAGCGAGCCCGAAAGATGATTTTCCGCTTCCTCATATCGATGTGCTAGTTGACAATACTGCTCAATACTCCGTATTCTCCTTCATGGATGGCTTCTCGGGCTATAATCAGATTAAAATGGCACCAGAGGACATGGAGAAGACTACTTTCATCACGCCTTGAGGAACATTTTGTTATAAAGTGATGCCCTTCGGATTAAAGAATGCTGGGGCAACGTATCAGCGTGCAATGACGACTCTTTTTCATGATATGATGCATAAGGAGATCGAAGTTTATGTTGACGATATGATTGCCAAATCCCAGACGGAGGAAGAGCATTTGGTGAATCTGCTGAAGTTATTCAAAAGGCTTAGGAAGTTCAGGCTGAGACTGAACCCTAACAAGTGCACTTTCGGGGTGAGATCGGGTAAACTGCTGGGGTTTATCGTGAGTGAAAAGGGAATAGAGGTTGATCCTGCTAAGATAAAAGCAATACAAGAGATGCCGACGCCTAAAACAGAGAAAGAGGTGCGCGGGTTTTTAGGGAGGTTGAACTACATCGCTCGGTTCATATCTCACCTAACGGCTACGTGTGAACCATTATTCAAGCTATTGAAGAAAGATCAAGCTGTAACGTGGAACGAAAATTGTCAGAAGGCGTTCGACAAAATAAAGCAGTATTTGCAGGAGCCTCCTATTTTGATACCCCCAGTGGCAGGGAGACCCTTGATTATGTATTTGACAGTTCTTGAGGGAAGCATGGGTTGTGTTCTCGGTCAACACGACGAGACAGGAAGAAAAGAGCATGCGATCTA
This sequence comes from Lathyrus sativus, assembly GCA_963859935.3. Taxonomy (NCBI): domain Eukaryota; kingdom Viridiplantae; phylum Streptophyta; class Magnoliopsida; order Fabales; family Fabaceae; genus Lathyrus; species Lathyrus sativus. Next base: position 383,924,379 of record OZ012739.1, read on the forward strand.
CTACCTAAGTAAGAAATTTACCGAATGTGAATCTCGGTATTCGATGCTTGAAAAAACTTGTTGCGCGCTAGCCTGGGCCGCCAAGCGTTTGGGGCAATACATGCTGAATCATACAACCATGCTCATCTCGAAGATGGACCCTATCAAATATGTATTCGAAAAGCAGGCATTATCAGGGAGAATTGTCCGTTGGCAGATGGTCTTGACTGAATATGACATCCAGTATGTCTCGCAAAAAGCTATAAAGGGGAGTGTACTGTCTGAGTACCTGGCAGAGCAGCCTATTGAAGATTACCAATCGATGAGGTTTGATTTTCCTGACGAGGATATCATGTACCTAAAGATGAAAGATTGCGAAGAGCCGTTGCCTGACGAAGGACCAGAATTGGGTTCCAAGTGGAAGTTGATCTTTGACGGAGCTGTAAACGCTTACGGTAGCAGAATAGGGGCAATCATCACTACTCCACACGGGTCGCACATCCCGTTTACTGCTCGATTGACCTTTCCAGTTACCAATAATGAAGCCGAATACGAAGCTTGTATCATGGGGCTTGAAGAAGCCATTGATTTGCGAATCAAACATCTGGACGTATACGGAGACTCAGCTCTGGTGGTGAATCAAATCAAAGGGGAATGGGAGACACGTCAGTCCAATTTGATACCTTACATGAACTATGCAAGGAGATTGTTGCCTTTCTTTGACAAGGTTGAATTGCATCATGTACCGCGAGCAGAGAATCAGATGGCTGACGCCCTGGCCACTTTGTCTTCCATGTACAAAGTCAACTTCTGGAACGAGGCTCCCAGAATTGTTATCTCTCGACTCGACCGACCTGCCTTCGTGTTTGCTATTGACGAAGCTTCTGACGACAAACCATGGTATTTTGATATCCTTAATTTCCTGAAGAATAAAGAGTATCCGGCTGGGGCATCCAGTCAAGATCAGAAGACTCACATGAGATTGGCGGGTAATTTCTATTTGAATCCGGATGGTGTCTTATACAGAAGGAACCATGACTTGGTACTACTGCGTTGCGTAGATGAAAAAGAGGCAAAGTTGCTCATGGAGGAAATACATGAAGGTACCTTTGGTACGCATGCTGGTGGGCATGCTATGACGAGGAAGCTGCTGCGAGCAGGTTATTTTTGGCTGACTATGGAAACTGACTGTTTCAAGTTTGCGAGGAAGTGCCACAAGTGCCAAATCTATGCTGATAAGATCCATGTGCCTCCGAGTCCTCTGAATGTGATGTCATCGCCATGGCCATTCTCGATGTGGGGAATCGATATGATTGGAAAGATCGAGCCGACGGCTTCTAACGGGCACCGGTTCATTCTCGTAGCAATCGATTATTTCACCAAGTGGGTGGAAGCGGCGTCTTACGCAAATGTAACGAAGCAGGTAGTGGGCAGATTCATCAAGAGAGATATCATTTGCAGATATGGGATCCCCAAGTGGATAATCACTGACAACGGTTCAAACCTGAACAACAAAATGATGAAGGAGCTCTGTCAGAATTTTAAGATCGAACATCACAACTCCTCCCCTTACCGACCTAAGATGAATGGCGCTGTTGAAGCGACCAACAAGAATATAAAGAAGATCGTTCAAAAGATGGTGGTGACCTATAAGGATTGGCATGAGATGCTACCTTTTGCCTTGCACGGTTATCGTACGACGGTACGCACATCAACCGGGGCAACCCCGTTCTCGTTGGTATACGGAATGGAAGCAGTGTTACCACTGGAAGTTGAGATTCCTTCTCTGAGAGTATTGCGAGACGTCCAACTAGATGAGGCAGAATGGGTGAAAGATAGGTTGAACCAGCTGAGCTTGATGGATGAGAAAAGGCTAGCTTCTCTAGCATACGGTCGTTTGTACCAGAGCCGAATGAAGAAAGCATATGATAAGAAGATACATCCTCAGAGCTTTCAGACGGGCGATCTTGTGCTGAAAAGGATTCTCCCGCCGCAGGCAGATCACAGGGGCAAGTGGACCCCTAACTACGAAGGGCCATACGTTGTCAGAAAAGTCTTTTCAGGAGGAGCATTGTTGTTGTCCACTATGGACGGTGAAGACTTTACGTCGCCTGTGAATTCGGACGCAGTTAAAAAATACTTTGCTTGAAATTGACCCGCTGGACAGAAAAAAGAGAGTCCAGGCAAAAATGGGGCATCCTGGAGAACCAAAAACAGAATGAAAGGTTCGGGCAAAAGTTAGGGATAAATTGAAAAAATGTACACCCGCGAAGTTGAAAACCTACACTGGGCGGCTTCGGCAAAAAGGGGTATCCCGGTGAACTGAAAACCCGTAAAGGGCGGTTCACGCAAAAGTTGGGGATTTGAGAAGCAAATGACTGCGGTCCGAATTTGATACTGCATGGAGCATTGATGCGGGAGAATATACCTGAGGGGTCGATCATCAGATACAATCTCTTCGAAAGCATGGATACCGGGAAAGTATTAGAGTCGGGTGAGTCATAGGAGGATCAGTTCGTGGTGTTCGTCTGCATCCCGTTGCCGACATGTGTACAAATTTAATTTGTCAATATATTTATGCTTCTTGTGCATACTTGTATATTTGTTATGTGTAACTTCCTCTTTTCAGGAGTTACATCCCGTGTACAAAACTCTGCCCATTCAGGGGCCCAATCAATAAAATATGTCATTCAGTATTTGATGCTGGTTCTTTACTGTTTTGCGCATGATAAACGCCTAGGTCTAATGAAACTAGCATGTGCATAACGTCACTGGCCCTTGCCAACAATTGCTAAAACTTTGAATTAACTGAAAATAATGTCACTGACGCTAACCTGAATAGATTTGGTTGTGTAGACTTGTCTTATCTTGTTTGTGTTGTTGCAGGGTTTGTAGCCGTATGAAGAGGACGATCAAAAGAGGGCAGTATGGACCAGAAGCTCGTAACACAAGACTCGACCCCCACGCAGGTCGCGCTTCCAAAATAGCAATGTTCCTTACTGAAGAAGGATCAAAATTCCCAGCTAATCGTAGCTTATGCAAAGGACATCCTCCAGTCAAGTCATTTATCCTTAGCAGGATTTGGCGATTCCAAGATTGTAGACTGTATTCAGACAGTGTGGTGTCCCTCAGAAGGATTCCCTTATTTCAGGCAGAGTGGTTTAACCCCAGAAGATTAACATTTCCAACTTGAGAGCTGTATTCAGGCAGTCCACCCTTTCCAGTAGGGTCATTTTCGCTCCCCCAGCGGAGTCAGTTGATTTTCCCCAAGAGAATCGGTTCGTCCCCTGCAGGGTTCTCTTTCTAGCAAGTGTTTTCCTTCCTCTCAGTGGAACTCGAAGACTAAGACTCTCCCCGGCAAAGTTGGTTGCGCCCTGGCATTTATTTTGTCAGAATACTGTGTGATATCCGTTCACTCTCCAGCAGAAGTCCGATCACACTGTGCACATCTGCTATTCCCCAGCCGAGTTATATTCCCCAGCAGGGTGGACTTCACTCTTCCAGCATTTATTTTGCTGGAATAATTCTGTAGCACCTGGCTATCCCCAGCGGAGTCGGCATTGTCTTCAGCATTTATTTTGCTGAAGCAGTTTCTGTATCCCCAGCAGTTCGAGTCTGCATTTGCATCGGCATATAGTGTCATACTTGCATCTACCAAATAAAACGCGTAGCATTTCCATGTCGAATGGAGCATTGCGTCATTGTCAAACATATGCATTTTGAAGCGTAAACCAGGTTGGCTAACCGTCAGTTTCAAGTATTGTTTCTCTTGCAGGTGTAAAGAGCTCTTGCTCAAGTGAACTACCTAACATTCAAGATCTCGACGGGAGACACTCGATGAAAATGTCAATTTTGGCATTATTCCCCACAGAGTTATCATGATGAATTTCTCCTTGTCCCCAAGCAGAGTTATTTGTCATCAAAGGGTTTCATGAATCAGAATTTCAGAAGTTGCCGCCAGCTATCAGAACAGGCGTCCGGTAGTTTGGTTTCCAGATATCCCCAGTAGAGTCCGCCTCAAAGTCGCTGTCACGTCAATGTTAAGAAGTTTATGGGTGGGGACCAATGGAGAAATGGGTCCTGACGTGGACGATTTTATTAACGGGTTTTCTTCGTGCTAGAGAAGTGGGGGTCCTAACGCGGATAGATTTATTTCCTCAAGTTGACGATATGTGCTAGTCCTGACGTGGACATATGTGATCTCTCCGTATTGATTGGATATGAAGTCCTGACATGGACAAGGTTGGTTACTCTTCGTGTTGGTATCCTGACGTGGACCATTTATTCCCAGTAGATATCTTCTTTCGTAATGGTGAAAGGCGTGTCCTGACGTGGACGAATTTATCCTTCTTCGTGCTGGCGTGTGTGTCCTGACGTGGACAAGTTTTATTTTCCCCAGCGAGTCGAAGAGGTGCAAGTCCTGACGTGGACAAGGTTATCTCTCTTCGTGTTAGTGAAGCGTGAGTCCTGACGTGGACAAGTTTTATTCCTTCAGCAGGTCGAGATGTGAGTCCTGACGTGGACAAGTTATTTCCCCAGCGGGTCGAAGGTGCATGAATCCTGACGTGGACAAATTTTATTTCCTCAGCGAGTTAAGAGGTAAGTCCTGACGTGGACAAATCAAGACGAAAAGTGTTTCCTTACGTGGAAAGATGCGATTCCTTACGTGGAAAGATTGTATTCCTTACGTGGAAAAGTTTAGTCCTGACGCGGACAGATTTAGAAGAGAGTTATTCCTAACGTGGAAAGAAGAAGTTATTCCTAACGTGGAATGATGTATTCCTTACGTGGAAAAGCTTAGTCCTGACGTGGACAGATCCAGACGAAGTCTTAGTCCTAACGTGGACGATGTTATTCCTAACGTGGAAGAGTTTATTCCTAACGTGGACGATTTATTTCTGATGAAATGCAGATGAGTTATCCCCAGCAAAGTTGCCGAGATTTTTCCGGGTTGACAGCAGGTGGAGTCCTGACGTGGACAGAGTTTAGTTGAGGTTTCTTTGTGTTGAAGAAACATGCGTCCTAACGTGGACAAAGTTCTATCCTTGCGATGATAGAATCTTTTTCAGGCTGACAAAAATAATCCCCAGCACGGTCGCTAAGGGATCAGTGGGTTGCCGTAACAGTTAGATTCAGTTGATGAATGTCGTTCCCCAAGCAGTGGTGCAGTTTATTTCTGCGGTTGGCAAATTTCCGGGTTCTTAGTATTCAACCGACTCGTACCTCGAATGTTTGAAGGTCGTTCGCTCTTCACCCAATCGGGTCCAAGTCGCTTGAATAGGGGCAGCTGTTGTACCCTAAAATTTGCTCAACCTACTTCACTTGGTTTATGCTTCAATTACATTAGCATTTGCATATAGAGTCATATACATAGTCTAATCATCTGCATAGCATAGCATAGCAAGTCATCCAACAAGGGACCAAGCACTATTCTCATCTCTATGGGCCTATCAAGAGGGTATTATCCAAATTCAAGCACATCCAAGCCATCAGAAAGAATTTGAAGCTAAAAAGTCAGTGGATCAAGCAGTGCATCTATCTCCTATATGAGGGTATCTGGGGATCATCAAAGAAGTTGTGAGCTGTGAATTGAAGGCATGGAGAGTATCTAGACATCATGGAAGACTTAGAAAGTCATTTGGAGAAGGAGACAAGTCATTGATATGATCACAAGAGTTGCAGTTGAAGGCAGTCAACTAGGGTTTCATCTGGGTCAACCCTGGGTCAACTCTAGGCCAATTGATTGATTGGAGGGCATTAAGGTCTATTGGTGAGATGTGTGGTTAATCATTTGGCATGTGGATATGGATATGGTGATGTGCCAAGAATAAATCAAGAGAAATCAAGGAGAAGAGGAGTTTCTAAATTAGGGTTTCTGTGTAAAATCCCCTAGTTTAGGTCAAATTTCCAAGCAAGATAAGTCAAAATGCAAGCTTCAAATGGATCCTTGGTCAACATGAAACTTGTAGAGGATCTCAAGAACTTTAATTTGAGTGGTGGAAGAAATCAAGGAGATTTATGGAACTCAAGTTATGGTCCTTGCAAGTTACAGGTCATCTGAGGTATCTGAAATTTTGTCTGTGAAAGTTACTTGTCTTCTAAGCAACTTTTACCCCTCAAGGAGATTTCAAATGAATTTCTGGTAAACATAAGTGTTGTTCCTCATTGTCTTATCTTTCTAGAATGATATGGTATGCCTTCATATGATTTTTGGAACTCTACTTATGGTCTTGGCAAGCAAAGGGTATTTTGGTCATCTGAGAATTACAGGTCATTTCAAGCCTATGCCCGAAACTCATACAAGGAAGTTTCAAATGGAAAACTTCACAACATCAAACTTGCTCCAAATGACATTTTGAGTCTAGAAAAGTGACCATGAAAGATTGGAAAAGCTCATAGCTCAAGGTTTCAAAATTGGTGAATTTAATGAATAAAAAATGACCTAAAATGGAGATTTTTCATACTTTGGCCAAATGGGATGAAATTATAGGTCATTTTGATTGGAAAACATGTTTTAAGAACATTGGCAAAAGTGGATTTTTGAGTTTGGTTCAACATTCGAGAGTTATGCTTGGTTACTTACAAAGGAAGTTACATAATCCAAAGGGAAAGTGTGCATGGGAAGTTTCTCCAAGGTTCTAGGACTTTCTATTTCCATCTATATATTGAATTGAATAGCTTCATGCCATGGTTGGTGATTCATTGTGCTCATAATACCAAGTTACATTTCAATCTTCCAATTTTCAAAAGCATCTCAAACTCCATAAAATCTCTACCAATTTCCATTTTTCTTGATTTGATCATCATTAACATCTTTCATAGATCAGAATTCACATCAAAATTTGGTTGAATTGAAGAGGAATCGTGCCATACAACTTCATCATCCAAAGAGCAAGAACTTGGTGATTTCAAGATTCAAGGAGTTTGCACAAGATCCATTGCATACAGAACAAAGAATTGAGTGTGCGGAGCAAGTTCAGAACATTGAAAGCATTGGATCAAGAGATTTCCACACCTGTTTTCATCATTTACACCAGGTTGGTTTCTCATTCGAATTGCTTGATTTAGTTAGAACCATAGAGATTTGTTAGGTTAGATCTGTTAGGATAGGTTAGATGATTAATTTTGGTGAGTTTGAGGAAGTTTCATGAAGTTTGCCATAGGTGTACATAATCTGTTAGGGTTTGTAACATCAAGAATAATGCACGATAATCTTAGGTTTATAGCTTAAAATGATCAGTGAAAGGTGTAGATCATGTTAGGGTAAAGATTGGAAGAATTTGGAATGGTTGATCACAGGTAAAAATGGTGGAACCGAGTTGTTCTACCTATCGGGTTTGTTTCTTGAGTGAGTTTTAGAAGAAGATAATGGCATGGTTGTGTAGAGGGGAAAGAATGGACCAACTTTGATCTTTACATCGTGTTATTTCATGGAAGATTGAGGGAGAACAGAGGGGTATAAAATTCGTGCATGGTGAGGTTTTTTCTGGTTCTAGGGTTTGCCCAAGGTTGAAGATGAAGGAGGACCCTACGATTTGGGTGTTTGACTTGACTCAGATTGCAATCCAATGGCCGTGGTTTAAAATGAAATTTGGAGGGAGAGACTGTGCATAGAACGCACCGTTTCACTAATTCTATCAGACTGGGCTTTGGTTTCAGTTACTAATCCCACCCCCGTTCGCAGGCCCAATATTGATTTTAACTGATTTTATTGCTATATACACCGTTTGCTTCTTTTTAATTTTTGTTGAGTTTTTCTGAATGCATTGGGCCCAGACGCGCTTGCTATGCGCACCCCCCCAGTCTGGGCCCATCCTTTCATTTTAACTGATTTAATATGCTTGCTGCACCCCATTCCCAATTAATTCCCATTATTTTCTTTCATTTTTTCTTAATTCTTTGAAAAATCATAAGTAATTGAAAAATGCTAGTTTTTAATTGGTTGTTTTTGCATATTGTTCATATTTTTGTCAAGAAAATTATCACATAAAAAAATTAATATTTCATTTTATTTTTATATTTTTAGCATATTTTTCTTTTTAATAGGTGTAAATGATGTTTAGTTTGATGCATGAATTTGATGATTTTAGTTTAGCTATATGCTTCAATATTTTTGATCCATTCTTTTTAGGTTGATTAGCTTAGACCTTTAGCTTGTGCATAGAATTTAGTTTGCAATTTTAGAACTTAATTTGAGATGATTTGTTTAGGTGTGATTAGTGTGATCAAAACTAGGGTTTAGGAGATACTATAGGTGTGAGAAATCATTTCCCTTAGGAATTGTAGATTGAATCTTTGGGGTATGGGACTATAGGGATTATGGGTAGATATTAGATCCCCTTAGAAAATATTAGGATTCCCCTACTGCTATTAGTATACTACTTATACTTGTTTGACTGTGTGGTGTGCCCTCTCTAGGGTTATTTTCATTTGTCTGTGTGGGGTATTGGGTTTGCTTGGGGATTGGGTGAGCTGAAGACTGTGATGATGAAGTCCATTGGAGATCAAGAGAATGAAGACCAACTTCCAGAGTTGATGGAGAGTATCCTTTGCTGGCAGCTGGTGAGGAGTGTAGGGTTTAGGAGCTAGGCAGAGCTCTAGAGTAGAAAGCTTGATTCACAAACATGGAAGGCCTTGTCTGCCTCCATTCTTTCTCCATGATTCAAAGTCTCTTTCAAATATCCACCTCCTTCCTTTGGAAGGATTAGTGAATATATTTGAAAGATAGAAATTTTGAGGGAAAATTGTTTGTATAATGTTAACAATTAATGAGCCACCCTTGGTAGGCAGTTTACTGTTTAGCATTCATTCTATCTGGGTGACTGAAATTCCTCCTGGAGATTGAGACTTGAAGAAAAGCCATTGCAGATGGGAGACTGATGATAAAGACCTTGCGTGAAGGCTGTGAAGATGAAGACTGAGGCTTGCTAGAAGCTTGTAGCTGTTTGGAGATGACTTGAAGACAGATGTTGATGCAGAGCTACTGTGGCTATTTATTTTTTGCTATTTAATTCTGATGTATTGATTGGTTTTCCCTGACTGTATTGTTTGCTGTTTACCCTGGTTAGGTTGAAAGTGAATTCTGTTCACTTTTGCCTATTGTTTTCTAGGTTCGAGGTTGAGTGGGACTCGCTTGTATTGCTGCATCCATGCATTTTACTGCTTTATTATATATCTGCTATTGTTTCTGTTTCCGTCTATTCCCTTAGGATCTCTGTTTCTCTCTGTGCAAGAGAGGAGCATGATAGATATTAGGTCTTAACCCATGCATGATAACATTAGGTTAGTTTGATTCCCTTCGCAACCATAGGTTAGAGTTCTGTCTCTTCTTTCTCAAAACAAACAGAAAAAACACAATAAGATTTCAAACGCAATAAAAGACACTTCTTCCGTAAAAGAATGTGAACTCATCAAAACGTCATTTTTGTCCGCTTGGACTGTTAATCAGAAAAACCTTTTTCAGAAGGAATAAAAGCAATCAAGACAGACTTGTGTCGTACGTGGCCCGAACTACGTTTGCTCTGATCTTTCATGCTGTATGAAAGTATGTAGGCATAGGATGCGATATCCTAGCGAGCAACCTTCCCCTCCTTTCCCGTAGGTAGGAGAACTACGTTGACTCTGATTTCTCGTTCCAGACGGGAATACGTAGGCATAAAGTGCGATACTTTGCCGAGTCATTTTCTTTTCTTTTTAACCCTTAACCCTGTAGAATAGATAGAATAACAATCCATACCCGAAAACAAGCGTGGATCCCGTTGAGTACGACGGACGTGAGGGGTGTTAATACCTTCCCCTTGCGTAACCGACTCCCGAATCTAGGATTTGGTTGCGATGACCATTCCTTTCCCGTTTTGCGGTAGGTTTACTCTGAGCGTTTCCTTTCCCTCCTTTGGGATAAATAACGCACGGTGGCGACTCTTCTGTTCAACCGGCGCCGATTTTCGCAGTAGCGACATTGACTACTTTGGATCTTAACCGTGAACCAACCATCAAGATGAAATCAACCACCAATGAGATCAACGAGATTACAATTGTCAAGAATACTGAAATTTTTAAGGATACTGACGGTACTTACAAGTATTCAGATGAAGGAGCCACCGCTAACCAGGCCTATCCCGTACCTGAAGGAGGCATTACAAATGAGTTCCTTTACCAAACTATAATGACTCAGCATAGAGAAACCTCCAGGGCCATTGCTTCTCTCCGGAACCTTGTACTTTCCTCTCACCACACCAACCCTGACAACCTTGTTGTATCTGATGAAGAAAATGAAGGACAAGAGGAAGAAGAGGAGGAGGATATGGCGGATGAGGATTTTTAGAGAATATGCTGTTGTTGTTGTTTTTATTGCATTGCTTTCTAGTCTTAAGTTTTATGCTTCCATTTGAACTATGTTTTATTGTAACAAGTACAATTTCTATTTGCTGCATTTTATATGTACTACTGTTTATGCTTTGTGTTTACTTGGCTTTGCATGTGCTTATTACTATATATGTTGCTATCTTGTGATTTCTTTGAAAGCTCTTCCTTTTTGCTGATGTCAAAGGGGGAGAAGAGCTTGGTTCTGTTAATGTCTCCCTGTGTGCAGATATTTTTTCCTCAGTTAAGATAGGGGGAGTTGCTAGACATAGGGGGAGAAACATATCAAGAACCAAGAAATATCGCACAACACTTCTTGATTGCCATCATCAAAAAGGGGGAGAATGTAGAAGCATACTTCAGTCTCAAGTTTTGATGATGTCAACACTACTCAAGGTCATCTCTTGATTGCAAAAAGACAAGCCTTTCAAAGTTATCAAGATCAAGTCAAGCTATCGATCAAGTCAAGCTATCTATCAAGTCAAGCTATCTTTCAAGTCAGGCTACATATGGAACTATGATTCTTCAAGACTTGGACGTATTGCGGGTATATCAAATTCTACCCTTATAATTGATATACAAGTGTTCAAAAACATCAAGCATTTGAGCATAATACATGAGCATGTTTTTGAAACTTTAAAATTGGTATAACATTTATTTTTAAAAAGCATTTTTCTGAAAAATAGCAGTGTTAACCGATTAACCATATAGGTTAACCGGTTAACCATTTCAAATTTTAAATAATCTGGGCTAACGTTCCAGTGTTAACCGATTAACCATATAGGTTAACCGATTAACACTGAACGTACAGTGAAAAATGGCTTTGTTTCAAGTTCAAAAATTGTTTGAAAATTACACCATTTCATATTTTGAAATCTACTCAAATATACCTTTTGTGAAAGGGTATTTTACTCATATAAATTCTGAGTTTTTCAATTTTGAAAAACACACACTAAAAATTTCCAATCTCCAAACACTTTCCACATTCATTTTCAAATTTTTCTTAGAATCAAATTCACAATTTTCAAAATCTTTCATTAAGTGTTCATATGTGCATAAAATTTCATATTCATCTTTGAACACTTGTGTTGAAAATTATAAGAGTGAATTTTGATCATTTGGAGAAGATCAACTTTGATATTATTATTCTCAAAAAAAATCTTTACAAGTATTTGTATTCTGACTTGTGATCCAGGATTGTTGGACACAAGGGTGAGTGTTTACAAGAGGATTGTTCTTGTACACTTGTTAGTTTTATTGTTTGATAGTAGGCCTCACCGGTTGATGGTGTGATAGGTTGTACTTTATTAAACAATAGTGAAAACTCTCTTTCGTGTTGAAAGGGGAGTGGAGTACTCTCGGATTGTGAGGGGAACCACTATAAATCCTGGTGTCCATTGTTCTTTTACTTTCTTCTGCTTTCATAACCAAGAACACAAACCAGTAATATTTCAAGAAACCATAAAAACCGGAAAAATTTCTAAAGTCCTAATTCACCCCCCCCCCCCCCCTCTTAGGCATACTCTGTACTTACAAGGAGATGCCATGACATTCAAAGGACTTGGCGGCACATGAATTTTATCAGCATAAGTCTGGAATTTATCCCAGACAAATATTCTTGGTTCTTGAGAAAATTCTGGATATCATAATACCATGGCTTCTCATCTAAAGTTTCCTCTATTGCAAATACGAATGCCTACCTATCAAGGCGCGAGATGACAATTCTCGGAGCATCGTTCCAATAGTTCACCTTATACATTAAGGATAATGTAGCCAAGACATCTGCCATCTGATTCTCCGCCTTTGGCACATGGTGAAACTTTACCTTGTCAAAGAAAGGTAACAATCTCCTTGCATAGTTCATATAAGGAATCAGATTAGGTTGTCGAGTCTCCCACTCTCCTTTGATCTGATTGACCACCAATGTTGAATCACCATAGATATCAAGGTTTTTTATTCTGAAATCAATCACTTCTTCAATACCCATGATACATGCTTCATATTCAGCTTCGTTATTGGTGCAGGGGAACGTTAACCTTTCAGTGAATAGGATATGAGAACCACGGGGAGTTGTAATGATTTCCCGAATTCCGCTGCCATATGAGTTAACAACACCGTCAAAAATCATCTGCCATTGGGAGCTTTTCTCGGGACCTTCATCAGGTAACGGTTCATCACAATCTTCCATCTTTAAAAACATGATATCCTCATCAGGAAATTCAAACTTCATCGATTGATAATCGTCAATCGGCTGCTCTGCGAGATATTCAGACAGAACACTCCCCTTAATAGCCTTTTGGGAGACGTATTGAATGTCGTACTCTATGAAAACCATCTGCCACCTGGCAATCCTTCCCGAAAGTGCTTGCTTTTTGAACACGTACTTAATCGGATCCATCTTCAAAATTAGCATGGTTGTGTGATTTAGCATGTATTGCCTTAGGCGTTTGGCAGCCCAAGCGAGTGCATAACACGTCTTTTCCAACATTAAGTATATGGACTCACAATCTGTGAACTTTTTACTCAAGTAATAAATGGCATGCTCTTTTCTTCCCGTCTCGTCGTGTTAACCGAGAACATAACCCATGGGAGTCTCAAGAACCTTTATATACATTATTAATGGTCTTCCAGTCACTAGAGGCATCAGTATCAGAGACTTCTGCAAATACTCTTTTATTTTTTCAAATGCCCTTTGGAAATTTTCATTCCAGACCACCGCTTGATCTTTCTTTAACAATTTGAACATTGGTTCACATGTGGCTGTGAGGTGAGATATGAACCTTGCAATGTAGTTCAATCTACCCAAGAAACCACAAACCTCTTTCTCAGTCTTCGGTGCTGGCATTTACTGTATAGCTTTTATTTTTGCCGGATCCACCTCGATTCCTTTTTCACTGACTATGAACCCCAGTAACTTTCCTGACCGTACACCAGAAGTGCACTTGTTCGAATTCAACCTCAACCTGAATTTCCTTAGCCTTTAAAACAGCTTCAAAAGATTCACCAGATGTTCTTCCTCCGTATGTGACTTTGCGATCATGTCATCAACATAAATCTTAATCTCATGATGAATCATATCATGAAACAAAGTCACCATTTCCCACTGATAGGTCGCCCCTGCATTCTTCAATCCAAATGGCATTATCTTATAGCAAAAAGTCCCCCATGGCGTGATAAAAGTTGTTTTCTCCATGTCTTCCAGGGCCATCTTGATCTGATTATATCCAGAAAAACCGTCCATGAAGGAAAACACTGAATACTGCGTGATATTATCAACAAGTATGTCAATGTGGGGAAGCAAGAAATCATCTTTCAGGCTCGCTCTGTTGAGATCACAATAATCTACACACATTCTTACCTTACCATCCTTCTTTGGTATAGGTACAATGTTAGCGACCCACGGAGGGTAATTCGTCACGGGGAGAAATCCTGCGTCCAACTACTTCTGGACCTCTTCTTTGATTTTTACCGCCATGTACAGTCTGGTTCGTCTCAGCTTCTGTTTCACAGGTGGACACACTTCTCGAAGAGGTAAGCGATGAACCACAACATCTGTATCAAGACTGGGCATATCTTTGTATGACCAAGAAAAGACATCTTTATACTCCCGGAGCATTTCAACCAGTCTTTGTATGACGTCACTCTGCAATGCAACCCCTATCCTGACTTCTTTTCTGGCTTCCTCGGTGCCCAAGTTGATGACCTCAATTTCCTCCTAATGAAGCAGAATAACCTTCTCTTCTTGTTTTAGTAGCATGATGATCTCTTCAGGCAGGTCTTCGTCTTCCTCAATCTCTTCTTCAGCTTGAAAGATCGGGTTATCAAAGTCATACTGAGTTATAGACGAGTATGAGTCGGTGGCATCTGCAAGGTGAAACCTAGAATGATGATGATTTAATGCTTAAGATGATATGCAAACAAGCACAAACCACATTGCCATTTTATTGTTAAAACAAAACAAGAAAAACAGAGATCACAATATTTAAATGCAGGAAAAACGCCCTTTGATTAATGATAAAACGAATGTTCAAACATAAAAGATAAGGCCCTTTAGACAAAGACCACTATGTTCCGCGTAGAACATAGGGCTACACATAATCAAGAAAATAGGAAAATTACTCTTCACGAGTCACTTGGATAACTTCCTTGATGGACCAGTTGTTCAAGCTCTGACCAGGAATACATGGTTGGATCCATGCATCCATGTCGCAGTCACTATCCCCTTCTTCGTCAGACACGACATTGATCTGATCAAAAATTACCCCACCAATAGTGAATTGGACTGGTCCCCTGTAGCAAGTCCAAACTTGTCCTGCTTATTAGGGATGCTCAAGACTTGTCCCCAACCCTGAGATGCTCCGACTTCACCACTGCATGTGCTTCCTTAAAAGATGACATAGCAGCCTCAGGCACACTGCCCACAACTGGCGTCTTCTCTTTAATCTGCATGGTTTTGAAAGCTTGACACAACGTTTCGTGAATCTCACCGTCAACCTCTACATATTTGAATGAAGACAAATGGCTTATCATAATATCCTCTTCACCGCAAACAGTAACAATATTACCGCCCACCATATATTTCAGCTTTTGGTGTAGAGTTGACGTCACAACTCCAGCCGAATGGATCCAAGGTCGTCCCAACAAGCAGCTATATGTTGGATGAATATCCATAATGTAAAACACATCATTGAAAACCTCTGGTCCAACCTGGATGGAATAGTCACTTCTCCGAAAACGGACCTTCTTGTCCCATCAAATGCTCGCACAACCAAATCACTTGGGGTGCACATTACTCCCCAGGTGTCCAGCTTCATCAAAGCTTTCTTTGGTATCACATTAAGTGATGACCCAGTGTCCACCAGCACATGTGACAGTACAGCCCCTCTGCATTCAATGGAGATATGCAGCGTGTGATTATGGTCTCTTCCCTTGGGCGTCAAATCAAGATCTGTAAATCCTAGCCCATTCCCGGTTTTGATGTGTGCCACCACTCCTTCTAATTTATTCACAGAAATTTCATGTGGCACGTACGCGGTATTCAGAATCCTTAACAAGGCATTCCGATGTACCTCAGAGCACAGAAGTAGAGATAAGATTGAAATCTTCGACGGAGTTTGTTGCAAGTGGCCTACAATCTTATAATCACTTTTCCTAATCAAGCGTATAAACTCTTCCGCATCTTTCAACAAAGTTTATTTCTCACCACTCTGAGAATTCTCTTCGACCATAACTTTTCCTTTTCCCTTATCGGACCTTTCAACACTCGCTTCCGGAGGTGAAAATACTCTTCCGCTTCTGGTTATCCCACCAATCCCTACCAGATTATCAACAGAATCCAATGGTGAACTCTTCAGCTCCTGCTTCTGACTGTTACAATAGACCTCAGCCCCATAATTCCATGGGACTGCTTTGATACTCTCGTAGGGTACATGCCCTGCTTTAGTGATTATAATGGTGGGTGGCCTTGGCAGCGCATAAATATTGATTGTTTTGTAAGGAGTAGAAATTGTAGCCACTTCATCCTTCTCTTCAGCAATTACATTTCCTTTTTTTTCTTCTGAAACTCGGTTAAACTGCAGAACACCGTCATCCGTCAACCTTTGAACATGACTCTTCAATTTCTCACATCCCTCAGGATGGGGTAAACAACTTATGCAGTCTCTACCACAACCAGGAAACAACCCTCCACTCAACAACTTATCCTTCACAAAACTCAGCGGAGTTTTTCAGTTCTTCAACATCAGTCACCAGATTCAAACCTTCCTCCTCAACAATGGCGTTTACCCCAGCCGCTCCAAGATTTAGCATGGGATTTATCACAACGTTCAGCATGTCATGTGAAAAATTGATAGCTTTACTGTCGATAAGGTCTTGCACCATACCTTAGGGGTGGTGCGTCGGTTAAAGGGGCTAGTTGTAACGCCCCGATTCTGAATTTCCCATTTTTGTTGAGTCTTTTAATTTTTTTAATTGAATTATTCTTTTAGTTGTAGAATTTGAACATGAATATGTTATGTGTGCTTATTATGTTATTTTATTATTCGGAGAGTTTTGGGGAATTAATTAGAGGGTGTTTTAGATAATCCTTGATCAGTAGATATTTGAGAGAAATAGAATAGTAAGAGTATAAGTGGAATTAAAGAGAACAAAAATGAGAGAAAGAAATCGAAAGGAAAGAAGAGAGAAGAGAGAAGAGAAAGAGGAGAAAACCTAGAATCATCAAGAATCAAACTTCTAAGCTTTGATTAATCGGGTAAGGGTGTGAAACTTTATTATTCTTTCGATGTATACGATTATGTATGTTTCTATTGGTTTTTTTTGGATTGGAGAGAGTTTTGCTCATTTTCCGTTTTAGGTCGAATTTGAGTAAATCGTTAGAAACCGAGTTTTCACGGTTAAGAGTGAGAATGAATGGTAGAATTTAGTTGAGGAACATCAGACCAAGCTGCTGAGACAAGTTGGGATTGAATCGGGTAGATTTCGATGAGTTTCGGAGTTTTAGACAGTGGAGAATTTCTGAGTTCGCAGACCCTCGCTGGCACGTTCGCTAGGCGAGCAGGTCGCGAGCATTCGCTGGGCATTCACTGTGGCGAGCCAGTAGAGAACGGTCCTAGACTTGGACAGAATGGTTTGTGGTGTTCTTCGCTGGTAGCGAAAGGGGTAGCGAGCGACTCGCTAGACCTTCGCTGAGCGAGTGTGGTAGCGAAGCAGGTCAGAGGATTCTGTTTGCTCTCGCGATCTTGTTCGCTAGGTGAACAGGTAGCGAGCACTCGCTGGGAGTTCGCTAGGCGAACAGGGTAGCGAGCGTAGCAGGGTGTTATTTTATTGTGTTTCACTTCCATGATTGATTCTCCAATTCAAGTGTGATTAGTTCTTCTTATTATGCATGGTTGTGTGTGTGATATGGAATGTTGTGGGTAGCCGTATGGCATGAATCCTAAACCGTAAATCGTGAAGTATGAAATGTTGCCGTTTGGCAACGTTGTGCAATTGTTTGAATTGAATGAAATGTGCATGAATATATATATGGCGTATATGTATGCATGTCAAGAATGTATGAAGTCGTTTTGTTTGTGAAGCATCATGATTGCATTCTTATGTGTCTGATCCTGTGTAGGATCTGCAGAAACCTTGTGTTCCCTTGTGGGGTGTGAGCGATGGTTTGTCCTAGATCCCTAGGAGGATCTGCAGAAACATCGTGTGCCCTTGTGGGTTGTGAGCGATAGTTTATTTTGATTCCGTGGAGAATCTGCAGAATGATTGTGTGCCCTTGTGGGGTGTGAGCAATCCTAAAACATTGTGTGCCCATGTAGGGTGTGAGCGATGGGTGAACATCGTAGGCCCGACGGGGAGTTATTTCAGTAACGAGCGATGGTTCCTTTGGTTCTTCAATTGAACCTGTTGAATGAGTCGGTACCGCATTTGCATCTGCATAGAGTCGTGAGTCGGTCTCTATGAGTGCGTTATTATCTTCATATGATATATCAATATAATGAACATAACTGTGTATGTTTTGTGATGAATTGTATACGTGTTGTGATATGTATATGATTGAATTGTGTTGTATTGCGGTGAGAAATGTAGTATATATATTCTATGCATTGTTTGTTATGATAATGTTTCTCACCCTTCTGCTGTTTTATAATGCTCTATGAGGCATTGTAGAGTAGGTCTACTGGAGGTCTTTTGCGAAGCCTGGCTTCATTCTTTTTGGTCGATTGGATCTGATATGTAGCACCGGGTAGTTAGGAATTCTTTTGGGTTCTTTTGTGATACATCTGTGTATGTATCTGCTGGAATGTTTTGTAACCATAACTTTTGACTTGAATTAATCTGTTGATGTATACGATGTTTATATGAATAAAGTGACTCAATGTTTAGATGTTTCCGCTTTTATTCTAAATATTGATGTGTGGGTTTTAAGGACTAAGTTCCTTGGTGGTGATTTACCCTTTGTTGCATATCTTTATGAGCAGGTGTTGTATGTGTTTTGAATTTCCTGGATAATGTGACGTGGCTCTTTTATACCATGTGTTAATTATACTCTGATGAGAATTTTTATTAAGTGCCTGAACGATTTAATTGTTTATTTGGGGGTATAGAAAGGGGGTATTACATTAAGTGGTATCAGAGCCAGCGTTGAGTCGGTTGCGTCTGTCTTGTTGTTGTGTTGGTTGAATGGTTGTTTAACCTTGTTATTTTTGGGAATCATCAGAATATGGCTGGTCGTAATAACACTGCGATGGTTGCGGTGTTGGAGGCTATGGCTAGGGCGGTGCAAGGTGCACCGAATTCGAACGCTAATGTTGAGTTTAGAAAGAATCAGTCGTCGGTATTCAAGGGGAGGTTTGATCCGGAGGGTGCTCAGATCTGGTTGAAGGAAGTTGAGAGAATCTTTAGAGTTATGGGGTGTGCTGAAGAAAACAAGGTGAGACTTGGAACTCACATGTTGAGAGAAGAGGCCGACGACTAGTGGGTCAGTATGAGACAAGTTCTTGAGGTAGATGACGAGGAAATAACCTGGGATTTATTTCGCACAGAATTCTTGAGAAAGTATTATCCTGAGAGTGTAAAAGGGAAAAAGGAAATGGAATTTCTTGAGCTGAAGCAAGGCAATATGTCAGTGGTGGAATACACGGCTAAGTTTGTGGAGTTAGTTCAGTTTCATCCACATTATGCGGCGGTTACGGTGGAATTCTCTATGTGCATTAAGTATGAGAATGGCTTGCGTCCTGAGATAAAACAAGCGGTGGGATACAAAAGGATACGAAGATTTTCGGACTTGACCGAATGTTGTAGGATTTTTGAAGAGGACAATAGGGCTCGATTTACTCATTATAAGAGTTTGAGTGAGAAGAAAGGCAAGCAGTAAGTAAGGAGTGGACCTTATATGACGCATGTTGATAAGGACAAGTATAAGGAAAACTTTGATAGGAGACTCGAGGGAGGAAGTTCTGGTGCGGTTAAATGTTACAAGTGCGGCGTGATGGGTCACAAATCTTTTGAATGTGGGAAGTCTGTGGATAAGTGTGCTAATTGTGGAAGTCTTGGACATGCCACTTCTGGTTGTAGAAGGAATGTGGTAAAGTGTTTTACTTGCGGGGAAGTTGGTCATATTAGCACCAAGTGTACCAAACCAAGGCAAGCTCAGTCGGATGGAAAAGTATTTGCATTAGCCGGTTCAGACACTACTAATGCGGATCGTTTGGTTAAAGGTACATGCTTTATTAATAATATGCCTTTAGTTGTTATTATTGATACCGAAGCGACTCATTTGTTCATTTCTCTTGAGTGTGCTAAGCGTTTGGGATTGTGCATGATGTCTATGAGTGGAGACATGGTTATTGAGACTCCCACTTCGGGGTCGGTAACTACTTCCTTAGTGTGTGTAGGTTGTTCTTTGACCATGTATGGTAAAGACTTCATTATGGATTTGGTGTGTTTACCGTTGGAAGGTTTAGACGTGATCTTGGGTATGAACTGGTTACAATTTAATAGAGTTCATTTAGATTGCTATCACAAGTTGGTAAGGTTTCCTTCTTTGGGAGATGATGAAGGTGAGAGTTTTGTATCCACTAAAGAGTTGAAGAAGCTTTTAGCGGATGAAGCTCAGTTGTTCGGCTTGTTTGCATCGTTGTCGGTGGAGAGCGAAGTTGAGCTTGATGTGTTTCCAGTGGTATGTAATTTTCCAGAAGTATTTTCGGGGGAGATTACGGACGTACCACCGGAAAGGGAAGTCGAGTTTTCTATTGATCTAGTTCCTGGTACTAGACCGATTTCAATGGTACCGTATCGCATGTCAGCATCCGAATTGGTAAAACTAAAGGAACATTTGAATGATTTGTTGGATAAGAGGTTTGTAAGGCCAAGTGTTTCTCCTTGGGGTGCGCCGGTATTGTTAGTGAAAAAGAAGGATGGAAGTATGAGGTTATGCATTGATTATCGACAGTTGAATAAGGTGACGATTAAGAATAAGTATCCGCTTCCTAGAATTGATGATTTGATGGACCAATTAGTTGGAGCGCGTGTATTTAGCAAGATCGATTTGAGATCAGGTTATCACCAGATTCGGGTTAAGGAGGAGGATATTCCAATGACGGCCTTTAGGACACGGTATGTTCATTACGAATATTCTGTGATGCCATTCGGAGTTTCTAATGCGCCGGGTGTGTTTATGGAATACATGAATTGTATTTTTCATGAGCAGTTGGAACATTTTGTGGTTGTGTTCATCGACGACATTTTGATTTACTCTAAGTCTCAAGAGGAGCACGAAGAGCATCTAAGGATTGTGCTACAGATTTTGAAGGAAAAGAAATTGTATGCTAAGTTGTCAAAGTGTGAATTTTGGTTGTCGGAAGTGCGTTTTCTCGGACATATTATTTCTGGTAGTGGTATTAGTGTGGATCCATCCAACATTGATACGGTAATGAAATGGGAAACTCCTAAATCAGTTACGGAGATTCGAAGCTTTTTGGGATTGGCAGGCTATTATCGGAGGTTTATTGAAGGATTTTCGAAGATGGCACTTCTGTTAACGCAGTTGACATGTAAGGGAAATGCTTTCATTTGGGATGCTGGTTGTGAGGAGAGTTTCATGGAGTTAAATAGAAGATTGACAACAACGCCAGTCTTGATTTTGTCGAATCCTACGAAACCTTTTGTGGCTTATTGTGATGCTTCTTTGTCAGGTTTGGGTGGTGTGTTGATGCAAAGGGTAAAAGTTGTGGCTTATGTTTCGAGGAAGTTGAGGTTGAGAGTGCATGAGAAGAATTACCCTACACATGATTTGGAATTAGCGGTCGTGGTGTTTGTTTTGAAATTTTGGAGGATGATTTGGAATTAGCGGTCGTGGTGTTTGTTTTGAAATTTTGGAGGCATTATCTTTATGGTGCGAGATTTGAAGATTTTAGTGATCACAAGAGTTTGACGTATTTATTTGATCAGAAGGAATTGAACATGAGGCAAAGGAGATGGTTAGAGCTTTTGAAAGACTATGATTTTGGTTTGAATTACCACCCGGGTAAGGCAAATGTGGTGGTCGATGGCTTAAGTCGGAAATCGTTGCACATGTCTACATTGATGATGAGAGAATGTGAACTTTTGGAGGACATTAGAAATTTGAGTTTGGTTTGTGAAATGACGCCGATAAGTGTGAGGCTTGGTATGCTTTGTATTACCAATGATTTTCTTGCTACCGTATGTGAAAGGCAAAAGTTGGACTTGAAGTTCGTTGACTTGATGACGAGTGAGAATGAGGATTTCAAGGTCGACGATTTTGGAGTTTTAAGATTTCGTGGTCGTATTTGTATTCCCGACGATGAGGAGTTGAAAAGGATGATATTGGAGGAAAGACACCGGAGTAACTTGAGTATTCCTCCGGGAGAAAATAAGATGTATCAAGATTTGAAGAAAATCTTTTGGTGGTCCGGATTGAAGAGAGATGTAGCTCAGTTTGTGTATGCGTGTTTGACTTGTCAGAAGTCTAAAGTAGAACATCAGAAGCCTAGTGGATTAATGCAACCATTGGATATTCCAGAGTGGAAATGGGATAGTATATCAATGGATTTTATTATGGGGTTGCCGAATACGCAAAGAGGTCATAATTCCATTTGGGTGATTGTTGATAGGCTTACTAAATCTGCTCATTTCATTCCGATTGATATTAGTTATCCTTTGGAGAAGTTAGCCGAGATTTATGTTCGAGGGATTGTGAAGTTGCATGGAGTTCCTCAGAGTATTGTATCGGACAGAGATCCTAGATTCACTTCAAGGTTTTGGGAGAGTTTGTAAAAGGCTTTGGGTTCTAAGTTGAGATTGAGTTCGGCTTACCATCCCCAAACAGATGGTCAAATCGAGAGAACGATTCAGTCGTTGGAAGATTTGTTGTGTGCTTGTGTTCTAGAGCAAGGTGGTGCTTGGGATAGTTATTTAGCGTTGATTGAGTTCACCTACAATAACAGTTTTCACTCAAGTATTGGTATGGCACCATTTGAGGCTTTATATGGTCGAAGATGTCTAACACCTTTGTGTTGGCATGAAACTGGTGAGAAATTGGTTTTTGGGCCGGAGATGGTACAAAAAACGACGGAGAAGGTGAAGTTTATTCTTGACAAGATGAGAGTTTCTCAGAGTAGGCAGAAGAGTTATCATGACAAAAGAAGGAAGGATCTTGAGTTTCAAGAGGGAGACCATGTGTTCTTGAGAGTTACACCGGTTACGAGTGTGGGTCGTACCTTGAAGTCGAAAAAGTTGACTTCTCGTTTTATAGGTTCGTATCAGTTTATTGCACGAGTGGGTGTTGTGGCGTATCGTGTGGCATTGCCTTTGAATCTTTCGAATTTGCATGATGTGTTCCATGTTTCACAACTTCGGAAGTATGTTCCGGATCCGTCACATGTTATTCCTATTGATGAAGTTGAAGTAAGAGATAATCTTACGGTTGAGGTTTCACCGATTAGGATTTTGGATCGTGAGATTAAGAGGCTAAGGGGCAAAGATATTTCGCTTGTGAAAGTAGCATGGAGAGGTGCTGCAGAGGGCAACATGACTTGGGAATTGGAGAGTAAGATGCGGAAGTCGCATCCTGAATTGTTTGGATCAGGTAATATTTTCCAGGACGAAAATTCCTAAAGTAGGGGAGAGTTGTAACACCCCGATTCCGAATTTCCCATTTTTGTAGAGTCTTTTAATTTATTTTAATTGAATTATTCTTTTAGTTGTAGAATTTGAACATGAATATGTTATGTGTGCTTAAAATGTTATTTTATTATTTGGAGAGTTTTGGGGAATTAATTAGAGGGTGTTTTAGATAATCTTTGATCAGTAGATATTTGAGAGAAATAGAATAGAAAGAGTATAAGTGGAATTAGAGAGAAAAGAAATGAGATAGAAAGAAATAGAAAGGAAAGAAGAGAAAAGAGAGAAGAGAAAGAGGAGAAAACATAGAATCATCAAGAATCAAACTTCTAAGCTTCGATTAATCGGGTAAGGGTGTGAAACTTTATTATTCTTTCCATGTATACGATTATGTATGTTTCTATTGGTTTGATTTTGGATTGAAGAGAGAGTTTTGCTCATTTTTTGTTTTAGGTCGAATTTGAATAAATCGTTAGAAACTGAGTTTTCACGGTTAAGAGTGAGAATGAATGGTAGAATTTAGTTGAGGAACGTCGGACCAAGCTGCTGAGACGAGTTGGGATTGAGTCGGGTAGATTTCGATGAGTTTCGGAGTTTTGGACAGTGGAGAATTTCTGAGTGCGCAGACCCTCGCTGGCACGTCTGCTAGGCGAGCAGGTCGCGAGCATTCGCTGGGCATTCGCTGCGGCGAGCCAGTAGCGAACGGTCCCAGACTTGGGGAGAATGGTTTGTGGTGTTCTTCGCTGGTAGCGAAAGGGGTAGCGAGCGACTCGCTAGACCTTCGCTGAGCGAGTGTGGTAGCGAAGCAAGTCAAAGGCTTCTGTTTGCTCTCGCGAGCTTGTTCGCTAGGCGAACAGGTAGCGAGCACTCGCTGGGAGTTCGCTAGGCGAACAGGGTAGCGAGCGTAGCAGGGTGTTATTTTATTGTGTTTCACTTCCATGATTGATTCTCCGATTCAAGTGTGATTAGTTCTTCTTATTATGCATGGTTGTGTGTGTGATATGGAATGTTGTGGGTAGCCTTATGGCATGAATCCTAGACCGTAAATCGTGAGGCATGAAATGTGGCCGTTTGGCAACGTTGTGCAATTGTTTGAATTGAATGAAATGTGCATGAATATATATATGGTGTATATGTATGCATGTCAAGAATGTATGGAGTCGTTTTGTTTGTGAAGCATCATGATTGTATCCTTTTGTGTATGATCCCGTGTAGGACTTACAGAAACCTCGTGTGCCCTTGTGGGGGTGTGAGTGATGGTTTATTCTTGATCCCTAGGAGGATCTGCAGAAACATCGTGTGCCCTTGTGGGGTGTGAGCGATAGTTTATTTTGATCCCATGAAGAATCTGCAGAACGATTGTGTGCCCTTGTGAGGTGTGAGCAATCCTAAAACATCGCGTGCCCATGTGGGGTGTGAGCGATGGGTGAACATCGTAGGCCCGACGGGGAGTTACTTCGGTAACGAGCGATGGTTCCTTTGGTTCTTCAATTGAACCTGCTGAATGAGTCGGTACCGCATTTGCATCTGCATAGAGTCGTGAGTCGGTCTCTATGAGTGCGTTATTATCTTCATAAGATATATCGGTGTAACGAACATAGCTGTGTATGTTTTGTAATGAAGTGTATACGTGTTGTGATATGTATATGATTGAATTGTGTTGTATTGCAGTGAGAAATGTAGTATATATATATTCTATGCATTGTTTGTTATGATAATGTTTCTCACCCTTCTGCTATTTTATAATGCTCTATGAGGCATTACAGAGTAGGTCTGCTGGAGGTCTTTTGCGAAGCGTGGCTTCATTCTTTTTGGTCGGTTGGCTCTGATATGTAGCATCAGATAGTTAGGAATTCTTTTGGGTACTTTTGTGATACATCTGTGTATGTATCTGCTGGAATGTTTTGTAACCATAACTTTTGACTTGAATTAATCTATTGATGTATACGATGTTTATATGAATGAAGTGACTCAATGTTTTGATGTTTCCGCTTTTATTCTAAATATTGATGTGTGGGTTTTAAGGACTAAGTTCCTTGGTGGTGATTTACCCTTTGTTGCATATCTTTATGAACAGGTGTTGCATGTGTTTTGAATTTCCTGGATAATGTGACGTGCCTCTTTTATACCATGTGTTAATTATACTCTGATGAGAATTTTTATTAAGTGCCTGAATGATTTAATTGTTTATTTGGGGGTATAGAAAGGGGGGTGTGACATTCGTGTCCTTTTCTGGATCAATTGTAATTGCATCAAATGTTGTAGTAACTGTGAGTAAGGCATCGGCGGTGCATCAAATTGTCTGTTCAATGCTCTTCCCCGATCTTAGAATCGTTGCGGAGTGTAATTTTGTTGTTGTTATGGACGTTGTTGATGTTGTTATGGTGCAGCTGGAATTGTAATGCTTGCAACTTGAGGTTGTTGCTGACGATATTACTGATTTCTACTCTTATTTCTACTTCGGAAACCTGATACTGCATTTGTTTCCCCCTCTCTCTTCTTATTGCCAAAACTTTTCCTACCTCCTCCAGCTGAGGATCTTTCTCCGACTTGTATCTTCCCCAGTTTGATTCCATTTTCAACCCGCTCGCCTGTAATGATCAAGTTTGAGAAACTACCCGACATGTTTCCTATAAATTTCTCATAATACACTCCCGGCAATGTAGCAACAAACATGTCAATCAGCTTCATTTCCACCATAGAAGGTTGAGCTCTCGCTGCCAGCTCGCGCCATCTCTAGGCGTATTCCTTGAAACCTTCATTACTTCT
Source organism: Lathyrus sativus (assembly GCA_963859935.3). Classification (NCBI taxonomy): domain Eukaryota; kingdom Viridiplantae; phylum Streptophyta; class Magnoliopsida; order Fabales; family Fabaceae; genus Lathyrus; species Lathyrus sativus. The sequence goes on from OZ012739.1 coordinate 383,950,128, forward strand.
CTGTGATAGGTTCTACAACTGTACCCAGTTTGATGCTAGGTCACTGTTATACTGATAATGTCTGACAAAAGCTTCAGCCAAATCTCTCCAACTCCTGATGTTGATTGGCTCTAGACCCATATACCATTCCAGGGATGGACTAGAAAGACTATCCTGGAAGAAATGCATGAGCAACTTCTCATCGTCGGAGTATGCAGACATCTTTCGATAATAAGAGCGGAGAGGCACCCTAGGACAAGTTGTCCCCTTATATTTATCGGAGTCAGGAACCTTAAACATCGGAGGAATCTTCAGGTCTGCGATCAGCCCTAGATTTGACATATCTAAACCCAGCGAGTTTTGATTTTCAAAATTCTTCATCTTTTCATCTATCAGTTTAAACCTTCTGTCTGCGTCAGACTGCAGACCATCCCCAAGCTCTCTCATAGTGAAAACATCATCTTGGTCATCCTCATCCCACTGAGGGCCAGCGTTTCCATGCACAACACATGTTGGTGTAGGAATAGGGATTCTAGTATGATTACCTCCGCCCGGAGGGATAACAACAGTTGGAATGGCAGTAGCATGAGGGGTAACATTATCAGCTGTATGAGGTATAGCAGCAGTTCCTCCATGTAGAACCCCACTTCTGTCAACCCTTGCAATCAGAGGTTGCACCAGTGTTCTTAGTTGCAACTCGAGCTGAATCTGGTAACCCCTTGCATCATATCCATAAACTGAGCCATACGGTCATGGAACTCCTGCAACTCGAGCTGAATCTGGTCCATAGCTTTCTGTTGATTTCCCTTGGTAGAGTAGTGATGAATCTCTTGGCTTTCAATCCTGAAACAAGTTGAACAAACCATAGAAAGGATAAGGTTAACGGAACCTGGAACACCTGCGACGCAGAATGAGAAATGCTGCAGTATGCAGACATGCAAATATGCTTTAGGGAAATTTTCCCCTTGATTCTAGTTTCCTGAGAACAACAAGACAATGGAGAACCAACAGATAAGGTCATACAATCTTCTCATAAATAAAATGAGAACCAGAGGCATTACACATCATGTCACTGAGGAACAACAATAGAATCAAACACGACCCCATCCAACAATCCTGGTGATGGTTGAGATAAAACATAACAACAAATACTAAAGGAGAAAATACATCAAGTATGACAGCAAGTATCGAACTCCTCTAGTAACTCCTTAGTATCCGGATGGTCTGGCCTAGCAATCAACCCCTGGATGAGCAAATCCCTCCTGCTAATAGTATCCTGCAAGCCCTGAGTGTAATCTTCCCAGGCGCCTTCCCCAAATGCTTCTTCAAGCTTAGGCCTCTTCAGATACGCTCGTAATCTATGCTCTTCCAACGTTGCAAGAGCTTCATTCAACTTGCAGTCACTTTCGCATTGGCGTGAGGATTCAACTATATCTCTCTCTTCCTTCACCTGGAGTTGAGCTTTCAACCTGACGATTTTTTGTCGCAGTCCATCTTCTCGTTTTTTGTTGTTAGTCAGAATAGCGTTCCATTGAGCATTGAATTTAGATATCTCTATATGTGCTATTTCTATCTCCTTCTTCTTATCTTTGAGGATATCACTGGCACTCTTTAAATCTTGGCCCACTCGTTCTCGGGCGCGAATCTCCTCTATTAGTTTTCTTCCCATCTTGTTCACCAGCTCTATCTGCTTCTTAGATGAGTAGGTAGCTTGATTCTTTTCACTTATGAGTTGCATAATTTCCTTTTCCAACTCCTCGTTTACCTTGCGTAATTCCTCCTTCTCGGCCCACAGTTGATTGTATATCTGAATATCAACTGTTGCTGGTTCTTGAATCATTCGGGGATACAAAGGTTCTCGAGCTGGAAATGGTAACGACAATCTCTCAACTCTTTCCTGAATCCAAACGACATAAGGCTCATAAGCTCTACAATTGCTCTTTCCCAAAGAAGATTTCCCCCTACGATGAATTTTACTCCAAGCCTTCTCCAATCTGATCAGGGTCTCACTGTCAATTAGGCCAGTGAAATACAGAGATTCTTGTATTTCTTCTTCCTTCAGAGGTTCCCTTAAAGCATAATCAAATTGCCTCATTGCAAGAGCTGGATTGTAGTTAATACCACCCTTTCTTCCAATCAAAGGGACATTAGGAAAACCACCACAGCTAAATATTATCTCCACACCCAAGAAGTTTCGGTTAAACCATACAATGTCTTCAGAAGTTAAACCCATAAGCCTCTCTGACCAATCAGCGGTGTCTGAGATGTCTACAAATAGACCAGATTTAGGAAGATGACTCATTAACCATCTATACAAAAGAGGTACACAACAAGGGACATTCTTCCCCCTCCTATTCTCATTCTTGTAATGAACAAAGTGATACACATCTCCCAAGAGCGTAGGCACATGATTCTTCGAGACAAAGATATGGAAAGCATCCAAGACCACAAAATCTGGAATGTTTGGGAACAAAATTATGCCATATATGCATAGAGCCAAGATAGCATTAAAGACAATCCAATATGCTTGTTTTGCAAAATGTTGAGCTCTACCAACCAAGAAAGGCAATGAGAAACCAGACATTCCATTCCTTTGAACCAACTTTCCTTCTAACTCAGAGGCATCTAGATGAAGAGCATTAGCAAGTTTAGTCAAATTAGGCTCAGCTTCAGAATGATAAAAAGGAATCTGATCCAAAATAGGAACTTCTAACAACATGGCAAACTCCTTCAGAGTAGGCATCAACACATAACCAGGGAAAGTGAAACATCTCAGCTGAGAGTCATAGAACTGAAGTAAGGTATGAAGATCTCCTAACTCAAACACTAAAGCTTTGCAGACACAACCCATAAGCTTCCCATACTCTTTCTTGAAATCTTCCATCACACTGTGATCAGCAACAGAAATCAAACTGAGTAGAGACCCTATATCTGGTGTTGGAAATTTATACACAACTGTCTTCTTCAAACAACTCTCCATGTCAGCAGGGAATTGGTTTACTAGAATCAAGTGGAGAATATGCACATGAAACATAAGTACATGTCAATTTTAATATGCAAATGCAACAGGGGATCAAGACTGATGTGCCATTGACTGAGATGAACCAGCGCTTCGCTCTGACTAGAACACATAAGGAACCCACAGTATCAAGGATTAAAAATTCACACTGACGAGAAAACCAGGTAGGTTGAAGGTCAAGGTTTCCTGCATAACCCTCCCCACTCACAGATATGAACCTATCTCTGATAAGGTCTGGCATCCTATGCGGTCATCAGCGTCACAAACTTTTGAGAAACGATGATACGTTCTCCATTTCTGGTTTGGCATCATAGTCTAACGAAGCGGCCTCACTTAACTGACTTCCAAATGATCAGTCCCCAGAGTTGACAATCCTCAGATCCAACATCCTCTCAATTGTCCGAAACAGACTGGAAACATAGTCATCAAAGAGAATCTTGTCTGAACGCGAATTTCGTGAGAACTAGTGCATGCCAAACATACAGGTTCTTCACTACTTTCCACTTCTAGTTCTAGGGTTATACTCAAGCCTGGGTTTTGGCTTATCACACAGTGGAACATTCCCACCCAACAACACAACAATATGATATATAAAATGCGGAAATTAAAATGCAAATGCAATAAAATACAAAGGCAACACATATACATATATATACACACCCAAAGGTAAAACACACAAGCGTTAGGATAGACTCGCCTGGGGGATGGGAAGAGTCCCCAGCATAGTCGTCAGCTATCGCATCGCTGTGAAAAAGGGGCCGACAAGGACAGAAGAGTCGTCACTGTTCGTTATTTATCCCAAAGAGAGTGAAAGAAAACAATCAGAGAAAACCTATGAAAAAGTGAAAAGACAGGTCATCGCAACCAAATATTGGGTTCGGGAGTCGGTTACGCAAGGGGAAGGTATGAGCACCCCTCACGTTCGTTGTACTCAACGGGATCTACGCTTGTTGTCTAATATAGAATGATGTTAATCTAGAAGGCTGGCCACAGGGACAAAAGAAAAGAAAAGAGACTCGATAGAGCATCTCTGCTCTATGCCTACGTACTCCCTCATGCAATGGGAAAGTCAGAGTCAACGTAGTTCAGAAAATTACGGGTGAAGGTAAGGAAGGTTGCTCGCCAAGACATCACCGTCTTGTGCCTATGTATCCTCATCTGGTACTAGAAATCAGAGCAAACGTAGTTCGGGCTGACATGACCACAGATTGGTTCAAGTGTTTTAACTGAGTAGGGTTAAACCTTCGTTCTAGCAGTTAGGTGTATTGCTGCTCGACCATTGGAGACTTAGGCGTTACCTGTTTGCGGTAGAACCAAGAGTCAACACACTCTTTCTGAAAATGGTTTTCAATTAATCTTGAAGGATAAAAGATTTGATGTTTTGTTTTGTGTTTTTTATGAAGAAGTGAATTGAGTTAAGTTTGTAACTCATGTTGCACTAAAGACTATGACTTGAGAGCGAATGCATCGCATATCGCCCAAAGGGCATACGCTAAACACTCTAGACAGTTGAGAGGAAGCCCCCCAACTATCATTCCCCAAGTACTTAAGACTCGTAGCATACAACACTTATTATCCTTTATTAGATGTTTTGAAGAAGTTTTGAGATGAGAAGAGAAGACACAAACTCTAAGGGGAAACTAATCAACCCTAATGTTATCATGCAATGTGATCCTAAGATTGAGATTAAGAGGGTAAAAGACTATCCTAATGTTATCATGCTTGAATTGAACACTTAATGTCTCTCCTACTCTCATCCTAAAGGGAGGAACTAGGAATCCTAAGGGATCATGGCAAACAAACCAAGTAAACACAAGATAAATCAATCCGAAATAAGATGTAAGAAAAAGATGAAGTTAACTTAAACAAGTTAAAAGGAAATGCAAATATGATATGTAAGATGCAAAATATGCAAAGCCAACAAAAGATCAAGGAAAAATGACTTAAACAGGTCAAAGAAAAGGTGAGATGAAATGGGAGAAGTTACAACTCCTACAACCATTCATGCATCAATCACTATAACCAAAGCTAAACAAAAAAACAAAAGGAGAAGCCATGATCAAGATGGAGATGGGAGATTTGTCTTGGGCATCAAGCAACATGAGAAATATCTCAACCAAATGCAACACATTGATCATGTAAAAGAAGGGAGCAAACAAGTGCTCAAAGTGATCCCTCATTCAAAGCAAACTCAAGGTATGAACAAAGGATACCAAATTGCTTTGAATGAGTATCAAAAGCCAAAGGGCAGAAGCAAAAGCACAAGAGAAAGATGCTAAAAACAAAATGGAAACAAAGCAAAAGCATGCTACAAGTCAAAGCAATAGAAGGAACCAAAGTTCCATTCATCATCAACACTTAAAACCAAGTGGAATGCCCTAATCCAAAGTGACTTGCAACACAAACTACACAAGTGTATGACCTATAAATGAAAAACCAACACCTTAATCATGTTATGGATGAGTATGAAAGCTCATAAGATGCTCAAGCACATAGCAAGAGACTTTTATCTAAACTAGTGAACAACATGTACAGTAGAATAGAGAACAAGGTGTACTTGATACAGAATCAGAGGTACATGGTAATCACCTTAACAAAGACCTTAAGCATTTAAGATTTACAGGATATTCAATGTTTAGGAAACATTAAGGTTGTTTACATTTTACAACAAATGGCAGGATGTTCTGCATATTCAGTAGTGTTGCTCATTGTTGATCTTGTTATTTCTTCATTCAGATAAGAGTTCTGAACACCTCTACCTTCTTTGACATTTCTTCTTCTTCTTATTCCTTATTGAAGATTCAGAATAAACCTTCAGCTACTTATATAGCAATTTGTAGAAGACTAGCCATAAGAAGAGATAACTTAATCAAATGTCTTTGTTTTCTTCATAGTACAAGAGTCGTTGAAGATAGATACACCAAATGATCTTGATCTATTGTGGTTATCTATAAAGCATGTCAAGTCTACTTGAGCTTTGTGAATTTAGATTTTAGCTTACTATATGATTTGACATTACCGATTGCTTTCTAGAATACAGACAACTTCAGCTTTTGCTACTACTTCTGAAAGATCACAAGAAGCCAATACAATCACCAGGTGTAGAGACAATATGTTTCTTCTTATGATGCTGAGACATTCAGCTTCAGAGTCTACGCCAGACATCACTTAACAATTGTTCTTCAGATTCTGTATCATCAAAAGCACGTAACTCAGCTTTTCTCCAATGTGTCTTCTTATCAGATTCTGAATATATCTTTAAGTATAAGAACCTACATACTTGAGCATACATTAGATAACACCGTTGTTCTTTTAATACTTTTTCATCATCAAAACCCAAGGAATATATGTCAAGAACAAATCTTGTTCTAACATGAGATTCCATCATTTTATACCGATCTAGCATCCGAAAAAGATTTTGAATATGTTTAGAGGCCACAAAGAATCAAAAAAAATCCAAGGAGATTTGCAGAGTTTGACATGTTGCAAGATACTAAAATAGACTATGAAGGGGAAGTCATTCAGTGTGCCATGTTAGTAGAGTCTAAACCAGTTAGTCTTGAAGAAGTTCTCAAGAAGAAAATGTGGCTGAAGGCCATGAAAGAAGAACTTGAGGCTATAGAAAGAAACAAGACTTGGGAGTTGACTGAGCTTCCAAAGGACAAAAAAGTCATCAATGTCAAATGGATTTTCAAGGTCAAACAGAAGTCAGATAGATCAATTGGTAAACACAAATCAAGGTTAGTAGCAAAAGGATTCCTATAGAAACTTGGATTAGATTACTCTGAGGTGTTTGATCTTGTAGCAAGACATGAGACAATCAGATTGATGATTATGATAAATGCTAACAGGAATTGGCCTCTGATGCATTTAGATGTGAAATTTTCCTTTTCGAACTGTCCATTGCAAGAAGAGGTATACGTGTCATAACCTCCTAGATTTATGAAAAAGAATCAAGAAGGGATGGTGTACAAGTTACATAAATCAATGTATGGACATAAACAAGCTCCTAGAGGCTGGAATCTGAAAATTGATCAATTTTCAAGCTCCAAGAATTCAGAAAGTGTGATATGGAGTGTGGATTTTATGTTCAACATACTTCTGAAGACAATATGATTCTGGTGTGTCTCTATGTTGATGACTTATTGCAAAAACGGACTTGTTAACATGAGATAACTAAGTTCAGGAAGATGATGATTAATGAGTTTGAGATGACTGATATAGGAAATATGACGTATTTTCTAAGGATGAAGATGATGTATTCTGAGAAGGGTATAATTTTGCATCAGGTGAAGTATGAACTTGAGCTTCTGAAGAGATTTAAGTTGCTGAATTATAAGGTTGTTGTCACACCTTCATAAACAAATCACAAATTAGATTCTGATCCTGAGGTTGATGTTGTAGATGCTACAACTTTCAAGCAGCTGGTTAGTTCTCTCAGGTATTTGTGTAATACTAGACCTGACATTTGTCATTTAGTTGGAATGGTTACTAAGTTCATGAGTAAACTGAAGTGGTCTCATTACCAAGTTGCTGTCAGGATTTTGAGGTATATTAAAGGGACTCTAAAGTATGGAATTTTGATCCCTTCTGGTGAAAAGGCTAATTCAAAACTGATGTGTTACTCAGACTCTGATTGGTGTGGACACAGAAATGGCAGAAGAAGTACTTCTGGATACTTGTTTAAGCATATGGGAGGTCCTATTTCTTGGTGTTCCAAGAAGCAACCAGTTGTTGCTTTGTCAACCTGTAAAGATGAATACATTGTAGATGATATGGTTGTATGTCAAGTGTTTGACTTCTGAATTTACTGCAGGATCCGAAGATCAAGGTAAATATGCCTCTAAAGATGATGATTGATAACAAGTCTGCAATCAATCTTGCCAAGAACCCAGTACTGCATGGGAGAACCAAACCTATTGAGATGAAGTATCATTTTCTGAGAAGTCAAGTCCAAAATGGAGTGCTAGAAGTTGTGCACTGTAGCACTCAGAAGCAGCTAGCAGATGTTTTGACGAAGGCGATCAAGACTGGTCAATTTCTCCACTTGAGGGATGAAATTGGTGTTGTTAGTTTTGATTAGCGGAATATGAATTAAGGGAAGGCGTTAGAAGTAATTCATATTCATTAGTAGCATTATATACAAGTGTAGCTACCAATAGCAAGAGCGAGCATGTAGTGTACGAGAGCAGTAGTAGTGGCATAACCATTTGTATAACCGTTTTGGAAGAGTACTGAAAGTTTGTTATTCTCTCTTTTCTCTGTCTTCCTCCATCTTCATCTTCTTCACCTTGTGCACCAACAATTGTTGTTGTTGTCGTTATTGTTTTTGTTTTTGTTGTTGAGATTTAATGTTTAAGATTCTATTGATTTTGTTTTTGTTGTTGTTATTGGTGTAATTATTGATGATGATGATGAAGATTTATAATTTGTCAACAAATTTGATACTCTGTAGATTAAAACGAAAAAAAAAAAAACAGGTTAAAACTAAAATTTTGAAAACAGGACTTTATCCCTCAGTTATTGTTAAAAGCCGAGGTAAAAAGTAGTGCAGTTTTGAAAATCCAAAAAATACAGTTGTTGGGAATCGAACCCATGACCAGTGCCATTTTTTTTCCTTCGCTTCTTCAAAAATTGAGATGTAAAGTGACAAATATTCATGTCGCACTTCGTAACCTCGACTCTGTAACCGATGTTATATCTCTTTCACGTCCAAAATGCGTTATTTGCAGAAGTGAAAATACGTCACACCTCACCTTCAAGAGAGGATCTATTAGACCTCCACATGACCAATTTTTCTAAAAAAAAACACACTTGAAAAAGACATTAATCACAAAACATCCATAATTAAATGCTCCCGTCAACCGACAAACATCAAAATACTTAAAAGCAACTTTAACGCAGGGTTGTTAAACCAAAATTCTTTATAGCTTACGTTAGTAATAAGGAATTTGCATTATAGGAGAGCTGACATGACATCCAAATGAACTAAAATTTAGTTCCCATCATCTATATAGTTAACGTTAACTATGTGAAACCTATTATAATATTATTTAATATTAATAAAATATTCCAAATATTCCAACAACATTAAAGTAAGGATATGATATTTGAAAATAGTAACGGTCATATTATCATTTTTTACCTTCTATAAATTCTATAGAAATTTTAATTTTTTTTACACATAGTTTTACTTCTAAATTTTTTTCTTTCAATTTCCAATCTTATTTATTTATTAAATGGATCCCAACCAGTCGAATCCTTATTATAATTATATTCCTATGAAAATGTAATTTTTTTTATGTATTATTATTGTGAATTTCGTATCATTTTTAATTTTATAATAAAATATATTTAATATTATTTTTAAGTTTTTAAGGTAAATTTTATTTAAAAAGTTATATGTATTTTAATTAAAATAATTAAATTAATGGTAACTTGAATAAAAAATATAAAATGTGAGGTCAAGTTTTGGTTTCTTATAGACAACCACAATTAAAGTAAAAACTACTCAAATCAACTATAAATTTTTTAAATCCTACAAATCACTTTGGGTCCACACAAAGTATCTTAATTTATCCATTTAGTTTACTTCCATTAAAGATGCTTTAAGACAAACAACCCTTACTTACTAACCTAATTTTATTTCTAAAGCTCCTACTTTTAATTTTTATTTTAAAAATAAATTTTAAATTATTAAAAAATCGGGCAAAAGGAATTCATGTGTTGAAGGGACAATGGAAAAAAAAAAGTTGATCTACTTAAAAAATAAAAAAAAAAGCATTTAATAATAATAATTCTAGAAAATGTGTTTTACAATTCTCTAAGGGCTAAAGAATGATTTAACTCATATTAAATATAACACATGCTTTATAAGTTATAAATAGGTAAAATCATATTCTACTTTATACATAAAAAAGGACAAAATATGGGTGAAATTATCAAACTCGTTTATATTATGATCATCTTTATATTCCTATTTTCTGTTGCAGTGAACGTTGATGGTAAACATTTTATATATATCATTTTTAAATTTTCTTGTTCAATACCTACTTAACATTTTATATTATTTTAAAAGCATTCATTTATTATATATTTTTTCATTTCAGCTGAAGTTGCTAAATGTACTAAAGGATCCGATTGTCCAAAAAATTATTGCCCAAAATTTCTTCTAGTAAGCTGTGATAGGAGCAGGTGTAAATGTATCATATTGTAAAAAAAAATGATTGGTTTTTTCTATTTAAAATAAGCTATAAAGTGAAAAATATGTACTAAAAAGATGCACATTTATATATTTACAAGCGTGTAATATTGATTCTTATTTTAAGCAATTATAATTTCTCACAATGTTTATCCTATTCAAGTAATATTTATTTATTCTCTTTTTTTCTTTGCAGCAGGTATTTAACATAATTCTAATATTGAGTTAGAATAATTGTCATTTCATTATTGTGTTAGTTATTTACATTAATTGTCATAGTGTGTATTCAATATATTTTTTCAATTAAAGATATAACTTTTATGACTAAAGTTAAAATAAGTAATATGTCGCATAAAATGAATACAAATTGTTAGTATTTGTTAAAGAACTACAGTAAAGAGTCTTGACAATAAAAAAAGTAAGGAAAAAATCATCATGATTGAACAAAGATTTAAAATATATATTTTTTCAAGCAGTCCCAACCGACCATTCAAGAGGGATGTAAGTTATCTAGAACAAAACTAGCATGCAGATGAATATAGCTGATCCAAGTCTTTTATATATATATATATATATATATATATATATATATATATATATATATATATATATATATATATATATATATATATATATATATATATATATATATATATATATATATATATATATATATATATATATATATATATATATATATATATATATATATATATATATATATATATATATATATATATATATATATATATATATATATATATATATATATATATATATATATATATATATATATATATATATATATATATATATATATATATATATATATATATATATATATATATATATATATATATATATATATATATATATATATATATATATATATATATATATATATATATATATATATATATATATAAATAAGGACTCACCGCATTCTACGCCTAACAAATAACAAGTTGTTATAACCTTTTCTTTATGAATAGAAAATGCGTCAGTTTTAAATATATAATTTTAAATTCAATTTCAAGTTATTCATCTCTTTCACATATTGACTTCCATCTCAAGTTGGAGTGTTAATTTTGTAGGTCATCTCCCTCACCACTGTATCAGAAGCTCAAATCAGTTGTAATCCTTCGTAATCACCAATTCTCATTCCAATTATGGTTCTGCAACAAAATAGTGGCACCGTATGTGGAAAATGAATTATGATTCCTACGTTTTCCACTATCTCGAGTTCGTTCTCCGATTCGTCAATTCGAAACCTTTTAAGTTCATTAGTTCAAGAGCTTTCAAAATGAAACACGAAGATTCATCGCGTTCGATCCTATCAAGTAGCATATCAACTTCGATTTCTTGAATTTCAAGATTTATGACTTCCACACTTCTCGGTAATGACTGGATTCAAAGCTACTTGTTACAATGCAACACGCGAAGCCGCTGCTTCTCAAGCAGCGATCAATCAACTCCCTCCACCTTCCGTGCAAGGTGTTTCAAATCTAGTAGCAGAAACTCTTCTACATTTAGATATACTCCAAGTTTTTGAGATCGCTAGATCTGCTCCAGTGCCTCCGATTGGACCATCAATTCCCCCGCCAACCTCGCAACCAAAAGACTTATTGAGTTTCCAACAATTGCGAGCTAACCTTGGGCTACAAGGCACCAATGAATTGCGAAACAACATGTACAACATCGTTCGTCAGCATAATTCGTAGGAAATAAAGGAAAAGTTACTCCATCTCAAAGAAACTCTACATAACGCCTCCACAAGGAAACAATGCTCAAGAGGCTACGTCAAAGAGAACTCAAACCACCATCCCTGAGCCCACCATGATGAGGAAAGATAGAGCTCTGAAATCACACAATCAACAAAGGAGCAAGAAGCGCCAAAGTCCTTCCCACAATCCCGAGAGAGAATGAGGCAGCTAAAGCTAGCAGGATTGAGAGACACTATAGTATGGAGAGAGAGACGATTATTCCAGGCACAGGGTCATTCGCCCCCTACCCAAAATAATCAGAATGAGTGTAGAAATTCTCTACTCTCATCCATTGTCTAGCACCCAAAGGATAGTGCAGAAATTGAAACCGACAGAGTAACGACGTAAATTGTACAGTGCTCCAATGTGTTGTTAAACCTCCGGCTCCGCAAGGGACCAAGCAGAAGAAATTCTAAAGGAATCCTAAAGAGAAGAAAAAGAGAAGATTAACTAATCAAAACAAGATTTCGATCAACCAATCAAAGGGAAATGACAAGTTAACTATCTTTCAAGCGAGTCAAAAGATAATCAAAGTAAACGTGTGAAATAATGATTTTACAAAATTAATTTTGTTCAATAAAGAACAAACTTAATGCAATCAAGAAAATACATGCCAAGCACTAATCAAGAACCAATTAGCATGCATTACTAATTATGGTATCATGTAAACAAAAGTATGCAAAAAGTAACATGATTTCAAAACTTCAAGAATGCAAACAATTCCATAATCGATAAAATTACGCATCAAAAGTTGGCATACATGCTTAAAACAAAGGCTAAATAGATCCTAAAACATCCACAAATATCAAGCATATCAAGCCATAAAAGTTAAATGAGGAGAGAAGACCAAACAAGCATGAAAAAGCATAAAAAACGGCTTCTGCAATAGTGTTAATCGACTAACAATTTTCCCTTGCAAATGATTAATCGATTAACCATTTGAAAATTGCAGAAATTGCCTAAAACAAAGGTGTTAATCGATTAACACATAATGGTTAATTGGTTAACCTTGTAGTAGTGACAGAAAACAGCTTTTTGAAGGCATTTTCAGCAATTAATCACTTATCCAATCATCCACATGTTATGGCATGCAATTGTACATGTAAATTACATCAAGTAGCAACAATTATGCATCAATTGAATCCACCAAACATCAAGATCAATAATCAAATAATTGACTGATCAAATCACAACCAATAGCTATTGGATCTACATTATAAACATGCGAAAGTGATCGAAAATAGTAAATCGAGTGAGAATTACTAACCTACAAGGTGGAGGATTGCCTTGGTGATTGTTGTAAGTGAAATGTAGTAAAAAAAAGAAAATAAAACCATAGAATTCCAAGCTTGAGATCAAAGCGTAGCGAAACCGATAAAAATACGATAAGTACTCCAAATGTGAATTTGCACCAAAAAAGTTTGAGATGATTACTTGAATTGGAGTAGAAGCTATTGTAAATCTAGAAATCCAAGTAGAAATGTAGTGGAATGGAGGTTTAGCTTAAGAAAATAACAATTTTGATGTGAAAGTTATTACACTATAATGATGGAAATTGAGATTTTGTGTGTGGTTTGGTGAAGAGGATTAAGATGAATTGCAAAAAATTCAGAGAGAATTGATAGAGAAGAGTGAAAACAAGAGAGAGACTTGAGAGTGAGGAGTGAAAAATGGTTGAGAATGATTAAGCCCCTTGTGAAAATGTGAAGGTTTGCTAAAATAGAAGCTAGCTTTGGAGTAGGCTAGGTTTGTAATTTGATTTGGAGCTAGCTTTAGAGTTAGTTACATCTAACTCACTGTGTCGAAAGTTGACTCAGTTTATTATTTGTTAACTCAGTGGGAGCATCCCAATGCTAGTCCAAAATCCAATGGTTCACATGCTTCGAAACAAAGGTGTATGGTGGTCTTGATTGAAAATGATGTATTGTAGAAAATGCTAGTGAATTCTTGAAGTGTCTAGAATATTCCACATGACACTAGAATCAAGTAGACCCCAAAGAAGTAGAAGAAAAGTTGTTGTCATAAAAATGCCGCAAATCTGCTAATTCACATGTGTCAATCGATTAACACAATTTTCCTAGCAAATGGTCAATCGATTAACATATCCAAAACATGCCCAATTTGCTTTGAAACAAGGTGCTATGGCCATGGCTCTGGTCTTCGACTCTTTGCTTTGATAAATAGGCATGAAAACCCTTGTATTTTGCTTGTATTGATGATGTAATGACTTTGTGAGGATGCGATTAATCAGACTCTGAAATTCTAAATATTCCTGCAACAAAACCACAAAGAAAAAAATGTTAATGCGTATGTTGGCAATGCGAATGCACATGCTCATGCAAAAAAGGCAAAAGAGGAGGTCAAATTTCGGGTTACGACAACTGCCCCTATTTAATTCTCTTGGACCTGAATATTCGAATTGCGCCAGCTTTTCGATTATTCAAGGTGGAAGGGAATTAAATAAAAGAGTAGCTTGAGAATTTGGCTGACGAAGATGGTAGAAATGTTTAGAGGTGAGAAGTTGGCTGAAAAGTCTGTTGTTGAGAAGAATCAGTCAACGGGGAGTATGCTTGATGCATATGCTATGTATGTTTAATCTCACATGATGCTTGGAATTACGCGATGTAGGTTAAGGGTTTGTATTGCACGTAGGTAAGGATTGTAGCAAAACAGACTCAACAACTTCAGCTGGGGAAAAAATACCACAGATGATGACGATCCGTTGGGGAATGAGCTAAGAACCTCAGATTTCCAAATTACTACCATCACTGCTGCTGGGTATGAAAAAAATAAAGGATGATCTTCAAACAACCGAATCTGCTTGTAAAAGAATGGGATTAGGATGATCCTTACTGCTTGGGGCAAGAGGAAAACCGAAACACCTTCACTGTTGGGGAATAACGACTTTGATCTTGTTAGGGATGCTGCGAGGATCCTGCTCCTGCTGGGGAAAAGAGGACAATCATGTCTCTACTTGGGGAACAAAAATGGCTCTACAGGGGAGAAGCAAATCAAACAGTATTTCTAACCAACCATGATGGTGTTCACCGGGGATCAAGCTTGTAAAGAAAGCTATCGGTCGTCCTTTAGGGAATTCTAGTAAATTATGTAATGCACAATGCTCCCGCTGTTAATTTTAGCTTTCCATTATTCTCAATGCATTATAGTATTATGTGATCATAAATAATCATTTATTTTGCAAACAAAATATTGAAAAGAGAAAATGAGAAATCGAAATGATGAATTTTATTGAATATGAAAAGATTTGTACATAAGGTGTGTACAAGGATGCGAAAAACCTAAATGATGAAATTCGCAATAAATTGAAAAGCAAAGATAAATGGCAATGGGAAATTATATTTTGCATTTATTACAACATTGGCTCCCATCCCTTGTAAGTCTATGTCCTAACACTTTACACCAGTTGACGATGACTTGATTGTTCTTTTACCGTCTGAGGTCCAGATAGGCTTAAGTTTTCACAGTCAAATGCCTTTATCTTTAATTTTGCATGGAAATTTTTCTATATTTTTATCATCCACCGAGATACCCATTTTTGCCTAAGTCGCCCTTTCGGGTTTTCAACTTAACGAGCTATTATTATTTTTTTCTTTTGTCCTTAACTTTTGCATGAATATTTCTTCTTTTGATCCATCGAGATATCCATTTTTGCCTAGATTATCCTTGCGGATGCCAATCTGGCGGGCTCTTTATTCATCATTTTTTTCAGGCATAATATTTTTTTACTGCATTTAAGTTAATGGGTAATGGCAACTCCTCCCCATCCATGGTTGTGGGGATCAGGGCTCCGCCTGAAAAGGACTTCTCGACAACAAAGGGTCCTTCGCAGTTAAGATTCCACTTGCCACGTGGATCTGAGTGAATAGGAGAATACCTCTTGAGCACGAGTTCGCCTGCGTGGAACGCTCGAGAGATAACTTTCTTGTCAAAAGATCGCTTAAGGCATTTATGATACAATTGACCATGGAAGGCATCTGTTAGGCGCTTTTCTTCAGTAAAATTCCAATGGTTGTATCTAGATTGAACCCATTCAGCTTCATCGAGATCTGCTTCCATGATGACTCAGAGCAAGGGGATTTCGACTTGAATGGGCAGAACAACCTCCACACCATACACAAGCGAATAAGGAGTTGCCCCAGTAGAAGTATACTCTAAATTTATGTAGCCATGTAATGCAAAGGGAAGCATCTCATGCCAATCTTTATAAGTTTTGACCATTTTCTGGACAACCCTCTTGATGTTTTTGTTTGCTGCTTCGACGACGCCATTCATCTTGGGCTCGATCTTGAATTCTTGACACAACTCCTTCATCATATTATTGTTCAGGTTTCTTGCATTGTCAGTGATAATGTTGCTAGGAATTCCATAATGACAAATTATCTCTTTCTTGATAAATATGGCAACCACTTTCCCTATAATGTTTGCGTAAGAAACAGCTTCAACCTATTTGGTGAAGTAATTGATAGAAACTAGAATGAAGCGATGACTGTTAGAAGCCTTTAGTTTGATCATTTCAATCATATCAATGCCCCACATGGAGAGTGGCCAAGGAGAAGTCAAAACATTCAGTAGAGTTGGTGGCACATGGATCTTGTCACCCTAGATCTGGCACTTGTGACATCTTTTGGAAAAGTTGTAAAAATATACCTCCATTGTTGTCCAGTAATAACCAGCTCGAAGGGTCTTCTTTGCCATAGCAGGCCCTTTTCCATGCATACCCTCACCATTGACCTTATGATCGTTTTTTCTTCATGTCTATCCACGCATATGAGCAACACGAAGTTATAATTCCTTTTGTACAGTATACCACCACTCAAGAAAAATTTGGCGCAGAGCCATCCAAAAGCTTTCTTATCAGTGATAATGATACCCTCAGGATATTCCTGCTTTTCCATATATCTTTTGATGTCGTAGAACCAAGGCTTTCCATCAGACTCATCCTCGATTGCTAAACAATGTGCTGGTTCGCTCAAATGATCAATGCGGATAAAAGGAGCTTCGTTCTTCCACATGACTTTGAACATGGATGCTAGGGTGGAAAGAGCACCAGCTAATTGATTCTCTTCCCTATGGATATGATGAAAAGAGATTTCATCAAAATAGGGAATCTATTTCGCGATGTGTTTTTGGTACGGAACCAGCTTGAAATCCCGAGTCATAAAGTTTCCTCTCACTTGGCCAATCACCAGAGCAGAATCTCCGCATACCTCAAGAATCTTTATTCTCATGTCAATTGCCGCTTCAATTTCGTAGATACATGCCTCGTATTCAACCATATTATTGGTTTATTTAAAGCATAATCTGGCAGTAAAGGAAAGATTAAAACCTGTTTGAGAGATGAGGATAACACCAATTCTTCGACCTTTAGCATTGGAGGCACCATCAAACACGAGCGTCCATCATGCCCCTGGTTTGGGGTCTATGTCAAGGTCTAGAGTCTCATAATCTATGATAAACAGAACACCCTCATCTGGAAATTAAAACTTCATTTGTTGATAACCCTCCACAGGTTGATGAACAAGGTAGTCAGACAAGATGCTCCCTTTTATTTCTTTCTGGGTAGCATATTGGATGTCATACCTAGTTAGCAACATTTTCCACCTAGAAATTCGTCTAGAGACAACATGCTTTTCGAATATGTACTTTATTGGATTCATTTTGAATATCAATAAAGTTGTATGGTAAATCATGTATTGTCTTAGGCGTCGAGCGGCTCAGACTAGAGCACAACAAGTTTTCTCCAAAAGTGAGTATTTGGTCTTGCAATCGGTGAACTTCTTGCTCAGATAGTAAGTTGCAAGTTCTTTTCTGCCAGTGTCATCATGTTGACCTAATACACAACCCATAGATTCGTCGAGAATAGTGAGATACATGATTAAAGGCCTACCAGGAACCGGCGGTACTAAGATCGGTGGTTCTTGCAAATATTTTCTTATTTTGTCCAAATCTTCTTGAGAATCATTGTTCCATTCAACCGATTTATTTTTCTTAGCAATTTGAATAGCGGTTCATAGGTAGTCGTCAGAAGAGAAATGAGTCTGGATATGTAATTAAGTCTACCCAGAAATCCACTGACTTCTTTTTCAGTTTTGGGAGGCGGCATGTCTCGAATTTCTCAAACCTTGTCAGGATAAACTTCAATACCTCTTTGACTCACATTAAAACCCAACAATTTTCGAGATCGAACTTTAAAGGTGCACTTTGCAGGATTCAACCGCAATCTAAACTTTCGGAGTCTGTGAAACAGTTTCCTCAGGTGGTCTAGATGATCATCTTCAGTTCTGGATTTGGAAATCATATCATCCATGTAAACCTCTATCTATTTATGGATCATATCATGAAAGAGGGTTGTCATGGCACATTGGTATGTTGCTGCTGCGTTTTTCAAACCGAATGGCATGACTTTGTAGCAATATGTACCCTAAGGTATGATGAAGGTAGCCTTCTCCATGTCAGTTGGGGACATCTTGATTTGCTTGTATCTTGAGAAACCATCCATGAATGAAAATACAAAGAAATGCGTAGCATTGTCCACCAAGACATCAATGTGAGGCAGAGGAAATCATCTTTTGGGCTTGCCTTATTGAGATCTCGATAATCCACACACATTCTGACCGTCTCATCATTCTTAAGAACCGGGACAATATTAGCGATCCATTCAGAATATTCAGAAGTGGCTAGGAACCCAACATCAAATTGTATATTTACCTCTTCTTTGATTTTAAGAACCATGTTGGGTCTGGTCCTTTTGAGTTTCTGCTTAATAGGAGGACATTCGGGCTTGAGTGGTAAGTGTTGTTCAACGATGTTGGTATCCAACCCATGCATATCTTGATAAGATCAGGCAAAAATATCAACATAATCTTGTAATAACTTGACCAAATCGGAGTGTACATGCTTAGCAACAGATGCCGTAATCTTGACTTCTTTTCTGGCTTCATCAGTACAAAGATTAACGACTTCTACTGACTCTCTTTGTGGCTGAATCTCTTTCTGCTCGTACTGAAGGAGCCTTGCCAGTTCAGCTGGTAATGCACAATTTTCCTCACCGTCATCTTCGGCTTGGTTGATTAGAATCCCAGAATTACAATGGACATTTGCTGTGTTGTTATCAAAGCATTTATTTGCTCTGCATGTTTATGAATTTGTTTAGAATGAGCTGATTTGAAAGGTAAAAATAAAAGAAACTTTTTCCATTTGTTATTTGTGAAAAAGTAAAATGAAGAAAGAAAATAGAATATGACTTGACTGCAAAAAAAAACTTTTATTTATTGATCATATAATACGTCAAAATCCAGAGACCCTTTACAAGATATCCACTCGTCTCGGGCGAGGACGAGGGAACAAGAAAGCAAAATGCATTAAATGTATATAGGAAAAACCATGGGAACCACAACAGACGTCCAATTGTTGAGCTTGAAGCCAGGAGGACACTTGTGTACAAATCTTGCACTCTGATTTCTAGAACCAACATTATCAATAGCTGCCACAATATCACCCTTTTGGAAACCAGCGCTATTTAACTTGATCAGGTTGCACTTCGGTTGACCGCATGAGCTAGCTTATAAATCGGGATGGTAACCCAGTCTAAAACGATCATGATTCTCTACGACATCCAAGATTTTCCCTCAACCAGGAAAAACACCTTTCTCAATGGTCTCTTTAGTACTTTTGGCAGATGACATGGTCATTTTTAGTGATTTACTTTGATTGATAAAAGTGGAGTTGACATCTTTGAATTCAAGACATTGCAACGGCACCTCAGCCATGCCTTCACCAGTCTCGACATATTGGAAGGATGATAACTCGCTTACTAGTAAATCCTTTTCACCACACACAAAGAACAATTGATCGTCGTACATGAATTTCAATTTCTAATGCAATGTGGAAGTAAATGCCCTTGCGGCATAGATCCAGGGTCTACCCAATAAGCAACTACATACAGGATTGATATCCATCACTTAAAAAGTAATGGTAAACAAATGTGGTCCGATTTTTACGGGTACATCCACCACACCAATAACTTACCTTTTGGAACCGTCAAAAGCTCTGACAATTAAAACGCTCGGCCTCATCTCGCTCCCTTATACTGGTTGTTGACTCAATGTGATCATAGGTATCACGTTGAGAGAAGAACCGATATCCACAAGGACACAAGATAGAAAGGCGTCCATGCAAGTCACTAATATATGTAATGCTCTGTTATGCACGATTCCTTCAGGAGGCAACTCTGACTCGTTGAAACCCAAATATCGAATTGCATTTATGTTTGTGACCACGTCATCAAATTATTCCACAGGAATATCATGCATTACATGAGCAGCGTTCAAATTTTTAATAAAGCCAATCTATGCGCGGACGAGCTCATGAGCAAAGACAAGATTGAAATCCTCGAAGGAGTCTGCCCTAGCTGATCCACAATCTTAAAATCACTTTTCTTGGTCAGCTTGAGAAATTCTTGATCACTCATTACCTCTTTACCTTTTGCAGAATCCATAGGCGGAGCGTCTGACACTGACACAACGGTAGATGCCGCTTGTTGCACAACAGGGGTTATCGAAGTAGATTTCTCCTTGGGTGGAATAACGATTGGAACTTGCATTGGCTTAGACGTGACCTTTAGAGAAAACACTCGCCCACTATGAGTCATACCTCCAACAACTATTACATTCACAAACTCGGATTATGAAAACTGAATTTCTCGACCCCTAGAAAACACGGTAGAACCATACTTCCAAGGAACCTCTTTTGAATTTTGATACGGAAAAGGCTTTGGCACGTAAATAGTGATGGGTTGTACTTTCTTCTTAGGAGCTTCCATGGGAACCTCCCTATATATGATCATGAACAACTCAATGGTAGCGACATCTTCCACAGACTTGGATCTGTAAAACTGAACCACACCTCGGTTCATCAAGATCTGGACACAACCTTTCAACCTTTGGCACTAATTAGGATTATCATCACAAATCTGAAACTTTCCATGAAGACCTTTCAATAACTCTTTCTCGTTCAACTTTTTGATCACAACAATCATCGGATTTTTCACTTCGTTGACATCTCTTTTCAACTCGGCCCTTTGATTTTCTTTGACCATGTTAACCCCCGGTCCACTGTGGGTAGGTAAGAGATTAGATTATATATTAGAACACTCTTCAGAAAATGTCAAGATTTTATGGTAAATAAGCTCTTGAACCTTGGTCTTGAAAATAACGCAATCTTCAGTAGCATGTCCTATGTACCCAGAATGGTAAGCACAGGATACATCCGGATTATGCTTCGGGCTATAAGGAGGAATTGCAAGCGCAATTTCTTTTGGAACAATTGCCCCTTGATGGACCAGATAAGGAAACAATTATGTATACGATGCGGGAATTTTATAAAAGTTCAGACGCTTGCGATTGTTTTGATTGTTCTTGTTCTGTTTGTTCTGATACTGTTATTTTTTTTATTTTGTTGAGATTGTTGGCGTTTGATAATGCGAAAATGTAACTTATAATTGCCATATTTTTCATTTGTTAACTGTATGATTTCAACCCGAATCCCGATTATTCCGCAGGTTTGCTAAGTGTTTTCACAGATATTTCATTCTCACGCTAAAAATGAGCAAGGCATAGAAAAGCACGTGAGAAAGGAACAAAAAAGCCCGAAAAAGCCAGAATGCAGATTTTGAAGGTGTGACGGTCGTCACAGTTCACCACGACCGTCACAGGCATCACGCTCGTCACAACATGGCCACGACCGTCATGGTCCTAATATCAATAATACAGTTAAAAACAGAAGATGGCTATAAAAGGGAGGGAATTTAGGCACGAATGCCCTGAGAATTCTCTCCCTAAACTTATTTTCCTCCGACATTTCCTCATGCAACCTCGGTTATAAAAGGAGGGCAGTTGGACCAAAAAAAGCGGGGAGCCTCATTCTACGTACCGAAGTGCTGCCAAAAATTCGGTTGAAGCCATTTCCATTCTTGCTGTTATTTATTTTCCTTTTCCTTTAGTTCAAGTACTGTATTTCATTCTACACTTGTATTTTGCCAAAGTAGAATCTTACCGACATTGTGGAGGACTACTCGAGAATTCAAGATCAGTACGACGTGCAGGTTTTTATTAATTGAATACCTATTTTATTTCTGTCAGTATGGATGCTATACCATTTGACTGTTATTGTTTATTTACGTTTTCATTAATTATCATGTCTAGCTAAACCGATATTATCGGTATGTAGTCAAATTAGTAGGACGGGATTCGATAATACCCGGTGCGCCTTACCTTTTTACAAACAATTTTTTGGCCGTAGTTTTTAATCTAATTTTCTAAGTAACCTTTGTCACGAAAGTGAGAAGCTATTTACAACGGTTTTTCCATGAGAGTGGGAAACTTATTAAGGTTCCAGCCGGAACATGAAAGCGTGGGGTTTGAACCGGATAGTAAAAGTTAGGCATTAATTTTAAACACAGCGAAAGCGCTTTAAAAGAAATCAGAATGTATTTATTTTCAAAACGTAATTTAAACCCCGAATGGGACTGCGAGAGCATACATTCCACCCTAAAATTATGACCCGAGTCAACAACCAGCATGAGGCAAAGGTTTTTAAATGAATATTTTCTCCTGAAAAGTGATTGCATAAGCTAAAAAACACCGGTGACCTGTCGAATCCCCAATAACTAAGGCATTACATACCGATATCCCTTATCGATATTTTTAAAAATTATAACTTTTATTTCCTTTACAGCCCATAACTTTGCATTTATTTCCCTAAAAACATCTTTCGCCTTAGCTAAACATAGTAACACCGATAGCACTAGCTTGATTACCGGTCTCTGTGGGATCGATATCTTTGTTACTACGCGAAAGACTGTGCACTTGCAGTTAGTTCTGTTAGACTCAGAAAGTCGCGATCAAGTTTTTAGCGCCATTGCCGGGGACCCGTTTAGTCAATAGTGTAATTCTCTGTTACGCAATATAGACTAAGGTAACCATTTTATTACCCTTTTTCTCGTTCGTCGATTGTATGCCAAGTACTTGCTCACAAGGCGACAACTTACAACCACCAATCGTCGAACTAGAGCGCTTCTTACATCTAAGGCGCCGCATAATAGAATATCAACATAGGCATAATATTCCTGATCTTCTCGCTCATACTCTTGATCCTGTTGAAGAATAAAAAATGGCAGAAGGACCTCAGAACATACCTCTGACGTACTATGCTACTCCATCTCAACAAGAGCCTCATAGTAGCATTGTTGCCTATGCTATCAACCGAAATGACTTCGAGTTAAAACCTTCGCTGCTATCAGCCAAACAACAACACCAATTCTCGGGATGTGCAACGAACAATCCGAATGAACACTTAACCAAGTTTGTGCAATACGCAGACATAGTGAAAACAAATGGTGTAACTCCGACGCGATAAGATTACGTCTTTTCCCTTTCTCTCTTAGAGATAGAGCTTGGGCTTGGTTGCAGTCCTTGCCATCCAACTCTGTTACTACGTTGGAACAGCTGAAGAATGTCTTCTTAGCACGATACTTTCCGCCAAGCAAAACTACTATGCTAAGAGCTCAAATTAACGGATTTCTACAAAAAGAATCTGAATCTCTCTACGAAGCTTGGGAGAGATACAAAGATACGATGAGAGCATGTCCACACAACGGTCTTGAAGACTGGGTGACTATTCTTACCTTCTACAATGGGCTTCTGTAAAACACCCGGTTAACAATAGACGCTGCCGCGGGCGGTGCACTTATGGATAAGCTATACAACGAAGCATAACAACTAGTCAAAAACATGTCTCAAAACCATTGCCAATGGGGAAGTGAGAGAACTCCAGTAGAGAAACCCCAAGCAAAAGGTGGGATGTACGAGATCAATAGCCTTGAAAAAGTCCATGTTAAGGTAAATGCCTTGACGCAAAATATTGACAATTTAACCATATCACCACCAGCCACCGTGGCTGTTGTAACTCCGAACTACGAATTATATGGAATCACTGGTCACGCTGCGCCCGAATGTCAATTATTGATAGGAACCCCTGCAGAAAAAGTGAGCTATGCTTAAGGAAACCCTTACTCGAACACCTATAACCCAAGCTGGAAAAACCATCTAAACTTTTCTTACAAAGGTGATAACACACTGTATGCACCTAACCAAACACCTGTTGTACTACCAGGATATCAAAAACCAGTCGTAGTTGCACCTAACGTCCCTAGAAAATCCAACCTTGAATTGATGATGGAAAAATTCATAGCCACTCAAGTTCAAACAAACAAGGATTTCCTGAATCAAAACATTCACACTAGTGAGCAGATTAAGCAACTAACTAACAAAGTAGACGCTTTAGCCACCCATAACAAAATGCTTGAAACACAGATATCACAAGTGGCTCAACAACAAGTGCCTGCTGCTGCACCCGCTGGCACATTTCCTGGACAGCCAGAACCTAATCCGAAAGGTCATGCAAACACATTCATATTAAGAAGTGGAAAAGAACTGGATGAACCGATCGATCCTAGGAGTCAAGACCCAACCATGTATCAAAAACCTATTAAATAGACAAAGAAGGAGTCTGAACTAAAAGAGAAGGAAGATAACGACCAGGAGGCCGTGGAAAAAGAAAAACCTTATGTGCCTCCACCACCTTATAAACCACCAATTCCTTATCCTCAAAGATTAATAATCTCCAAAACCACAGAGCAGTTTAAGAAATTTGTTGAACTTCTGAAGCAATTGAGCATTACAATTCCTTTCACAGAAGCTATCACTCAGATGCCCTCATATGCTAAATTCCTTAAAGAAATCTTATCTAACAAGAAAAAGGTCGATGATAATGAAATAGTTACACTTACTGCTGAGTGTAACACAATAATCCAAAACAACATGCCCTCTAAGCTGAAAGACCTAGGTAGTTTCTCCATACCCTGTGTCATTGGAAAGTTCATCGTAGACAAAGCTCTATGTGACTTAGGAGCTAGAATCAGTGTTATGCCCTTATCTATATGCAAACAACTAAATATGGGTGAATTAAGACCAACCAAAATGTCTGTTCAATTAGCTGACCGATCTGTCAAATATCCCGTTGGTATACTTGAAAACATCCCAGTACGAATAGGTCAATTATATATCCTAAAATATTTCATAATCATCGACATTAAGGAAGATTCAGTCACTCTGATTATCTTAGGAAGACCTTTCCCAGCCACAGCCGGAGCTATCATTGACGTGAAGAAAGGTAGGCTAACATTTGAAGTTGGAGAAGAAACAATTGAATTCATCCTCACCAAGTTCTTATAAGCACCTGCCATAGACGACACCTACTATCTGGTTGACGTCATTGACGAATTCATAAGAGAACTGGAGAGAGAAGAAACCATGTATTCAGAAATAATGAAAATCCAAATCCCAGAAATTCGTGAAGATGACAATTGGCGTGCACCATACCAAGATGACAGTCTAAGCGAAAGCTTAGCACTCACTTCTAATCACATGCCATGTCCAAAGAACCCAACCTTAGAACTTAAAGTATTACTTAAAAACCTCAGATACGAATTCCTAGATACCGAACTCAAAAGACCATTGATAGTCAACACCGACTTAGGGCAGTCAGAAACCGAAAAACTATTAGATGTGCTGAGAAAATATCCAACTGCATTAGGCTATAGAATCACTGAACTTAAAGGAATAAGTCCTTCTATCTGTATGCATCAAATTATGCAAGAGGAAGACTGTAAGACCTCTAGAGAACATCAGAGAAGAATCAACCCTATCTTAAGCACTGTAGTTAAGGACGAAGTAAAAAAGCTACTAGACGTAGGAATCGTATACTCGATCTCCGACAGTCAATGGGTCAGCCCAGTACATGTCGTACCCAAGAAAGGGAGACATTACAGTGGTAACAAACTCAAAAGGTGAATCGATAATGCAAAGAGTTGTGACTGGAAGTAGAATGTGCATCGATTACAGAAAACTGAACAAAGCCACTCAAAAAGATCAAATGTTGGAGAGACTGGCCAAACATTCATATTTCTGCTATTTAGATGGTTATTTGGGATTTTTCCAAATTCCTATTCACCCCGATGACCAAGAAAAAACTACATTTACCTGTCCTTACGGAACCTTTGCGTAACGACGAATGCCATTTGGATTATGCAATGCTCCCGCAACATTCCAGAGATGCATGATGACAATCTTTGCAGATTTTATAGACGACATCATAGAAGTGTTTATGGTTGACTTCTCCATATGCGGACAGTGTTTCGAAGGATGTTTGTCAAACCTAGAGATGGTACTCGAAAGACGTGCGAAAGTGAATCTTGTTCTCAATTCGGAAAAATGTCATTTCATGGTAAAACAAGGGATAGTGTTAGGACACGTAATATCTGGCAAGGGGATTGAAGTTGATAAAGCCAAAATAGAAATTATAAAAGATCTTCAACCTCCAAAGATCGTACGAGAAATACGGAGTTTTTTAGGACATGTTAGTTTCTACCGTCGATTCATAAAAGATTTCTCGAAAATCACAAAACCCCTAATCGGTTTATTAATGAAAGATGTTGAGTTTATCTTCGACGAAAAATGCTTGAAAGCGTTCGAAACACTAAAAACAACCCTTATCACCGCACCAATCATGCAACCACCAGATTGGAAACTATCATTCAAAATCACGTGCAATGCAAGAAATTATGCCATAGGCGCAGTTCTAGGACAATGGAAGGATAAGAAACTCCATGCAATCTATTACGCTAGTAGAACCTTAGATTCTGCCCAAATGAACTACGCCACGACAGAGAAAGAACTTCTAGCTGTTGTGTTCGCTCTTGATAAATTTCGTTCCTACTTAGTAGGAGCAAAAATAATCATTTACAAAGATCACGCCGCCATTAGGTACCTAATAAGCAAAAAGGATGCCAAGACAAGATTATTGATATGGATCCTACTGTTACAGGAATTTGATCTATAAATCAAAGATAAGAAAGGAACCGAAAACATAGTGGCAAATCACCTATCCCGAATAGAAGGTAAACAAGAACCAGTGCCTATCAACGATGATTTCCCTTATGAACATCTGATAACCAAATTAGGAAGCGATAGGCCAGACCAAACTGCGAAAGAACCAAAATTAGAAGAAGTCGTGGAAGCTATCTATGCACATGTAACATTGCCTTGGTATGCTAACATTGTCAATTACTTAGCCGCAGGCATACTACCACCAGACCTAACTTATCAACAAAAGAAGAAATTCTTCCATGATTTAAAGCAATATTATTGGGATGAACCCCTGCTCTTTAAGAGGGGAGCCGACGGTATTTTCCGTCGATGTGTCCCAGAGGAAGAAATAGAGGACATCATGTCCCATTGTCACGCTGCTCCATACGATGGGCATGCAAGTACTTCAAAGACTTGCGCTAAGATCTTACAATCCGGCCTATTTTAGCCTAACCTTTGGAAAAATGTCCACATTGCAATACTAAACTGCGACCGGTGCCAACGGAATAGTAACATCTCAAGACGCGATGAGATGCCCCAAATAGACATTTTGGAAGTAGAAGTCTTCGATGTATGGGGGATTGATTTCATGGGACCTTTCCCATCTTCTTTTGGAAATAAATATATACTCGTAGCTATCGATTATGTTTCCAAATGGATCGAGGTCGTAGCCTCTCCAACAAATGACACACGAGTGGTTATATAACTCTTCAACAACATAATTTTCCCTAGATTTTGTGTGCCAAGACTTGTCATTAGTGACGGAGGTTCTCACTTCATAGCAAGAATATTTGACAAACTGTTATCGAAGTATGGAGTTAGACACCGTGTCGTAACACCGTATCATCCACAAACTAGTGGACATGTAGAGGTCTCAAACAGAGAGATACAACTAATCTTAGAAAAGACCGTTGCCACCTCTAGGAAGGATTGGTCATCCAAATTAATTAAAGCTTTATGGGCCTATAGAAAAACTTACAAAACACCAATAGGAACCACACCATTCAAGTTAGTTTATGGAAAATCTTGTCACCTACCGGTAGAACTAGAACACAAGGTCTATTGGGCTATTAAAACTCTAAACCTAAACTACACTGCTGCAGGAGAAAAGTGAATTCTAAATTTGCACGAATTGGAAGAACTCAGACTAGACGCCTATGAGAACGCCCGTATCTATAAAGAAAGAACAAAAAACTGGCATGATAAGCGTTTAGTTAGGAAACAGTTCAGTGTGGGAGACATCATGCTCCTATTCAATTCAAGATTAAAACTCTTTCCAGGAAAACTAAAATCTAGATGGTCTGGTCCTTTTAAGATAACTAAAGTTCTTTAAAGTAGGGTTGTAGAAATTAAGGATAGAAACAATGATCCGTTCATAGTGAATGGACAACGCTTAAAGCACTACAATCCTCTTGAAAACAAACTCTACGCGAGTAGTCTGAAACCATTAGAGCCGCCCGCTCATCCCCATAGCTAACTTATCATCAAGATGTCGTCAGGCTTTTGACATTAAAAACAACACTGAGTGAGAGGTAACCCACATTTCTTGTTTCCTTCCCTTATCTTATTTTTTGACTATTTGTTTTATTTTTTAAAATGTCTTTACATTGTTTCTTCACTAATTTTCAATTTCCCTTTTTCTTTCTTTCATTATTTTATATTTCCATTTGTTTCTCAAACATAATTTTTAATGAATTTCTTCTCAATTGTTTCCAGGAATTTTAAAAGCCTTCTTACCTTCTCCTCTCTCCTCTAACTAGTTTCTTCTGACTATTTTTCCCATCATGCAAAACATAGACTATATGGAAACCGTTTTTAGAGGAGTAGCCCAGAGAGCTAGATTCGAATCCCTGGCACAAAGAAACATATCTTTATTCATTTACTATGATGGATCAATTAGGTATCCATGATAGTATCCTCTTCTTACTTAACCAATTGGGCTGGGAAAAGGCTGCCTTTAAGACTAGATTTGTTACCTATAGAGAGCTCACGTTTGAATTTCTTAGCTCCCTAGCTTACCTACCTGAACATGGTTATAGATCCAATAAAGGGCTGATTTGCTTTAGGCTTTTTGGTGCTGATTACACATTTAATCGTAACACACTAGGAAACCTTTTAGGATTCCCTAGCAGACCATTTGTTTACACCACCACCCAAGAAGAGGAAATGTATATTGAGCTAGATTACTTCTGAGGGACCATTACATGTAACTATCACCCCGAGCCGAATGACATGCACTCTAATGAGATTCATAACCCTGCCATTCGCTATTTCCACAAAATGCTAGCCCACACCTTATTTGGGAAGGAGGAAAATATTACCTCCGTCTCTAAGGATGAGCTGTTCATTTTGTACTGTGCTTCTCAGGGTAGGCCTGTTAATGTCGTTCCTTTCATGATGAAAGCCTTTGTCCAAATTAGTCAAGAACCAAACACCCCTATCATAATAGGAGGTCTTATCACCATGATTGCTAATGCAATTGGGCTTAGGTACCAGCTTAATTGAGTTATACCATTAGGAACCATTCGCTCTATGAACTTACAGTTTTGTTTTAACCAGCACATCATTGGAAACTTAGGACCTGCCCCTTTCGAATACCTTATTACTAACGAAGTGGTCCATCTATTTACCCTACCAAACTATGAGTGCGCAAGTGTTCACAACAAAGAAAACTGATTGTATGAATTGAGTGAACCTATGGATCCCCCGTCTCCTCTTAAGACACCACAAGATTATATGTATTATGAGGACGTCGCATCCGATGCTCAATTTGACCCAAGAACCCTCCTAATTACCATGACTTCACTGAGCCAGACGCTAATCAGAATGCTGAAAATCTGAGTAATATTTTGAAGACCATGGAAGAGTTCAAGACAAAAATCACAGTCGTAAAGGAGGAATTGAAGACCATGCGCCTAGACATGATATGTTTAATGGATATTGCTGTAGAGCAATTTAGCTATATGAATCAAGCGTTTGATAACTTGAAGAAGCAACAGGACTGATTCATTATTATTGTTTTTCGCTACCTTTGAGAATTTTTCTTTTTACAGTATTGTCTTATTTGGATTTGTTTCACTTTTGTATTTCATTAAACAATCACAAAATTACTATTTATTAATGCTTTCTGAATTTTAATTAAGCTTGTTTTTCTTATTTTGGCATTTTCTTTACTTCTATATATCATTACTATCCTGAGCTAATTATCAATGCTTCTAAATTTTTAAGCAAACCCCATCAGCAATTTCTGTCATAGAACAAAATTTGTATCTGTCACGATCGTCACCCAGTAGCTACGACCGTCATGCGTCTTACGACCGTGACGAGTCTGTGACGATCGTCATGATCCTTTAGTGCATGTTTTGATATAACAACAGAGAGCAATCTCTTCTTCTTCTTTTCTACTCATTTCAGAAACCTCCCACTACCCACATCACTCTCATTTAAACTTCTCCACATAACCCCATTCACCTTTCAACTACCCATTTCCATAACCCTCATTTCCACATAAATCTCATTCCCTTCTCCATTATCCTCATCCTATCCATAACACTTATCATTCCCCAACTTCTCTCGTTGAATGCACCATGGCTAGGCACATTCGACAAACCCCCAATCTTACAACAGTCAACTTCAGAGACGGAGAGCGAAGCGAACAACAAAGAAACAATCACATTAGTTTCTACTAGTGCTCTGTCCAACCAACTCGATACGTTGATGTCACATGCCTCACAGAATTGGGCATGCTCGACGGTGTCACATGGATGCTTCGAAATGCCGGCATGTCGCAGCTCTGTACAACCCCCAACCTACATACGAAGCTTTAACACTGGAATTCTTGAGTTCCTTTGCCTACATTATGCCGTCAGGGGAGACCAATCAGCTAACTGGTGTCGCCACCTTCCGCATGTTCGGTACAGAATATTCATTGAACCAGAACTAGATCACTCAAATGCTCAACTTCCACCATGAAGATAATGTCCATCGCCGAGTGCCTCCAGACCAATTCTTCCAAGCCGCATTCGCCTTGTGGAACGAGTTAACTGGTACCAATGTTGATAGTTGGGACAACCTCAACGCCACCTACATTCACAACCCCACCATCAGATACTTCCACCGCACACTTGGGAACACTATCTTCGCCAGAGACAGTAACCACAAGGTGAACTCTAAAGAGCTATTTTTCCTCCACTGTGCGTTTTCTCTCCAGAACATATAAATTCCGCTCCATTCCTATTAGCGCACATCCAAGCCAACTGTGGTTGTGGCTTAATGCCTTTCTATTTCGAAGGTATTATCACATCCATTGCTTTGGCCCTGAACCTTGGCGAATGACTTACCGATCTCCCGTCATTGCCTCCCGTCTTTTTGGACATCGACTATTGTCGCTTCTCCCACCTTATCAAAGCAAGAGCAGATGGAAAATACCATTCAGTGGTCTGAACCCGTTTGGTTCGCAACATCATAATGCCCTGCAGGAACCACATCAATCCCTAAAATCGGGCCAATTGGCTATTTGATTTAGCTGCCCCTAAAGCTAATGCAGCTGCCCCTAATGTCCAGGATAATGCGCTTGCAGACAAGATTGAGAAAGAAATGGACCAAGCTACCCAGGAAGAGAGGCAACCTCCTCCAGCCCAAGAAGGTACGTCCTCCAGACGTCGCCACCTCCCTGACCCCGAGCCCACTAACGAAGAAATCCTACGCGGGATTTGGCAACAAAATCAACTAGCTGCACAACTTGAAGTACGACAACAAGAACAACATCTTTAGATGATGGCTGTATTGCAGCAAATCCAGCAGGGGCAAGTAGCCCAAGGCCAGAGACTCGACAACGTAGTCGACGAGATGGATGCCCTCACACTATGAGTGCAGGACCTCCACGACTACATCCATCATACATGCCTCTTTGATCACGGACACGACATGGTAGAGGACGAGCCAGAGGCAGAGGACGTGGACCTGAACAGTCTTAGCTTTCCATTTTGTACTTTCGCATTTTTATTTTGTTATTTCCCTGATATATATTGCAACATTAAGGACAATGTCCGATATAATGTGGGAGTGGTACATTATTTCTCCTTTTTTTATTTCCTTGTATTTCCCTTTTGGCATTTTAATCCAATAAAACGAGCTTTTATATGTACTTTTTCTCTGTCATAAGATTCCCCCACTTTATTCAGTTATACAAAAAAAAAATTTCTAATCGATGCATAGCTTGAAACACCGAGATAAAGGTCAAGTTAGGAAGTCTTGAGAAAAAAAATTCTAACAAGACTGATACCGACGTGACACCTTAGACCTCCTACCTATACGATTTCAGTTTCAATACCCATTATACTGAAGCCTTGAGTTTCACCCCAAACGTAACCCCTAGTAGTTTATACCAGCAGTCAGCACTGTCTTAAACACAAACCACGTGGAAAGCCGATCAAAATAAGTGTTTGATGCCTAACTAGGAAGCAATCATTTCTTCTTCTATTCAAAAAAACAAAAAGAAAAAGAAAAGAAAAAGTAAGAAATCCGTTGTCAGTTGGTTCATAGGTCCCTGGTTATGGACTTGGTAGGGCGAATTACGATTCGATCCCCCACAACTCACAAATAGGCTATATATATATATATATATATATATATATATATATATATATATATATATATATATATATATATATATATATATATATATATATATATATATATATATATATATATATATATATATATATATATATATATATATATATATATATATATATATATATATATATATATATATATATATATATATATATATATATATATATATATATATATATATATATATATATATATATATATATATATATATATATATATATATATATATATATATATATATATATATATATATATATATATATATATATATATATATATATATATATATATATATATATATATATATATATATATATATATATATATATATATATATATATATATATATATATATATATATATATATATATATATATATATATATATATATATATATATATATATATATATATATATATATATATATATATATATATATATATATATATATATATATATATATATATATATATATATATATATATATATATATATATATATATATATATATATATATATATATATATATATATATATATATATATATATATATATATATATATATATATATATATATATATATATATATATATATATATATATATATATATATATATATATATATATATATATATATATATATATATATATATATGGGTACCACATTCGTGTACCAGACCCCAAACTAAAAAGGATCAAAGTAACTAACCGGCTATTCCACTACGTGCGTGTAAAGGCAAGGGGCTTAATGTGATTGCGCTAGAACAAAACCGGGCAAAATATGATACGAGAATCTCTATGCTGAGCTATAGTGAAATGATTAGAATTGACTTGTATAAGGGGGAGGCCTTTGAGCATGCTTGCTGTTATGTGTCACTACCGTATACGTATTGTTTTAATTGAATCTCTAACGTCCTAACAAAACGGCTTACAAAAATTTTGAAAGCTCAAAAAGGTGTGCCATATCTTTGCATTGGTTTTTCTTTCCAACTATTTGCTTGAGGACAAGCAAGAATTCAAGTGTAGGGGAGTTTGGTAACGCGAAAATATACCTTATAATTGTCGTATTTTTCATTTGTTAACTATATAATTTCAACCCGAATCTCGATTATTCTGTAGGTTTGCCTAGTGTTCTCGTAGGTATTTCATTCTCACGCTAAAAATGAGAAAGACATAGAAAAACACGTGAGAAAGGAACAAAAAAGCCAGAAAAAGCCAGAATGTAGATTTTGAAGGTGTGACGGTCGTCACTGTTCACCATGACCGTCACAGGCGTCATGCTCATCACAACATGGCTACGATCGTCATGGTCCTAATATCAGTAATAACGTTAAAAACAAAACGTGGCCACGAAGGGGAAGGAATTTAGGCACGACTTCCCTGAGAATTCTCTCCCTCAACTCATTTTCCTCCGACATTTCCTCATGCAACCTCAGTTATAAAAGGAGGGCAGTTGGACCAAAAAAAGGGGGGAGCCTCATTCTACGTACCGAAGTGCTGCCAACAATTATGCTGAAGCCATTTTCCATTCTTGCTGTTATTTCTTTTCCTTTTCCTTTAGTTCATGTATTGTATTTTATTTTGCACTTGTATTTTGCCAAAGTAGAATCCTACCGACATTGTGGAGGACTACTCGAAAATTCAAGATCAGTACGACGTGCAAGTTTTTATTAATTGAATACCTATTTTATTTTTTCCAGTATGCATGCTATACCATTTTACTGTTATTGTTTATTTACGTTTGAATTAATTATCATGTCTAGCTAAACCGATATTATCGGTATGTAATCAAATTAGTAGGATGGGATTCGATAATACCCGGTGCGCCTTACCTTTTTACAAAAAATTTTTGGCCGTAATTTTTAATCTAATTTTCTAAGTAACCTTTGCCACGAAAGTGAAAAGCTATTTACAATGGTTTTTCCATGAGAGTGGGAAACTTATTAAGGTTTGAGCCGGCACGTGAAAGCGTGGGGTTTGAATCGGATAGTAAAAACTAGGCATTAATTTTAAACACAGCGAAAGCGCTTTAAAAGAAATCAGAATGTATTTATTTTCAAAAAGTAATTTAAACCCCGAATGGGACTGTGAGAGCATACATTCCACCCTAAAAATTATGACCCGAGTCAACAACCAGCATGAGGCAAAGGTTTTTAAACGAATATTTTCTCCTGAAAAGTGATTGCATAAGCTAAAAAACACCGGTGACCTGTCGAATCCCCAATAACTATGGCATTACATACCGATATCCCTTATCGATATTTTTAAAACTTATAACTTGTATTTCCTTTACAGCCTATAACTTTGCATTTATTTTCCTAAAAACATCTTCCACCTTAGCTAAACATAGTAA
The DNA here is from genome assembly GCA_963859935.3 of Lathyrus sativus. Classification (NCBI taxonomy): domain Eukaryota; kingdom Viridiplantae; phylum Streptophyta; class Magnoliopsida; order Fabales; family Fabaceae; genus Lathyrus; species Lathyrus sativus. The sequence goes on from OZ012739.1 coordinate 383,985,085, forward strand.
CACCCGATAGCACTAGCTTGATTACCGGTCTCTGTGGGATCAATATCTTTATTACTACGCGATAGACTATGCACTTGCATTTAGTTATGTTAGACTCTGGAAGCCGCGATCAGCATTGTGGTTATTGTTGATTCTGAGGATTTTGTGCTTGTTATTATGGATGATATTAATATGGAGGTTGTTGATACTAGGCATCAAGGACATAAGGATAAGGATAATGTGGAATGGGAGCCAAGGGAACCTGATCATTTGCTTCACCTTCCTTTTTCTTTGAATAACTACTCTGATGTTTCTTGGATGGTTGTTGACTAGTGGTATTTGCAATCCTACTAATTTTCAAACCGTTTTCAATTCTTTCACCAATTGTCACAATATTAGCAAAACTTGAGGAAGAACTACTCACCATTTTCTCATAGTACATCTCTTGTAAAGTGCTCATAAAGATATCAGCCAACTCACTGTCAGAAAGAGCAAGTCGCACGCAGGAGGTCATTTCTCGCCATCTTTGCGTATATTCCATGAAAGTTTCAGATGTGTGCTGAGATTGATTCTGCAATTAGAATCTGGTAAAGACAAATCAAGATTATACTTGTATTTTTTCAAGAAAGCTTCTGATAAGTCTAGCCATGAGCGAATCTTGCTACGCTCTAAACCCATATACCAAGCTAAAAAAGCTCCAGACAAGCTATCTTGGAATCAATGAACCAATAACTTATCATTGTCAATGTAGGATGCCATCTTTCTACAGTACATGGTTGTAGCCCCCCAAAATTTTCCCATACTTTTTCTTATATTTGGGCTTATGTTTCATATCATTTTGCATTAGTATTTGAACATAGAATTGATCTTAGACAGGGGATCAAGGTATCTTATCCAACAATCATGCTACACTTTATGTCAATATCAAGTCACAGGGTTTTCATCACCATCAAGACATGTCACTCCACTACTTGAATCAAGAACACAAACATTGACCTCCTCCTCTTATCTTATGGGAAACTCGATTAGGATTTTGGTTCAAAAGGCATATGTGGTTAGTTCTTTAGGCAAGACATGATTCTAAAGCTTAACACACACCTTCATGGTCCTCTACATGGATTATATTTCATCACAAGCCATTACAAGAGCCTCAATCAATGGAATTGATCCTAGGGTTTCATCTGATCAACAAAAGTCAATTGTGGGTCAATGGAGTCAAAATATTGGATCTCAAGGTCAACCAAGGGTATGTTAGGTGTTTTCAAGTGATTTCATGTGTTTGGAACAAGAAAAGTCAAGAGGAAACATAAAATCAGGAGTTAGGTTGAATTACGGTTTGGTTGGAGTATTTTCTTAGTGTAGAAAACCCTAATTCTAGCCATTTTGCAACTTCCATAACTTTATCATACTTGATCCAATGGAAGCAAACTTGTTATCAAATTAAATAGGACATCAGGAACTACAAATTTATGGAAGGAAAAATGTTCAAACAATCTATGGTTTGAGAGATATGATGAGCTAAAGTTGAGAAAATGGTGATACAAGCTCCAAATGAATTTTACTCCAAAATGAAAGTTGTAGAGAATCCTACAAGATTTATTTTGAGTACTATATCATCTCCATTGTATGTGTATAGATCATGTTATGATCTCTCCAAATTAGGGTTTCAAAGTTGTCAAGGGTGGACAAGTTTTAGGCAGATTTTTGGGGCCACTTTCCAAGATAGTTTTCACCAAGTTCTTGAACTCAAATCAATTTCCCTTATACATGAAAGTTGAATATCCTTCTTCAAGATTTCTATAAATTACTATAACATCTCCATTGGATAAAAACTCCTCAAGTTATGTGGATTCAAAGATGAGTTATAATTATGTTAAAGGTTCAATAATTTAGAATTTTTTCTAAGTTACTTTGGACAACTTTGTAGACACATGTTCAACTCTATTTTTATATTTAATCTAAACCTTGTTTTAATTCATTTTGAACATATAAATTGTTCATCATCTTCCATACTTTCATTTGCTACCAAAAATTCACCAATAGGGTCAAAATCCATCAAGATATATTTGTTCAAATATGGTTATATGGATTTGATTTCTAAGACACCTTCATGTGGCATACTTTAATACCCTAATTTTTAACCATAAGATCCCACATGTAATTTTCATCTCATCCCAAAAATAAGATTGCAAGCTTTGGATCTCTTGCCTTCCTTTGCAGGTTTGTTCTTGAGAGATCACCGGGCATCTTTGTTTTCTTGTTTGTTTGATATTTGTTTATGTTTATGTTTACTAACCATTGGTTAAAGTCCCAAAAAATGTTTGTTTTCCTTTACTAACTTCTTCAAGAATATTTTGGAGCAAAGATACCAAATATCAGTCCCTCAGCTCGAATGAATTTCATCTAAGAAAAGTCGAAGTTGATCTGCAACCATTTCAAAATTATCTGATCAATAGTTTCCCAAGATTTGAATGAATTTTATTCAAGAGACTCCAAGGTTCATGTGTTTATTTCCATGTCTCCTTTAATAAGCAAAATAATCGAGCTAGAGCCAAGAACACACATAAAAAGGCCATTTTCACCATTTTTGTCTGTGGTAATCGGTTACCAATATTGGGTAACCGATTACCTTGTGTGAATTTTGTGAAATTTGGGAAAATTCAAATTCTGCAGCATTTTTGGCACCAAATTCAAATATTGCAACATGAGAATATTCTAGATCACTTCATTTTAAATCCCCTACCTCATCATTATTAATTCTCACCATACACCTTCACTAATCACCACTTAATCATTAATTTCCCTCCAAATTTAAATTCCAAGCCTAATTTTGATTCCAAACCAAATTCCAATCCACCAAATTTTCGAAGAATAAATCCTATAAATAGAGGCCTAATTTCTCTCATTTCATAAGCTTTGGATAGCCCAATTCACCTTGTCAAACTCTTTCTTGACTCTCAATTTTCTCCAATTACCAAATTAACCAAATCTTTTTCTTCCTTTGAAAGTTAGTAAGTTCATCATTAGAACTTACTAATATTTGAGCTAAACCTTCATCCATTCAATTTTTCATCATCCATTCTAGTATATCAAGGCTTTGAAGTGTGGTTTCTGGAGCAAATTTGAAGAATTTTCAGATTTGGAGTGGTAATTTCTTGATCCACCATTGTTGCTCTTGACACATCTTCCACAATGTGATCCATTATTGATTCTTGTTGCTTGATATTTGGATCTTGAAAATTGTGTTCTATTGGTGTTGATTACTGTTATTTTACTTGAATTTTCGTGCTCAATTGCATCCTTGATCATGAGGTGTTTGAAGAAATGATTGATCAAGTTTATGCATTTTTTAAAGCCTTATTGTTGTTGTTTTTGCAGTGGTAACGGGTTACCTGATTTGGGTAATGGGTTACCCATTGTTATTCTGTTGTTTTACTACTGTTTTAGCACTGGTAACGGGTTACCAGTTTTGGGTAACCGGTTACCCAGTGTTGATTTTGCCATTTTGGCTTTGTTTTGAGACTGTTTTGGTTCTTTCTTCTCCTTCTTCCATTTCCTTTTGATTTTTTCCTTGGAATGCATTTTTAAAGGTCCTTTTCCTCTTTAAATTCATTGGACTTAGGGTGTAGATGAAGTTGGAAAAATATTCATTAATTCAAATCTATCTTTAAAGTGAACTGTTCAATTCATTTTAGGTGCTTTGAGTTAATGATATGTTTAGTACTTTAATCCACCAAGATGAATGGATGAACTTAAAGACAGAATGATCTTGAACTTGTAATTAAATTTAGCATTCCCTCTCTTCTTCTCTTTTTCTTTTGATTGATGAAAATCTTCGATATCTTTTGAACTTATTTCAAGTTCTTGATAAAGATGAGATCATTACCTATTTTCTTTTCGTGCGACATTGCTTTCGGAGAGTGATTTACATATCACTTCTCTAGTGTGCATTAGCACTAACATTGTTATTGACCAGCCTCAGATAGTTGTGGTTTCTACATAAATCCGATTACGATTGCTTAACATATCGTTAAATTGTCCCGTAATCACAAAGTGATCATTCGTGGCTCAAAGTTATGCTTGAAAGTCCAAGTATGGTTGCTTTTTGTCTTAGGTCCATCACCTGTGAAGCTTGTTGTTAGGAGGCTTTGATTTTATCAATCCTCTAATGATTCTTCATCAACTTTGGCTTAAGTGCATGAGTTAACCATCGTTGATCATTTTCTATAACGACTAATTACTAACTCACTAACGATATCATTGTGCTAATTTTGTTTACGTTTCCTTCTTGCTCCCTATCTCTCTTTTATTTTTATGCTCCATTATTATCATATTATCTATAGTATTAAGATGCTGACATTTTCCACTTAGATGTTTAGTGACAGATTTGTTGATAATCCAAGCAAAATCCCCCATCTTTAGTTGATGCAAATGCTGTCTTATACGTGTGGGTGACTAGTCTTAGTTATCTGCTTAAAATGATGACTTATCTTTACATTTAAAAATAAATCAAAACCAATCAATCTTTGTTATTTTGTATCATGAACTACGGGGTTTTGATCCTATATTGCACTTTGTGGGTACATAGGCATGAGGTGATAAGTCTCTCCAAACACAAAAATCTTAAAAAATAATTTTCTTCTCATCTCCCCAATCTCTTTTCAAACAAACCTTTTTTTCAAACCAAAAAGCGTAGATATTTCAAAGGTCTCCTATAGAATACTATAGATGTTTTGGATGCTAACACCTTCCCATTGTGTAACCAACCCTCTTACCCAGATCTCTATTTTTGTTCTTATTTTAGAACTCTTTGGTTTTTTTCGCTCTTTTTCCTTTCCTTTTTTGGATAAAATAAAAGTGCGGTCGCGACTCTTGAATTTTTTTTAGTTAAGTTAATCAATAGCTTACACTCATAAATTTCCCCGCTATAGAAAAATGGCGACTCTGCTGGGGGTCGAACCCAGAATCTTTGGGTCCTAGTGGGTTTCGCCTACTTTGATATATTTATAACTTTTTGTTTGACTTATTTATTATTGCATGTTCTGTTTTGGTGTCTGGTAATTTGTGTGGTGAGATAAGTCTTATACCCGGACTTGCATGCACTTATGATAGGAGGGTGGTGTAGTCTTGTTGGCTTACATGGAGTAGTCCTTACTAAGCTGACTTGATATCCCCCCTCCGCTCAGTGGAGGCCCCTTTGGAATTACTGATGTCTTACAAGTATCATAATTGTCATTACTTTTCTCGACCTGGGAGCCTAAGAAGCTGAGGACCTTAAAACCCTTTAACCCATCTTGGTCTTATTAGGACGTGGTGTGGTGGCTATTCAGGTGTAGACTTGAATTATTTATTACGCGATACCACACTCAAACAAGTTTCTCTTGAGAATATTGTTGGCTGACGAGTAGTCGTTTAAGCCGATAATATCCAAAAGATGGAATTATGACTCTGGGAACTTTCTTAGAACCTTGTCCTACAGGTGATGATATAACCTTAGTACATACCATTGTGGTTTGGTTCTTACCTTTGGTTTCATTCTCGTGCCAAACCTTTGAACCTGTGTGCTTTGTGTGTCTTGTTTGTGGGGTGTTGCATCTTGCACTCATGCATTCATGGGCATTTTGTTTCAGTCAGTTTTTAAGGATCTCAGAGATTTTCCTTTGTAAACATTGCAGATATTGTGATTATGGATATTGGAAGGAGAAACACTTAGAAGTACGGTTTCTGAACTCTTGATCTTACAGATTTGAGAAAGCTAGTGTCCTTGGTAGTTGATCGTTCAAGCTTCAGATCTCGTTATGGGAGACTTCTATTTGTTCTTTCTACCAACATGGAAGATAGAATTCTAAACACCCTTGTGTAATTCTATGATCCTGTCTACCGATACTTTACTTTTCCAGATTATCAACTTTTGCCAACCTTGGAGGAGTATGCTTATTTGTTGGGTGTACCAATTTTTGATAAGGTTCCTTATACTAGTTTGGAGGAAGCTCTTAAGCCCCAAGATATTGTTGCAGCTACCCATTTGACAAAATCTGATATTGATGCTAATCTGATATTTAAAGGATACATCAAGGGTTTTACTTCTAAGTTCTTGATTGGGAAAGCCACTTTATTTGCAAATGTTGGTCGCACATTTGCGTTTGAGGCTATATTTTCTTTTCTTATCTATGGACTAGTCTTGTTCCCTAACATTGACAACTTTGTGGATGTTAACGCTATTAGGATTTTTCTTGATTGGGAACCCTGTTCCGACTTTACTTGGTGACACCTATTTCTCCATTCATAGTAGGGCTTCTAAGGGGAACAATATCATCGTTTGTTGTACACCTCTGTTGTACAATTGGTTCATTTTGCACTTGCCATAATCACCATTTTTTAGGGAGAACAAGAATTGTTTAAGGTGGTCTCAAGGGATCATGTCCCTTACGCATGCTGACATTACTTGGTCTTCTTCTGTTTGTGAGAATGTCCAGATTATTAATAGTTGTGGGGAGTTCTCCAATGTTCCTTTTCTTGGAACACAAGGTGGAATTAACTACAACCCGAGTTTAGCTCGCCGTCATCTTGGTTATATGTTGAAGGATTAGCCTAAAAATATTCTATTAGAGGGTTTATTTTTTCAAGGAGGGAATGACTCTCTTGGTTTGGGGAGAAGAATGGCTCATGCTTGGATTAATATTCATAGGTTGGGTAGAGGAGAGCTTGGAAGAAAGTTTGCACTGCCTTGGAACCTTATACGCTTTGGGTGAAGAAAAGAGCTATGGAAATCAAAATGCCTTATCCTTTTAAGAAACCCATGACTACAGTGGTCTCTACGCCATTCCTTGTTTCTTTTGGTGATGTGAAGACTCTTCAAGGTGCTTTGGCCAAGTTGAAGCAAGAGAAAGAGACATGGGAAGGTAAGTTTCAAGCTTCTGATAAGGAGAATACGAAATTGAAAAAGAAGATGAAGGAGAACGATGACTTGATTGAGTTGCTTGAGCGACGTGTCGTGAAGAGGCATGCAAATGATTTATTTTCGTCTAGCACATCATCCTACTTCTAATGCTTGGAAGATTGTTGTGGATTACCTCGTGTTAGAGAAGACCATCATGAAAGACAACTATGAGAGAGAGAGAGAGATTAAGAGACTCTGGAGGAAGTATCAGCTCGGATCATCATCAGATGCTTTTTAGGACCTAGCTTATTATTATTTGAATTTTGATATTATGCAACTTGTACTTTCAAGTGTAACTCTTTCCAATATTCAATGAAATGAGATGTTTATCAGAATTTCAAAAAATATTATTTCTTTACGATGTCTGTAATTGCATTTATATCTTAAAGATCCTTGAAGAGTGATTGAAACATTTGCATTTTGCATTTGCACCTAGCATCATTGTGCATTGTGTTTTTCCTTTTCCATGTGTCTTATTGTTTCTTTTGGTCTTCGTTCAGCCAAGTTGTTGCATCACTACAATACTCGAGCTAATCTCAAGAAAAAGATGGATCAGTTGCAATAAGAGAACCACGAGCTCCGTGAAGTGGTATCAACCCTGAATGATAGTATGGAAAGACTCATTGCTGCAATGGAAGCTCTGGTGGTTGCTCAGAATTAACCACCACCACCTCCTCCTTCTCCTGTGCAGAAAACTATGATTTCTAAGATCGGATCGACGCTCATTTATGTGGCCCTGGTTAATGCTTCTCAATATCAAATGCCTACTGGTTTCCCTTGGGGAATGCCTTTCAATTATGTTCCAGAGGGATATCAACCTCCTGCTTTTGAAGGTCCAAGAATTCATGCTTTTATGATTGTACCACCTCATGTGGTTAATGTTGTTCCTACTGTTGTACCTGTACCACCGCCAGTGGTTCACACTATGTCTTATGCTGAAGAGAAATTTTCCACATTGCTCCGAGCGAGAGTATGGATGTTATTGATCGTATGGACGATTTTCAAGATCAGTTTGCTGAGATGCAGAAAGAAATCAGGGCTTTAAGGGGGAAAGAGTTATTTGGAAAGAATGCTCGCGAGCTTTGTCTTGTTCTAAATGTGAAGATTCCTGCCAAGTTCAAGGTTCTGAATTTTGAGAAATACAAAAGGAACACTTGTCCACAAAGTCATTTGGTCATGTATGCCAGAAAGATATCTATCTATACTGACAATCATCAATTGTTAATTCATTATTTTCAAGATAGTCTTATCGGTGTTGCACTGAAGTGGTATATGGGACTTGATAGTTCCCAAATCAAGACATTCAATGATCTCTGTGAAGCTTTTTTCCGTCAGTATAAGTATAATCTGGATATGACGTCGGACCATGATCAACTCCGTGTAATGTCTCAGAAAGAGAAAGAAACTTTTAAAGAGTACGCGCAAAGATGACGTGAGATTGCAGCTCAGATAAGCCCCCCACTTAAAGAGAAAGAGATGATCAAGATCTTCCCGAAGACTTTGGGTCTGTTTTACTATGAAAGGATGGCTGCAAGTGCTCCTAGTGATTTCACAGAAATTGTTAATATGGGAATGAGATTAGAGAAAGCTGTCCGTGAGGGACGCCTGACTAAAGAAGGTAGTTTTGAAAATACGAAGAAGTTTGGCGCTGTTTTTTCTAAGAAAAAAGATGGAGAAACTAATGCCATCTATCAAGAGAGGTCTAGAAGACACAGGATTATGAACAACAATGGTAGTCGTCGTCAGCAACATGTAGCGTCTGTTACGTCAGTCATCAATGCGGCTCATACTTCTCGAGCTACTTCAAATTATCAACCACATTTCCAACAGAAAACAACTCAGGAAGGTCGTGTGCAGAGGAAAGTGCAATTTGATCCCATTCCAATGTCGTATACTGAATTATTTCCGGCTTTGATACAGAAGAATTTGGTTCAGAATCGTGATCCTCTGGGTGTTCCTACTGATATTCCGTGGTGGTATAAGCTAGATGCCCATTGTGCATTTCATCAGGGTGCCCATGGGCATGATATTTAAAATTTCTATCCTCTGAAATATGAAGTTGCAAAGCTCGTAAAAAGTGGTATTTTGTCTTTTGAAGATACCAACACTAATGTGAAATCAAATCCGTTGCCTAATCATGGTAACACGACTATCAATATGGTATATGAGTGTCCTGGTACATACCGCAGTTTTTATATTCGTTGGATTCGAAGGTTTCTTGTTGAGATGCATGCTACTTTGAGTGAATTCCATGATATTGAGCATGATTATGCTGCTTGTTGTATTTGTTCGGTGAACCCTCGTGGGTGTGTAATTGTAAAGAGGGACTTACATAAGATGATTGATCAGAATTTGATTAGTGCAAATAGAAATGAAGTTGAGATTAAGGTGAATGTCATAGTTCTGTGTTTCAATATCCCGGGACGAGTGGTAATTTCTTACAATAATCAGAAATCTGATGTGACGCCTTTGGTCATCCATTTTCCTGGCCCAGTACCGTTTGAATCAGATAAGGTTGTTCCTTACAAATACAATGCTACTATGTTAGAGGGTGGAAAAGAGGTTCCCATTCCTTCTCTTCCCTCAGTTGTGACTATTGTTGATGTAGGACGCGTGACCATAAGTGGTCGAGTATTTACTAATGTACCCACAACATTTTCACTTGTCTTCGAGGGTACTCTATCCAATGTGTTGGTTGATACCGGATCATCATTGAATGTGATGCCAAAATCTACATTATCCAGATTATCTTATCAGGGTACTCATATGAGATTCAGTGGGGTCATTGTGAAAGCCTTTGATGGCTCAAGGAAAACTGTGATTGGAGAGGTTGATCTCCCTATCAAGATAGGTCCGTGTTTATTCTAGATTACTTTTCAAGTTATGGATATTCATCCTACTTACACTTGTCTTATAGGATTCCTGTGGATTCATGAAGTTGGGGTTGTCACTTCGACACTCCACCAAAAGTTGAAATTTGTCCAGAATTGCGAACTTGTTGTTGTTGGTGGAGAACAGGCCATGTTGATAAGCAGTTTGTCATCTTTTTCCTATATCGATGTTGACGAGGATATTGGAACTCCGTTCCAAGCTCTTTCTGTGATTGATAATGTTGTTAAGAAGAATGAGGTGTCCATGTCTTCTTTGAAAGATGCACAACATGTGTTAGAAAGTTGCCAAGCTGATAGATGGGGCCGAGTTATTGAAGTTGCTGAGAAAAGAGATAGAGTTGGTTTGGGTTTTACATATGGTTCAACCTGCAAAGAGCTGAAGAGTATTCATGATGTTTTTCAAAGTGTTGGATTCATCCATACCAAAGATCATTCTACAGCTGCAATTATTGAAGACGACTCTGAAGGTTACATCTCACATGGTTCTGAAAATGATTCCATTCCTGCTGAAGACTGGGAGCCTTATTTGGAAGATCCAGGATATGATTCTGAGACAGAAGATGCATATGTACCCTTCTAATCTCCTCGACCGAGACTTAAGAGACCTGAGTATGAAGTCAGTGCTATCATTGAGGATGATCAAGAGGAAGAATCGCCCAACTTTATGACACATGGTTTGATATGCCTGATTTGAATCGCTGTTGACATTCCTACTATTGTTCATGTTTTAAAGTAATTTGTTTTTGTTTCTTTCAAAAATCCTTTCACTCTACCCAAGGTGAAAGTGAATTTGTGAGGGCTTTGTTTCAACTTTTATCATCATCAATAAAATGTTATCCTGTTTATCCATATTTTGTTTTCCCTTTTTGCTTTATTTCTGAAAAATGGTAACATAAAAAACCAAAATAAAGTAATGTGATGATCATTTTTATCTGCATAATATTTTCACTTCTTATTCATATTCTAAAATCAAACATAAATCATTGTGCGGATTGATTGTTAAACCCATTGAAATTAATGACCTTGTGCCCTATAACACCCCAAATTTAATTGGAATATTTATTTAATTTATTTAAATAAGAATATTCGCATTTTGTTGATTTTGGTGGTTTTGTGGAGTTATTGAGAGTTATGCATTTTTGGGTTATTTATTTAATTAATAGTATATAATATAAATATATTAGTATTATTATTAATTAAAACAAATATAAGTGAAATAAGGGCAAATTGGACAATGGAGAGGAGTTAGTGAGGGTAATATGGGAAAAGCCCAATTGTGAGGCCCAAGACTAGGTTTAACAAAAAGGAAATTGTGAAGGGATTAGGATTCATTTGTTAGACCATGAAAAGAATTGAGGCCAGAGCTCTGAGGAGGAAGATTGGAGGCAAAAGCTTCGAAAGGTTCTCTGAAAGATTTGTGAAGGCTTTAAATCGACGATTAAGGTATGGGGAGTATTACCTTCATGATTTTCCATGTGTAACTTTCAATGTATTTAAGGTCCATTTAAGGTTTAAGGGTTTTTAGGGTGGATATGAGAAATAATGATCTTTGGCTTTCGTGGCCTAAATCTATTATTGTGAATCTAATCGTGGAATTCATTGCGGTAAAAGGAAAATTAGGCCTCCGTGGCCAAACTCTGATTTGTTATTTGTCTAACCCTGAAGGGATAGGAATATTAGATAGTGAGTAACTCTAATGCCTTTGGGGTAATTGTAGGGAAATTTATGATTTAGGGGGTGAATATGATACGAGATTGGCCTAATAAACCGTAGGTTTTGTGCTTTTATCGCCGTAAGACCTTAGGGATGATTTAGGGATGTTTTTGGGGTATTGGGAAAGTGAATCGTGTGAACATTTGGATGGATTTAGGTTCTGTTACGTAGCAGAGTTTGTTGTCATCGCACTGTTTGCCTAGCGAAGAATGCTTCACACAGCGAACATTGTACGTGAATGTTGATCGTGTACAACAATGCCTTGATATTTGATTCTGTGATTTCTTTGACGAATTGACATGAGTATGACTGTGATTTTTATGTGATGTGTACATGATTACATGATGATTTCTATGATGTATTGACTGAAAAACTATGATGATGCCATTTATATGTTGATTTTCATACATTGATTATTATGAATCATTTTACTACCCTGCTTGTTTGAGTGTTACCTCCTTGTGGGTAACGTGCAAATGACCAAGTTTAGCCGTGGACGCCGTCGAGGATATTTTTGAAGTTTTAAGTTGTTAGCCTTTTGGTTAACTTAGAGGGTCTTGCTCTGATATGTAACATCAGGTTGGGGTCTTTTGAGTTAAAATATGTTTTATTTGAGTTTATTTTGATTATCTTCCCGTATGAGAAAAAACCTAGATTTATGCCTTTTGAGTTCCGCTGCTTTGTGCAATTTGATGTATTTTAGAAAAACCTGTTGTTTACGGAGCCTTGACCTATTTTGATTATTTGAGAAATGTACGCCCTTTTGGTGGGTTTTATTGAATCTAATAATTTACTCTAATAATATGTGAATAAATGTGCCTTTTAATTGTGGGATAGAAAAGGGTGTTAATTCCCTTTCCCAACTTTGAGTTCCCTGTGTTTGAA